>RSEF01000009.1:3274744-3297492 GCA_003993805.1 Himantopus leucocephalus
CCTCATTTTTACTCTTCGGACCCTCTCCCCCATCCAAACTGGGGTGAACAAGCGAGCACCTGTGAGGTTCTAGCTGCCGGCTGGCGTTAAACCACAGCAGGATCACAAGAACAAGACAGCGTATACTTCCTGAGGCAGTTCAAAGCTACCAAGACTTGGCATGAAAACAAAAATAGTAAAATACAGTTTCAGGACAGGAAAATGATCTCAAAGCCTTACCGCTCTCTAAAATGGGCAGTTTTCAATGTGTCCCTTACTCATATTATCTCCTTTAATTCCTAGCAAATTCCACTTTCATTGCCGATTTGTACTCAGAGAAGCCACACAGAGCAGCCTGCAATGCAGCAGCACTACTGTACTTTTCAGGACTGTTGTCATTTTGGAATATCCTGCTCCTTCCCTCTTCCTCAGATACTTCACCCTTTCCCAAAACCCCACCACCACTATTCCAATTCTGATGGATCTCTGTTGCCTGTGGAAAACTCTCTACTATGCTCAGATATTCATCTGACCAAATGGAGAGCAGGAAAGAAATTTAGATACATTCTCTCTGAAACCCCAACGTATCAGCAAGTACCAGGCCAGGATGCTCCTGAGCACAGTGAGCAGAAGGACCAAGTCCAAAGAGTGCTTGCCTCTACGATCTCTGTGACCCAGCACCGAGCCCAACCCTCGTTCCTCATTCCATGCACTTTCTTTGCTCCCTCAAAACAACCCCTCAGTCTGCTCACGGCGATGGGTCATGGCTCCCTTTCCAGCAGGAGCCCTCTCCCTGTTCAGCTGCACGGGGCTGAGATCCAACACCAAAGGGGAGGCTTTGCCGTAAGAAGGAATTAATGCATAGTGATCCTATGCTATGGGTCACGCAGGAGAGCGCTCCAGAAGATCACAGTTCCTTGTGGCTTTACCACCTACCAGTTAAATTCCTGAGACCCGCTCCCAGCTGCTGAGACACCTCCGCGTTACAGCGACCTGCGCCATTCAGCCAGTGTTTCCCCTGCTCAGCAGTCTGTCTTTCACATCTCTTCCTCTGACTTCATCCATTCAAACTGCTTCGCCATCATCTGTCCTTTTTCCTTGCCTCATAGATAAGAAGCTTGACAAGGGCGCACTAGCAACTTCAACTACCCGAATGCAACTCTGAGGTTGCTTGCTTAGTAGGAAGAAATAAACCCCATCAGCTGCACTGCCATGAATTCACTGTCTCTGCGAGGCAGAACGGGCATCCCCGTGCTGTTTCTTTTTAAAAGAAAACAAACTTCTCGTAAGACTGCTCAGCATCTCGGAGAAAGAAACATTTAATAGAGTGGCCTTACTGAAAGGGCATATTGCACTGAGGCTTACAAACAAGTGGTTTATAATAATAAATTGTGCTTATCTTTACAAAATCACCAATGCACAGGCACTATCCATCTCATTTTGAGCTGGAGACCTAGCTCAGCAGTGCTACGTACCCCGAAGTGTACTGCTGCCTGCTGGCACCTGAATGGCAGACCAAATGGTGCAAATGAGATGGATTATGCCAGTAAAGGACTTTGGCACCTTGTCCATCTTGGACGTGCACAGCAAAATTGCTGGAAAAGACGGTCAAGGACGAGGATCAGAAAAAAACCACCGTGTCCCCTGAAACAGCTCATTGATAGCAATGGACCGCTGCGTCGGGCTGGGTGTCAGCACGCCCACCCATCCACTTCTGCACCAACACAGGCACATCACCATAGCCTTCCGCAGTAACTCCCCTTCCACCAGAGAAGCGGCTGGAGAACCCAGCAGAAACAAGCCCAGCAATTCATGTGCAAATGCCAAATCTGCCTGTGAGGAGGGGACACAGGGAATGGGGAGCTGGAACAATCCACAGTGCTCCTGACATAACAAGCAACAAGTCCTTCCACAAGCGGAGTGAAAATGTCACTTTCCTGAGGAACCGGGTATTAATTATAACCCTACACAGTTTTAGCCATGCCTCCTACTATGTTTATTCTGATCCTCACTACCACACACATAAGAGCCACAATACCATCTTTCCTTGGAAGTATTAGACATTACAAACCTCGTTTAAGAAAACAGATTTTGCCAGCAGGCCATCAGAAAGATAAGAAATAACCTGACTACACTCTAAGGCCATAATTGTTTCAGGATTTAGCCATCGAAAATACACCTTTTGTAGCCTGCTAGGGTTGGGAGATAGCATCTTCTTTAATCACCTTTGCTCAAGCCCTTCAGATGCTGCTTAACAGCTCTATTCAGACCCAGAAAGCACAATTCTGGGCTGTCTGTCATTCTTGCTTGCAATCACTGTTTGTTTCCCGCGCCATAAAGGGTTGCTGTCAGCTAGGCTGTATTTTTTCTTTACCCTAACTGATGAAAGCAAGATTGTGGGAGGCTCTTACAAGAGCTTATAACCCTTGTCTTCCCCAGCAGCGCAGCCACTGTTTTGCTTTTGGTTCAGCTCCCAGACCACGAACCTCTGTGCCAGTAAATTAAGCAGTATCTGCTGTTTATATCTCCCACTGGTCACTGATATTTTTCCCCCAGGGCCTGACTAACACCAAATGCAAGCCCAGCTCCAGAGCTCAGCCTTTTGAGCTCGTGTGCTTATCCCTCGTGTTTTTCAGTCACTGCAAATTTGGTTCAGCGTCAGCTGAAGTGGGATCGATAGCCAAGAGCTGGACCCAGACAGACCTTTGCTTGCATTCACACGCCAGGGCCAGGCCACCATAGAGCCCCCGCTGGGGAACACGCCGCAGGGAGACCCACCTTGTCTCCTCTCCGCTTCCACCAAAGTTCCTCACATCTCCTATGGGAGGGATGTGCCCCACCGTGAAGCAGCGGCTGCTGCCCCCTCGCTTCCAGAGCACGCTCAAGACTCTGGAGTTGGATCTGTGACAACTTGTGTTGTTCGGGTTCAGGACACCAGGCAGTTACTGCTACAAACCAGCAGCCAAACGGCCCTGAAACGTGGCAGTCCTCAACCACCGCATGTCTCCTGAGGTCAGGGTGGGCGACTCAAAAGGGAAGTCCTTAGTCTGGATATCTTCCTGTTCCCTCTGGCCATTGGTGTTGAGTTACTAAGATAATCTGATTAATATTTGCAAGAATTTTTTGTTATTTTGAGTGACTACGGGCATCTTAAAGAGCCCAGTTTTCAAAAAGTGCTGAAACTTGCCTTCCAAAAGTCAGAGCCTCTCTTACTGCAGCAAACTACACAAGTTAAGGCAATAGAAGCAACTATGAAAATCTGTTAGTAAATGATGAAAACAGAGAGCATGTGCTAGTCAGGAGCAGCCATCTTTCTGCACCCTTTTTCTCATGCTTCCAATATTACAAATCCAGCTAGATTTCTTTTAAAATTCTCTTTCTGTTGAGAATAATGAGGTACCCATAGGCGGGAAAAAAAAAGCTGAATATCTAAGTCGCTCTTCATGCCAGCTGCAGGCCCTAGCGCAGAGTGAGACTCCGGTTCCCAACCCTGTGTCACCTCTGGAGTTTGCGATGCAGTGCATCAGCAGGTGAAGCATCTCTGCCCCATGGAGAGCCCCAGCCCCAGCGGCTGCCTCCTCCCTTTGCGGCGGAGCGGAGATGTTCACTCAGGGCTGCGGGCAGGAGGCTGAGAGACCGCACACAACGAGGTCAAAACCAAGGGAGGCGCTCCCCATGGAGGGGGTGCAGGCAGGCCATCACGGAGCTTCCGACAGGTCTGCTTCCAACAAACTGGCCGGGGTGACCGAGCGCCATGTGCAGCAGAACAAAGCAGCGCAGCAGCTGCCAGCTTACCTGGGGGGCTCCAGCGCCCAGCTATCCCCAGCAAGCGCCTCTGCTTTGCACCTCCAAAATCCCAGCGGACACGAGTTGTCCGCAGGGAGTGCCTTCCCTGCTCGTGTCGGAGCAGAGCAGCGAGCAGCCAGGCTGAGAGAGTGAAACTGAGGTCCTTCAGATGAAGTAAAAAGATGTATCTTCATTGAGTGTGAAGGGGGCTGCGATACGCTTCAAACCGTGCCTCCAAGCCAGGACGCCACAGGGTGGTTTGCGTCCCCGAGAGGGGACAGAGCCAGTGCCGGGAGCTGCACACCTCTGCCTCGCAGGGGTGCCACAGCTCCCGGGGGGAGCAAGGGCTTTGGGTTTGTACTGATTTACAATGGCAGATGTTGCTCAGAGATGGAAGTGAAATCACCACACGAAGCCTTTTTGAAAACACCAGGGAGCTAAGTGATGTCTTTTAGGATGGCGGTAGGTTTATAAGGATGCCGCTGTGCCCAAATCACATGGCGATGAGCCCAGCAGCTACGGCTGCTCAGGGGGAGAGAACACCGAGCTGCAGGATCAAAGAGAGCCATCACCCACCATGCAGAGCCGAATCCAGCCAGCCTAAAGCGTGCTTCCCTCCCCATTCCACCCTGGGTGGATGCTGCGAGCCCCGGTGGCTTTTCTGCATCACTTGGACGAGCTTGAAACTTTCCTCAAACGACTGCCAGGTCCCTGCAGTGCATCTCCCTGTCCTCTTATCTGCTCAGCTGCTGACAGCGTGTGGGAGACGAGCGGTGGCACGCCACCTCCCAGTAACTATGCTGTGTTTGATCTCCCCCTGACAAGGAGCGGCTGACGCTCCTGTCTGTGTCTGCCATGCTATCGCTGGCGCGCGAGGGGGGAAGGAAGGAGAGAAGGGGGTGCAGAGCGCCCAGTCCAGCGGAGCTCGCATGCAGCGTTTGGGGAGCCATGGCAGCAATGCCAGCCTGGGCAGGGAGAGCTCAGCCACAGAAGGAACAGCACTGTTGGCTCCCCAGGCACCCGGAGCCAGCCTTCGCCCTGCAGCGAAGCCATAGAGCCACCTGCAAGTGTCCCCTGGTGCAAACTTTGCTGCCATCCCCCCCCCGCCAGAGGAAGCACTGCTCCCCAGCAGTTTCACATTTATACACTGGCTCACCTCCAACCGAGATCCTCCCTGTTCCTCGAGGTATAAAAAACCTTCAGCACTTCGGGCCTCCATCAGTGTGTTTTGGTCCCTAAGCACTCACAGGCATTAGCTGTGTGCAGAGTGAGGAGCACCTGCGGATCTGGCCTCAGCGACCGGAGTGCAGCTCTCACGGCAGAGCAAGTGCACTATGCGAGAGAACGGTCATAACCAAAGAGGACTGGGGGCAACAGCCTTCCAGTAAAGTGTCCCTGACGCTGACATTTTCTACCTGACTTCCTTAATTCAGCTGAAATGGGTTTTCTGATTTAAAGGAGAAATTTATGATTTATGTTGGAGCGGGTCCAGAGGAGGGCCATGAAGATGATCAGAGGGCTGGAGCACCTCTCCTATGAGGACAGGCTGAGAGAGTTGGGGTTGTTCAGCCTGGAGAAGAGAAGGCTCCGGGGAGACATTATAGCAACGTTCCAGTATCCAAAGGGGGCCTACAAAAAAACTAGAGAGGCACTTTTTACAAGGGCATGTAGTGATAGGACAAGGGATAATGGCTTCAGACTGGAAGAAGGGAGATTCAGATTAAATATCAGGAAGAAATTTTTCACCAGGTTGCCCAGAGAAGCTGTGGCTGCTCCATCCCTGGAGGTGTTCAAGGTTGGATGGGGCTTTGAGCAATGTGGTCTGGTGGGAGGTGTCCCTGCCCAGGGCAGGGGGCTTGGAACTAGGTGATCTTCAGGGACCCTTCCAGCCTAAATCATTCTATGATTCTGTGATTCCCATAAATCCCATGCATACTGCTGTAGGATTTTTCGTAAGGTCTTAATCGAGTATGAATGGCATGGGAGGGAAAGATGTGAAGTCCAGATACGTTAGGTATTAGTTTTATGCTATTGTTTAGCATTTACATGCACAACAGACAATCACAACCTACAGCAGGTATTACAACATGTTGCAGAGATAGCGCACACGCAGTGCAATGGCTCCCAGCTAGAACAGGCTTGGTTTAAGCAGTCATAAAAACAGTATTCTTGACATTACAGTTGCAGACTGTTTCCTGAGCCCAGGTTGTTTCTAAGATATCATCTACCATTAGCAGTAAAAGGTATTCAAGGTTCCTTCTAAATTACCTTTTGAGAACATGTGCAATAGGATGCAGAAGGGATAGTTTCCTATTTGTTGTTTAGGTTTATCTTGAGGAACAGCTCTGAGAGCGTCTATCCACTGGACAGGGGTTCTTGTGTGTGACATGCTGCACTGCATATCTAAGTATTTTTATTAGTTCTTTGCTTCAGCTTTATATAAAGCATAGAATTTACACATAGAGAGAGCATTTAAGTCAGTAACTGGACTTTTAATATACTTGCAGTTTCAACAATCCAAGAGTAAGAGCAAAGAAGCGTCTGAAAAAGTCCTATCTAAACCACCTAGAGCGCTTCAGGCTACAGTATGCACCTCCTTTCAAACCTCCCCTCAATATGCAGAAACCACAGCACCCAAAATGCAATCTTATGACTCACTTCATTTCTGTGGTCTAGTTCTCCCCCCAAGACTCCCTGCCATGTGCCAACAAGATCTGGAATTTCTTTTCCACCTCCCATCCGAGCTCTGGACAGGGGTAGAACTGCTTTGTTTGCAAGATTAGACACAACCCTGTGCGTTCGGCCCAGGACAGGTACTGCAGATCAAACACGCCCCTTGTTTCCAAAGACACTGCCTCCCACACTGTCTTTTTCCCCAGTGACTCTTTCCACTGGGTTAGTGACCAGACTGAATTCTGCTNACGCGCAGCCGTGCCCGAGAGTACCCGCCGGGAACCTTTTCAAAACACCTTTTCAAATCACTGCAATGGCAACTAAAGAAGTTCAAGAACCAACACTTCATCCTCCTCCCCGCTGCTTTCAGCCTCTCCTTGCCTCCCCTGCTGACCGTGGCGAGAGCAATCTCACAGCCCCTGTTCAGCTGAAAAGGCACGCCGTGGAGTTAAGCCTGTGTGTCTGCGTGTTTCATCCAAACCACTCAAGTGGCAAGGAGCGAGACAGCCTGCCTGCTGAATTCCCAGTCCCCAAATGCTCCCCCGGCACCGTGAAAGCTGTCATTTGCATTCTCCGGTTTCCAAGTGTTGAACAGAGTTCATCCGTGCTGAATACATCTCTGTCGTTGCTTTCCTTACCAGCTGTTTTGCCCGCAACGCACTACCGTTTGCAGCCTTGTGCTTATTGTGTTGCGGTGATTTCTGCTTCACGTGTGCAGCAGCTGAAAAGCAATTAGGGGCCAAGCCTCCTGCCCACTGAGGCTCGTTCTTGTACCCTTACCACTGCAGCGGGCTCTGGGGAGGACACACGTGTATATAAATATATGTATGCATGTATGTATATATGCATGCAGCTGACGGTTACATTCTTTCCCCAACCGGTCACCTTGCAAATCCAGGCTGGATCTGGAGAATCAAGGGAGACAGCTGCGGGGGGAGCCTCTTCTCCCCAGTACCTCCAATATATACTAATTATTAAACAAAAGATGCAGCAGGCTTAGTGCAGTTGCACCATTTCCTGACCGGAACCGGGTAAACCTTTTGCTGAAGATGCAAGAAAAAGCAACAAAACCAGCTCCACTCTCATAGCTGCAGTGGGCTCAACGCATGCTGTGTATTAACCGCAACATTGGCTTATTTTGGCCATGACTTCAGCAAGCCAGACTCTCCCTACTGCCTACCTGCACATCTATTGTGCAGAGTCGTTTTCTCAGAGCAGAAATGCTCTTCGGGATCAACTGTTTCAATGCACCGCAACTTACAAATTGTTTTTGTTTAAAATAAATCACAGAAGAGTTCCCTGCAAAACGGCAACGCATCTAGGCAGTTACTGAAGGGCTGTTCCTCATACGCTGTTTCAACTCCACCAGGGCCCCAGTACTGGTGTCACTAAATGATCTCCATGAATGTGCAAGAAAGCCTCGTTCTTCCGAGTTTTCCAGAGGGAAAAATCCTTGTCAAACAACATTACAACCCAACGACAGAGAAGACGCAGCAGGCAGCCTGGTAGCACAGCCTTGGACATAGAAGGGTAAATGTTTCCAACCTTAGTTCAGCCCTGTGAGCACCACATCCTGCTGCTTTTTGCAACCAGCAATCCTGACAGCCCAGCTTGAAATCAGTGAATATCCTATAGTCCACAAACACTAACGGCGAAGTTGCATCCTTGTTACACTGCTTTCCCTTGTGAATTTATCGTTTCTCTTTAAATAGAGCCAAAGTCATTCTGAAGGACCACAACCTACCAGTATCTTAGTACCACATCTCGGTTCGGAAAGGACACACGTCCCTGCTAAACTGGTAAACTTGTGTTCTGTATTTACCGCTCCAAAAGAGGACAACATCTGACAGATAATTGTAATTACTCCTGACCATGAAATACTTCACTGGAAACCACTGNTCACATCTCGGTTCAGAAAGAACACACATCCCTGCTAAACTGGTACACTTGTGTTCTGTATTTACCCCTCCAAAAGAGGACAACATCTGACAGATAATTGTAATTACTCCTGACCATGAAATACTTCACTGGAAACCACTGTGGCTGCACCATTTGGAAAAAAGCATCTGAGAAGTGGATTTTTTATATTTTGAAATTATTGGTTAACATGAATTGAAACATAAAACACTGTCTTGGAAAATGTCAAAATTTGCAGTCCAAAGGAAAGACTATGGTTGCCTTTGGCAACTTCTGCGCCCTACTCGTCCTGCATGGAGCACACGAAGTTCTACCAACAAGGCTTGACTCCCTGTCAAGCACTCTTTCCTTTGCACCTTCCACTCCAAAGCAGCAGATCGGCAGCTGGCACACCAGTTATGCTAGGACAAAAAACCCCGACTTACTCCCGAGAAAAGCCTGAGCTCTGCCATGGACTCCCATCTTGTGGCCTTCTTTTTATTCATTACTGCTGAGCAAACTCCCAAGCCCTGGCTTCCATCATGCCCTCCCTCTCCTACGCCTGTCTGCTCCGCTCCTGTGAACTGACAGATTATTGAAGGCTACAAGAGCACAATTCTCGTACATATGAATAACCTGCCTGTTCCAGAGAATAAGCAGGCTGACCTAGTGGACACCACGTGTGTGTCTCAGCTGAGAAACAAGGTCAGCAGAGAGTTGCTGGATATGGGAAATCTGGCCCCATTAGCAGCGTGTGTTTGCTGTTGCTTTAAAAATTCATTGATTGCTAAGATTTTAACTTTTTTTTGATAACAGAGATAACCAAGGATAGTCAGGTGAGTTGGGTTGGATGTGAGGCCCAAAATCCAACCTTCAATTGCCGTAACAAAAGCAACAGCCCTTTATTAATGGATGTCGTTCTGATACAGTGAATGGCTGGTGTGAGCCAGAGCAATTCAGCTGGCCCTCATTTGCTAATAGCTAGCATCCATTAATTATCCTCGTTGCAGAGGAGTATGTGTAAGGGCTGCTCAAACGCAAAGAGACTGCGCTGCATCATTTTCCACCGTCACAGACTTCCACACAAGGGCTAACCCCGAGCAAGTCTCCTCCATGCTGCTGCCAAGGAAGAGCTTTCGATCTCCTTGCATCCAGGCATGTGTTGGAGAGACGAGGGATAGACGAGAGATGGTTTGGAAGGAGCTGCGCTACTGCCTGGTCCTTGCAAGACTTGCTCCGAGAGTGTCTATGGGGGAGAAGGCAGATGGGGAAGTGCTCACTCCTCATTAGCAATTATTTCACTCCTGCCAGCAGACATCAACCTCATACGGGTTCTGGCTGGATGCTCGTATGGACGTACAGAAGTGCTTTCTCAGCTCTGGGAAAGGTCTTTCCACATACCAAAGACATCACAGCCTAACTGGACGTGGCAGGAAAAGGGCAGGTGAGGGAAGCTCCGTGCAGAAGGGGCACTGCCTTGCTCAAGTTTATGTAGCAAGTCTGCAACAGAGCCAGAAACCGTATCTACAGCTCCTGCATCTCTTATCTGCCCTTTAACCACCAGGCTGTTCCTCTTTGTGGGTCCTTGTGCTATAACTGACAGGCACGTAGCAAGAAGTGCCATCTGCACAGGCCAGGAAAATGCAGTATATCCAGCTCCAGAATCTCAAAGCTCCATCTTTACACAGAAGTTTTGTGATAGAAGAAGGTTCTGTGAATGTCAGCATTTCCATATTATCACCGTCTGTACACAGATTGCCACGGCAGGAAGAATTTAAAAGATAAAAAAGTGCAATTTAAAGATAAAAAAACAGTTTAAAGTCTTCAGTCGTGAGCAGTTTCAGCCCCTTGCACCTCTCACCAGTTTTCGTTCACCTAATGTTTTCTTTTAAATACACTCAACAAGCTCAGATGCTTGGAAGGGAAGTGCCGTACCCAAGAACGCAGTTCTGCACGTCCCCCACAGCGCCACAGCCCAGGGAAAAACGGCACTAAGAGCAGAGGGGAGGGCTGTCGCCTGCATCCAGTGTTCGCTGCACAGTATTACAAACCAGAATCCGTGTTTAACCTCTCGCGCCCGTCGCACCCAGCCAGCCCCAGCAGCTTCAGCAGATGCAAAGCAGACAACACCAAGGTGTCGGGGAGCATCAGCTGCGCTCCGCCGGCAGAGCGTGGGTATCCTGCAAGGAGTACAACAGCCAGGGCAAGCACAGAGCCATTCTGAACATCGGGTATTCTGGCTTCAGTGAAGAAGAGATAAACATGGTCTCATGAAAAATGAGAGGGTGCCGCAGAGCCCTGCCTACGTACCCACTGTACTGCTATTTTGTGGATTCAAACACCATCAGCTTTTTCAGTATTTCATTAGCCAGCTACCAAAAGACAAAAGGCCGGAATACAGCCAGGCAAGTAAAACGATCATAGTAGTTATGGCAATAGCCACCTTCATAAAACCTCTCACTTCTCACACTACAACCATCTCACACTACTTCACGATAAGATAAAGAACCAGAAATCTGACAGCAGTGGCTGACTGATACTGTCCTTTGTCCAAGGAAAACACTGACTCCTGCTATTTGGAAACACGAGACGAGCAGACTCGCTGGAATTCCAGCTCTTGAGACAGAAACCATTCTGTAAATTCAATATGGCTCTCCCGGCACGAGCCAAGGTATTTCTTCATTTCACTTCCACGGTTAAACACTTAACTAAAGAGCAAACAAGACGTAAGCAAAGGGCAGCCAGCACCAATATGCCCACTGAAATGGTCTTTGCTGTTGCAAAACACACTGCTGGGCCAAACACGGGACTGGGAATGGGAGATGAAGTCTCTCACTCTCAGGCCATTAATCTGAGCCTGGACAGGACAGTAGTTATCACCGCTTAAAGCCGTTCTAGACTCTTTGCAGACTTCACTGGTGATTTTAGTCCAGCTGAGGCCAAACAAGCATCTTTGCTCACACATGCAATCCTGCCAGCAGATATGGCACCTACCAACTTTTTGGGGAGCTCTGCTTGCTCAAGAACTGTAGGATCAGAAGAAAAGAAAACAAAAATGCCATGCTGGTAGGATCAGTCTTACAGTTCAGGACTAACTCCTGCTCCCAGGCTTGCTTCTACAGACCAGAGAACAGGGGAGGACTGTGCTGTACTTTGGGCTGGAAGAACAACACTCTCTTGCTTTACAAGAGCCCTCACGTTTGCCAGCAGCACTGTCGGTTTTTGTTTTTTCAGATATTTTGGGGCTTGTTCATACTTGAGACAAACTGTTTCTTACATGCTTTCCTGTGTGTTTTCAGATGACCTCGAACATTCGGGAGGCGTTTAATTTGAGAAAATACCTGGCTATATTTGAGATTTTGTCCCTGCCTCTGACAGAGTCTGCTTCTTGAATTCCCCCTTCATTTCAGGGAACAAAATGAATGTCTCCCTGCCCTCTCGCTGTGCACCTTTGGCCTTTTGATGAGAAGCCAAGAGACAAACGGCTCAATTTCTCCAGCCAGCGCGAGAGAAGTGATGAAGAAAATTTGTCGTCTCCGCTGCAGTATCCACAACGTCCACATGCAAACCCAGCCTCGTGCCAACCAAACACACATGCCCTGCAGGCTGTGAAGTTCAGGGGTAGGAAAAGGGAGGATTTTTCATGGCTCGTTCCAGCCCTGAGACTTCACAGAGTCATCTCTCTCGTATAACCACCTCTTACTCTGCGGGAAACCTCAGTGAAATCCAGGTGTTGCAACGAGATGGGGAATCCCCTGCGTGGATCTTGACCTAATCCTGTTTGCGCTGTTCAGTTTTGGGAGGGAGAGGGCAGGTTACATTCGTGTTGAACCTATTTCAGAACAAGAGAGCACAAATATTGTATAAGACTGTTCTCTTTATAAAGTGGCATGCCATATTTTTGAGCATTTACCATGCATTAGCGAGAGACGGTGGAAAGCTCTCAGTCCCCAGGATAAGGGAGACACTTCACGTGTTGGAAATCAGCACAGAGACCCACTGCTATGCCAATTTAAACTATCCAAAGAGTCTGATTTCCTGACTCCAAATGGTAGAATGAATAGCAAGTACCATATCCATATTCCTAATGATCAGAAATAAAGTGGTACAGGTCAGGAGAAACTGTAAAACAACAACGTAAGTAGTGGAATAAAAAAAGGGAAAAATTGCTCATCATTTGCACCCCATCTGCCTTGAAAGGCAACGGTGTTTTATTTCCTTTGGTACAGGAGGGTTTGCATAAAACATAAGCAAGGTTGTAAAAACCCTTGGGGTTTAATTTGATTCTAGTTTATCTTTTGATCAGCACATCAAACAATTGTGAAGCATTTTCTCCTCCCGCCTCCCCTCCCAATTTCTAAAAGCTGCCTGAAATATCCGCGTGCTGTCTCTCATAAGGGCAGCGCAGAGCCTTCAAGGTAATGCCATTAAATGTAAAGGGAAGTCTCTGCCAAAACACTCCAACACAGGGACAGACCTAATGCCTGCAAACAGTAAATTAAACATGCCTTTCAGTTTTTTGAGCCTCTCTTGAGCGGAGAGGTCATTACTGCATGGAGAAGGGGGAGGAGAAGGCAAAATTATTACCCATCACAGCAACTGCAAGAGGCGAACCTTCTGCCATCTACACCACCAGGGACCCGTCACGGCTAGACAGCAATACAGCTGTAAACATCTGTGACCTGTCCCCACCGTCTGCAGACCAAATCACTGGTGGAGTCTCATTCTGCTCACACACTGGATTGCAGTCAACATTATTTCAGTGGCTCCTTCAACGTAGCGAAGTCTTTGACCTCTCAGTACCAGCAGAAATACCAGCCGTGCCACAGGAGGCAAGTCCAGAAGGAACCTGTGCCACCACGGACTAAAGCCCCTCCAGGGTAAGTGGCCAACTCAATGGTGCCATCACAGTTCACGCCAAATAGTTTGCCTGGCTCATTAAATACATGTCTGGACACACCTGATGGCTTGCAAGAAAATAATGATGTAATAAGAAAAGAGGATTGCATTTTCTTACCCAGCCTATAAGCTGCACAGAACAAAACCCATGCTTTTCAAAAGACTCATGGGGGTGGGGGGTGGGGAAGCCAGGAAATCTGAGTGAGTCACTGGGGACAGTGCTGCCTCAGTTCAGGGTGGCGGGACATAGATCTGGTCAGTCCTTACTATAGCTGGGAGCTAACAACAATCTGGGGTAGGCAGTTTTGGATCTTTTTGTTGTTGCTGTTGCTAAATCATGTTTGGTTTAAATTACCCCAGTGACTTCCCTTTGTGTCACTGATGTTCGCCATTCAGCCTCACAGAGCCACAGTCTCCACACGCACACCACTATGAATACACTTCACCTTTACCAAATACCTCCTCAAAAAACGCAATTCATCTTTAAACCTAATGCGACTCTACGCCCCACAAAAGGCATGATGCTGCCAGCCCCATAAACCAAAGCCCTCTATTCCTTACAGAGTGTAAGTGGGTGCAGTGAGTAGGATGAACCATAAGACTCCTCACCTCAATGTGCGGCAGCAGCCCCAAGCCCTGGCTGACTCCCACTGCCTCTAAAAGTCCTGCACTCACTCGTATCTAATAAAAGCTAATGGGAGCGCTCTTGCTTTAAGTGCTTTTCACAAAGGCCTCAATCCTCTGAGCACTTTGCTGCAGTCCCCGCCAGGAGAACACGCTCATGATGGCAGTTTCTATGACGGGGTGCCTGTGGCTCGCAGGCCCTGGGGACCATGACGAGCCACGTGAGCTGCAGGGCAAGTCCCGCTCCCCTGGGCATGTAACACACTGCTGCGTGGAGAGCATCTTCCTCGTGACACCGTGCAAAGACGGCGACCCCTTAGTCGAACAACCGAGGTAACGAGGCGTCCCAGCAGCGCAGGAGGTTTCCCGATCTCCTGAGTTTACCGGGCTCTCATGGCACCTCGCACAGACCCACCTGTGGGTGTCACGCAGAACATGAGGGCAATGCAGCAAGCAGAAGGCCCCGCAACACGTAAAGCAGTTTGCTACGCTTTGCATTATATCCGGGCCTGACAGTATATCAAACCGATTTCTCTCCCTTGTGCTGGAACACTGGCTTATTTTAGACACGCTTTGTTTCCTGGTTTCATTCTCTTCATACTTCTCATAATCTGGTATAAAACTCTGGGTTTGCTTTCAGCACCTTCTGTAGCTTGATTTAAAGGCTAACAAAGAGCTCAGTGCATATTTTACATTTGAGGATAATGGGAAAAAAATCCTACATTTTTATGACCAGAAGGGGGCCACTGGATCATTTAATGTGACCACCTGTAAAGTACTATTTCCCTCTGCTGAGCCCAGTAACTGCCTTCGACTTAATTAGAGCTTGAAGCATTGACAGATCTGGTGTTCCACATAAAGACCAAGCACAATATAAAACAACTTTAGAATAATAAAAAAAGTTCTGAGAGCCTCCTGGGTGTTCCTCACATATCATAAGGAACTTAAAAATCCCTTAACAGTCCTTACAATGTTTTTTTATGTCCCAGCCACAGTTCCTCTGAATAAAAGCAGACATTCTTCATTGACCCAAATAAGCCGCAGTAATCATAAAAAACTGATCATCCTTGTGGGGTTTGCTGCTCCTAATATTTAAGGGATTTTCTCTGTGCAAGTCATTTTTAAAACCTCTCTATGCTGGGCTACATAAACATTCACATCCTCCTGAGTTCTTAAACAAAAGCTCAGAGAAACCACAAGGACGGCAGATTAAACCGAAGAGTTATGAAGACAGAAGCAGGACTCTGCACTTAAGTTCTGATGATAAACCCCCTGCAGAGGCCACCTCTAGCTCCCTTTTATCAATTTCCTTGTCCCTGGGTCCAAAGAAAAAAAAATAAAATTGCAAATCAGCTCTACAGAATAAGCATGTCGATGCGTGTACCAAGCTGCATTACATTTCTGTCCTTGCCGACGGCGTTTAAGCCAGCTCTACCACCTCACGATGTAGCACGTGCCCTGGAGGGGACCCTTTTCGGGAATCTGCTGGCACTGCCCCAAGCCCCCTCCTCAGCCCACCCGCTCCCCATGCACCCAGGCACACATGCCCCGGGGCCCTGGGACCCGCCACTGGGGTGACCGTAGCCACTCCTCCAGCCAGCGAAACATTCACCTTTCATGAACGCTGCAAATAAGGTAAGACACAAAAGCAAAATTTGTTCCGCAGAACTCTTGCCAGTACCGCTCTATTCTGGAAAAAGCCCTCATAATGTCTTTTCAGGTAAGTTATCACCAAGAATTTCTTTTCATTTAGGAACATAAGCCGTGCACTGTCCTACTGTGATTTCAGCATCAAAAAAGCTGATTGAGGTGCCTCCATCCTCCTCCTAGAAATGACAAGTGGGCACTACAGTCCTGAAAGTTCCCTTTGAACGCTCCTCCTCTGGGGTCTCCATCAGAGGCATGGTGTGAAGCCCACCATCAGGACAAGAATTGTTCCAATTCCTCCGACTTTAGAGGGCCACAAATGAAACTGAATAAACCCTCAGGTAAGTAGGAGCAGATGAAGAACAAGAGCAGAAGGAGATGACAGAGGAACAAGGAAGGCAAAATGAAGGGAAAGGTGGCCACAGCAGAAGGACGGGGCTGAAATATGCCCAAAATATTTCATAGTTAGTGTACTGCGTGGAGATTATAGCTTGGCTTTTCAGAGGCAGTGAAAGGAGTCAGCCGTCCAGCTAAGCAGCACCGTGAGGCACATAACTCACGCCTTTAGCTGCTTCGGAAATCCCAGCTCAGAATGGCAAAAAGACTCTGCATTCATTACCTTCACAGTAGCGTGTTTTTTTCCAGTAGGTATTAGAATAAATTCACTCCCCATCCCCTCATCCTGGCAAGGACCTCCTGCTACGTCAAGAAACCTTTTTGGAGGACTCCCTACCTGAGGAACTGCATACAAGTTAACAAAGAGCAATTACACATGTGCAAGCTAGGAAGTGCAAATGTTTTCTTTGCATGTGATTGTGACACGAGTTGGCTTCAGAAGTGTAACAAAGACCTCCCTCCCCCCACTTTACAACAGAGAACAGAAAAGTTGGAGAAAAAGAAGAAAAACCCACAGGAATGTTCACACACACTCCTGGCTTGCACAAATACGTCAGGAGACGTAAGGATCCCATAACCTGAGCCCTACCTGTAATACCTTGTCCCACACACTTCAGACCTGTAGAAAAAAAACTCTTTTTTTTTTTCTGCGTGAGAGGCAGGCCAGTGGAGGGAACCCCTCTCACGAACCCCTGGATCTGTGCACCAGGGGGTGAGACTGAGCCATACCCCATTTATTTATGCAGGTTTTATGCCTGCAATAATATTAGGCTACCGTGATGAATAAAGAAAAAGGTTATTCTTCATCTTCTTGCAGTTCCCATTGTCAAGATTGCTCCAGTGCCTCTGAAGAGCAAACGAACTGGCCACCCTGCACGGACAACACTCTCCATAGCACACACACAAATTATCACCGAGACGAAGCCCCCTCCAAATATCATGTATTTTAAAGGCCTTATTAGGGTACCAAAGATTTAAGCCAGCCATGTACGTACTGCTCAGCAAAGCCCTTTTTCTTGCTTAGAGCCACTAGGATGCATAGAATGATTTTCCTCCTAAAAACTGTGTTACCACAGGAAGCTCGTATCATAAACTCTCCTCCCAGGACTAAAACATCACAACATTCTGTGCTTGAGACCATACCATAAAGCAGCAGTCACCTCTGACCCCGCAATCATTTGGAAGAGTTAAACTCTGTTATAAATCCTAATTTATATGCCAAGTGAGTACAGCCATGGAGCAAGGGATCAGATCTAGCACTCACAAGTAAAAGCCCATAAAAGAGGGGGAAATGTGTCATTAACATTTACTCCACAAACAGGCAGACTGGAAAAAAAAAAAGCATTTCTCATTTCTACAACACGGCTTGCGAAATTGGAGAATGAAATCAAGGCTCACGCATTGTTCTGGAAATCAAAATCTCTGTTTAGATGCACGATGCTAATTCAGCTCTGCCTTGCTGAGGTAAATTAAAGGTCAAATATAGATTTGAAATCTTGTTTAAGCTTCTTGCTGCCTTAATAACAAGCACTGAATTACTTGAGGGTTTTCTTAACAACGAACCTGTTTTGAACGTATTTCAGCCAAAGATATTATTTCCACTATCTTGTTACATGGGTTCCTAACCGAGAGGTAAATTTGCCTGTCATGAGCACGAGCGCAAAATTAAAACATATTCCACAGAGAAGGGTTCACAGTGCCCCCTTGGTAGCCAGCCAGAGTTAATGAAGTGAAGGAAATTAATTTATTGGGAAAAACTTTTCAGACCATAATCAACCACACTTTTTATTTGCCTACTGTTACCAGAAAAGTGACTGTACTGTCCACCCTAACCAGCAGAAGTGGCACCCCTTGCCACTGTAGATAAACAATGAGAAGTATTTTAATTGATACCTTAATTAAACTGTTTAATTAAGCACAAAGAACAATAAGCGTGCATCACTCAGACATTCACCCACCCACAAGCGCAATACTTGGCATGAGGGCAAGCATCTCCCCAGCCAACAACAAGAGATCCACGTGAAACCTGAAAACCAGTTACCGGTGACTGGGACTAAGCTCAGCAGGGGAAGGTGGCTGGGCGGCGCTGGGCACTGCCAGTGCTCAGTGTCGCTGCCCGGGACCCAAGCAACCATCTGCAGCCGACAGGGAAGGGAAGGGGAAGCTCGGTACTCACAGCACAGCCCACGCTCCGGTCAGCAAACAGAAACACAGCTCTGCAGTATCCCCCTGTTCAAATATCTGCCATCTGGGGAAACGTAAGCAGCTTCTCCCCCATCTGCTATCCCGCGCCGAGCCCTCCGCAAAGCGAGCAAGAAGCGAGAGCCGACGGCAGCGCCCAGGCTCCGCGCGCCCCCGCCACCAACCTCGCTCACACGTGGGGAGCGAAGCAGAGGAGCCGGTAATTCATTGCGGTGTCCAACGCCAGGAGCAGCAGGCCAGGTTTAAAGATAAACCTTGCTACAAGAAATCGTTCCGCTCGCTGCTGGCAAAAGTAGACTGTGACTCACGTGCAGCCTGTGTGACAAACTCCACTTCTACCCAACCGCAAAAATTGTTTTGGGCAAAGGCAGATATTAATCTGATCAGATATTCAAGATAGAAGGCGCAGTACCAGAGTACCCGGGATGCCTGTGTGATCCACCAGGTAACGACAACACCGCATGCTGATTGCTCTCCAAAGATAGTTCAAAAGCAGAGAGAGCATTTGAAGAGCTAGATTT
This sequence comes from Himantopus leucocephalus, assembly GCA_003993805.1. NCBI lineage: Eukaryota > Metazoa > Chordata > Aves > Charadriiformes > Recurvirostridae > Himantopus > Himantopus leucocephalus. Next base: position 3,293,368 of record RSEF01000009.1, read on the forward strand.
ATTTTCCTCTTGACGGTCTCCCTGCCATACAGAAGGTGCTTTGAGATTCCAGTGGTGTTCGAACTGGATGGGACATTGACATAGCTCTAGGCCCTTATAATCTCAAAGGGTCAAGGGACTCCTAATACTTTGTTCTCCTCACGTCATTGGATTGTAATGTCTTTTGGCAGGGGAAACGGTGGGCGTTATCTGACTCCCATATCAATGGCAGCTTTATCTGCTGAATCCTGAGCCCTGGATCATGCCCACTCTCACTCTTGGTTAGACTACAGCCGAGGAGGAGATCCTGCAGCATACGAATAACTGGGTGTAAAAAAAAAACAATTCTGGAACATTATGAGTGATATAAATGCTTATGGAGATAAGCACTGAACATGAAGACAGATCCAACGCTGCTTGGGAAGCAACAGCTCTTCTATGAGGCCAAAGCCATAACCTCAGCAACCCAAAGCAGGAGCCTCTCCCGCCGCAGTAACAAAGACCTCAGTGCCAGCTGGAGGAAGGCTGCGGCGGATTCACAAACCCGCACACGCTGCCCGGCACCAGACCAAAGCAAGAGCTGGTGCTGCGGTTTCTGGCACCGTTCCCTCCTGCCATACGCAGGCTGCGTTGGAAGCACCCCGTCTAGCCCTTCTATCGAAATAAGCGGGGCATGACTTGACACCTACCAGAGATCTCTAAGAAGATAAAAACGCGTGTTTGTTTGTTTTTCTAACTTTATTTGGTCAGTCAACTCTACCTTGTAATTACGTCTGTCCTTTATTACACTGACAAATGGCTGGGTGCTCAGCCATATTTATTGTTCCATAATAAAATAAACCCTGCTTGATACCAACAAAACATAAACACAGAGTTTATTAGAGTCAGGAGGAATCGTCCATTGTATTAATTAGTTTCATTTCTCATTTAAAGCTGTGTGTTAATAGTGGATAAAATTAAGTAAATTTTCTCAATTACATAAAGTGCATATGGTGAGCTGAATTGTGTATCGTACAATTACGCATAGCTTTGGGATTCGGAGAATAGCTCTGTACCACAAAACTCTCAGCAGCGAGGAGCCTGGGGCTAATATTAGTGAAATTACTTATATAACTTGCTCTTTTATTAACGTGAAAACAGACTATGATTAAAAGCTGGAAGCTAGAGAAAGGAACTATCTGGACCAGTTTACTAGGCTAATGCTGTTTATTAAATTCCAAAAATACTCGACGCAGGGGTTAAAAAGGGACAGAACGTAGAAAATTTAGAGGCACCGTTTCTGTACGGCAGCTGGCTAGGCTGTACCCCCCCGCCCGCACTCGGGGGCACTGCACATACTGCGTGTCCATTGGAGTTCAAATAATCGTTGGTTTTACTGCTATATCCTCAGAAAATTAAGGAATGAAAGAACACGTACAACCATTAAAAGGCTGAATGAGGACGGGTGATTCAGCTGCCCAGCTGAACAGAAAGCAAAGGACACATGTCTACATAAACCAGAGCGATGCACGGGTCTAAGCCCTGGCGCGAGCTTCACAAGCACCTTCTCAGAGCCGCTCCACCAATATCTGCACGCACAACCGGGCACCTTGGCTTCACCTGGAGCAGGCGTGAGGGCCGGTGTCTGTCTTAATAAATTAGACGTTGCCGATCTACGTACAGGTTAACTAAATGGTTTTCTTCTGGAAGGTGCATGTGCTTAATAGACTAGTCTTCTGTCCATTTATATCTGTGGCAGCTGGAATTTTCCAGCTAAGAGCTCACCATAGCAAAAATGAGAAGACGCGTTCCTGGGAACCTCAACTCCCTTCCTCCTTAGCCTGCAATTAATTTCCTTCAGCTTATGCTGAAAGGTCTGCTTGTTTTTTTCTCAGGCTTTCCCTGTGGAATGGAAAGAGAATTTAACAGGGTTTTTGGAACAGATGTTTGGGGAATCTGATATTTAGTCTACTACAACTGCTTTGTAAAAATGTTCCTTACTTTTGCGTAAGCCACTTTATAAACCCAAATAAATAAATCTCTGTTCCAGTTACCCTTGTTGACTCTGTTAGCGCTATCACTGCTGCACTAAGCACTGCTACTTGAGTTTGTATTAAGCCAACAACTGAGCTTTCCACAGTCTTACAAAGGGGCACCATATAATCAGATCAAAATTATACCCACTGTGACACCTACGATCTTGCTAGAAGAGCACTGAAGATCATCTGTTGACAGAGAAAGGTGGTACCAGATCACAACTTCCATTGTTTCTGCAAAAAAACTAACAACCACCAGTAAATTTACTTACTCTGTGTCTTACCAAGCACCTGATCTGCAAAACTCCATAAAACTTAAGGGGAAATCCGTCCCTCTGAGGAAGCACTCGGGTTCCTTCAAAACTGGGTCTACCACTCTTCATCCGAATGAGGAGATTTACTTCCACAGTAGGAATTAAACATTAACACCGTTCATATTTCTGAACACGTTTCAGGGGACTCTGCGCCTGTCAGCTCCCAGTAGCCAGAAAAGATGGAGGGACAGAACCTTTATTGTCTTATCTTCTGTTGTGCTTTTCAATTAACACCTCTAAATGCAATGACTCCTTTTACCTTGTGCAGAGAGAAGCTCAGACTCCCACATCACAACCTATGACCAGTCACTGAGAGCATACTCTTCCTCTCTTTAACAAGAACATTGTGATATTCCAGAGATTTTTCCCCAGCACGGCAGGTATATTTATTTTCCACTTAAAAGCAACTTCAATCACATCTGGCAGAACAAGGAAATTCATTAAAACATATTCTGATCTTGCTTAATGTTTTAACGAAGTCCCCTACCACCCACTCCGCCTTTTAACATCATGTAGGCAGGTTTAAAAAATTGCTAAGAATCACTGATGTGCATCCTGTAGAAAAGCAAGCCATTAAAACGAGACTTAACAGGTTCTGGGGAACAGGGACACCCCTCTGAAGCCATGGGGTCACGGCGTAAGGCAGAGGTGATGGACTTCTAACCACTTACAAGCCCTGTCCAAACCTAACGGCCATTCCCAAACTGACAACTGCTTCACGTGCCATAGCTCGCAGTAGGAAAGCACAGCGCGTCTGCACTAAAAGGGAGATAAAGGCAGAAACACAAACAGTGGCCGACTGTGTTTTCACTGCTGGGAAAAGAGAACAAATAGTTCACTTAGTCTCGCACTACTGTCAAAGACGGAAGGACCTCTAATCTTCTGGGGAACAGAGCCAGGGGCCTGCTGGGGCAGTCTGAACGCTGCAGAAGCAAGGCTTTGTGGAAAACTCTGCAAATGCTGTTTTCGTATGAAACACAGCAACAAAAAGACGTCAGAGCTAAGGAGGAGAAGCCGACCCCTTTCCCCCAACACCATCCCAACCCTGCAGCTCTGCCGGCTGCTCTTCAGCCGCCGAGCTGCTGATGTGGAACCGACACCAGCCTGTCCCTTGTACGTCTGCCAGCACATCCTCGTCTCTTAAAAACACTTTTATTTCTAGCAGTAAGACCCTTATGGCCTATCTGTAAGAAAACTGGAAAGTTAGCCACCTGGGGAACAGGGAGGGAGAGCACGTTTGGCAGTGCCGTGGGCAGGCAGGCAGGCAGGAATGGGGCCAGGCTGATCCAACATTTCCAGCCACCCCCCAAAAAACTGCTAAAAGTCCACACACACTTCTGCCCGCAGTGAGGCTGCAGGCAGGACACCCAGGCCTGCCCACACTGCCACGGCCACGGACGTTCCCTCTCCGGCACTGAGGGTGTCACCTCTCTCACCCTTACGGCAGCACCCTCGGCTGCGAATGCGCTGATGGGCACAGCAGGACCTCAGCAGCCCTGTAGTGTCTCACCTAAGCCAACACTGTGGTTTGTTCACTGCAGCAGGGAGCGTGCAGATTTGCTCCTTCGCGCCGCCATCTCTGCCAGCCCCTCGGAGCCCCGTGCTCCCCACCTTGCTTGACCACACACTCCTCGACTCATTTGTTCCCCAAGGATTTTGTGGCGTATTTGCCTGTGACTTCTTATGACCCATCTCCACCTGAGTAACTGCTCCCCTCCATATCACAGCACACCAATAACGAGTATACAACACATTCCCTCAACATAAGAAAGAAATGGACCTGTTAGAGCAGGTCCAGAGGAGGGCCATGAAGATGA
>RSEF01000009.1:3303014-3313606 GCA_003993805.1 Himantopus leucocephalus
GCACAATTTTCCCCAAGTTTCATCTACAGTACTAGAGTTTTATAGAAGATATAAAAACAATCGATTTAATTAAAGTTTGAAGAACTTATTCCAGAAAGAGCTGAGGAAAGATGGTTAAGCATACATCAAAATGGGTGAAAAGCCTTGTTTTACCTTTTTTTAAACTAGCTTTCATATTTAGCTCTCAAAGACAAGTGTGATCTGATGCCTCTGTCAGCACAAGAGAACAGTACCATAATTCAAGCTTCAGAATGCCATTCCTGCAAATCTTTTCTTGCCACAAAGTGAGAAACAATTACTTGCTCACGGNCACTTTATGCAAAGTGAAGGTAAAGATCACCAGCACTGTGCAACATTTACAGCCATAAGAGTTGCTGTATGAGATCAGCCCAATGGCCTATCAACTCTCATCCCCAAGATGGAAACCCATGTCAGAAAACATATTCAAAACTCATTTAAGATAAGAAGTCTTTCCATCAAACTCAGCAGGCTTTGAACTGAACTGCTTTAAAAAAAAAATGTGTAAAAATAATAAAGCAGCACCCCAAACTGACATTTATAGCACCACACACCTACAGGCAGTTGTGCTAGCAGGAGGCAGCTAGAGATTGGTTTATGATATTGACAGTCTTCACTTATTTATTCTGGTTCTTGTAAACGTTTTCTTAAAACATGTAAGAGTCAGGGATGTGACTTCATTATCTAGATAGATACGTGGTCATTCATAAGAGTTTAATCTTTTTGACATTATAACGTACTTTATCCCCTTATAATGAATTCTACAGGGTAATTGTAGAACATGCAAAAAAAAANTCTAGATAGATACGTGGTCATTCATAAGAGTTTAATCTTTTTGATATTATTACGTACTTTATCCCCTTATAATGAATTCTACAGGGTAACTGTAGAACATGCAAAAAAAATATCTTTTCTTATTATGTGTTACTTTTCCATTTCATTGCTGTCACACGTTGTATGAAACAGCAAAAGGGAGCACCACTCTACTGATCAACTTTCACAAGTATTAAAGTACTGCAGACTGACTGCTTAACTAAGCAAACCCTGAGTTGACTGCATCCCTCCAAGATGTTACCTCCACCTTTTCTTATGACAACATTCCTGAATTCATCTGCAAGGTAACTCTTCCTAATTCAGAAGTTACACTGCATTCACCAGCCTGCCCGGGAATCCCTACATCTGGGGAGCAAAACAAGCGTTCCTTAACGGCTCGGTTACTAATTTGCCTTCTGAGAAAGGGATCCTTTACAGAAGGAAGCCCCTGCTTTAAGCCCTTGCCAAAGGAATCACACCGGTCTTAAACGCGGGAGAGAAAAAAGGGCTGGTGGCGATCGATAAGCAATACCCGCACAATATAAAAACCGAGGAGTCATTCCGGTCTCTTTTCCTAGGAAGTCTTTTAAAATGATTTTGCTAAGAGGCGTGCCAAATCCGCTTAGTTCCCCGCTACCTGTGACCGGCAGGAACGCCGGCACTGGACGAAGGGAGCCGCGGCGCACCGGCTTTTGGCAGGCAGTCGCGCAGCCCCCGACGGCGGCACCGGGGCCGGGGGAGAACCCGGGACGCCGCCGCCCGCGGGGATCCCCGCTGCTCCGAGGGCGCAGGCGAGCCCGGCCGGCACCGGCCCCCCGGGCCCGCCCGCAGCAACCCGCGCCCCGCGGCACCCCCCAGGCGCGGAGAAGCCACCCCGCGGGTGGGTCGATACTGACCGGCCGTGGGCACGTCGGGGACCAGCTTGAGGGGCCCGATCTGCCGCAGCTGAAACGCCGTCCGCACTTCGTGGCAGCTGGGGGACTTGCCCGCCGCCACCCCGCCGCACAGCCCCGCCGTCGCCGCCGCCAGCAGCCACAGCCGCAGGACCCCGCGGCTCCCGTCGGCGGCCATGTCGCACCCCCGGCGGGCCGGGCCGGAGCGCTGCGGGGCGCGGGCCGTGTGCCGGTGGCGGGCGCCAGTCCCGGCGGCGGCGGCGCTGCCCCCGCCCGCCTCCCGCGCTCCTCCTCGGCGAGTGCGGCCGCCGCCGCCCGCCCCCGCCCCTCCCCGCCCGCCCGCGGGGTCCGAGGGGCGCCGCCGCCCCCCGCTCATTGGCTTCTGCCGTGATGGGGGCGAGAAGGGAGAGGGAGAGGAGGGAAGAGCCCCGAGGGCCGCCCTCGGAACGGCCGCACGGACACCGCGCCCGCCCCGGCCCGAGGGCAGCGCCGGTGGGAAGGGGGTGCTGGAGCCCACGGGCGAGCCCTGGCCGCCACCGCCCCCCCCCCCCCCCCCCCCCNCCCCCCCCCCCCCCCCCCGCGGTAGCCCACGCCTCAGCCGTGGGGGCTGCTGCAGCGCTGCCTTGCGGGAAGGGGAAAACAAAAGTTTTTACAGAGCATCGGTACAGTCTCTGCAGGCCACAGAGTCCCGGGCAGCAGGTCTGGGTCACCCGGGTCCTGCCTGGTCTCAGGAGAAGGGAGAGCTATACCACGGGAGACACGGTCTCTCAGAGCAGGGGGGCACATGGTTGTCAAGGAAAACAGGTGCGGGGAGCAATCAGAGCAGTAGATATAAAAACCCTAAGCACAGCAGGTTGGAAAAATCACGCACAGTTTGCTTCGATTCCGAAATTCCTAGCAAATGACATGGACTCTATGGAAGAGTCTTCAAGACAAGTGTTAACTCCAGCCAACAGTCACTACAGAGACTAGAAAAAACTTGCACCAGGAAACACATCCATAAGTACCAACTGCACACGTAAATTGCAGATTTGTACAAAAGCCAGCAGCAGTTACATCCTATACTGTTTTGGGGGACATAGACCCCTCCTGGGGCTGAGACCACCTTGAGAGCAGCCAGTGTCACCATCAGAGAGGTCTTCTGCAATCTTTTCAGTGCCCTAAGCATACTTCGGTATCAACTGCTTCACCACACATTTCAACATAGAACTATGCTCAGCATCCATTATTTCACAAACACTCAATTTCCAGAGAAGCCAAACCCCAGAAGTCTCCCCCACGCAGCCCCATTTGCACAGTACCTTCCAGGCATACAGAGCACGTTACGAGCTACAAGAATTATGATTGTTTGAGGCCATTATGTCCAATTTCTTTAAGGTTACTTGCAACCCTCAAGATGCTTCTAATGTGCTCCTGGAGCAACAGGGGAACCCACCTGCAGCTAATTTAGCCATTATGCATTCCCATAGGTAGTAATGAGAGGCTGAGCTCTGTGCTGTAGATAGTTGCCTGAGTTGTATTTTAATAGCTAGAAGTGCAAATCCTTTAAGCAATTTGCTTGTATTAACTTTGTTACTATTGAGACAGCAAGAGATTAATTCTCTTTTTCGAAAAAAAATAATATTCAATTTGATTCAGAACATTTAACTCGTAAGCTAAAAAACAATCCGGAAGAACAAACCAGCCATACAATCAAGCTTCTACATTCAAAAGCAGAGAAAGAGTCACCTTAGAAACCTCCTGCTTACCCAGGTCGGAGCTGCACTTCTTTGTCATCCTGCAGCTCTCAAAGGTCACCCCAAGAGCCCAGGACAGCACACCCCAAAGGGCTGACCCCCAGGAAGTCCAGAGCCCACAGACACTGATACAGGTTAACTTTGTTTTCAGCTTGATACAGGTTATACTGCAGCAAGGTTTACCTTACATACACATGCATGAACAGGACCAGACCCCAGATTGAGGTGGCAACAGGTAGTTTAAAGAGACAGAAGGGAATAATCAGCATAGTGAAAGGACTATTAGCATCATAAGGGGCAGCACCCCGGCTGCCTACCTCTTGTCCAGCGGGTGGTTTTATGAACCCAAGGAAGAGGAACAGGTTGCCCCAGTTGCATTTTGTATAAACTCAGGCTCAATGCAGAAAGACTTTATTCAGACAATACTCCCATTGACTTTAGTGGGAGTTCTGCCAGAAAAGAAATGGCAGGATGATGGATCTGACGAATAATTTACTTGACGAATAACAGCATTATTTGGCATATACATTATTCTATGAATAGCATCTAATCAGTCCTGTGCAAGAGCCCAAGGCATTTAATTCAGTGGGATTTTTGCCATTGTTTTCGGTGGGTGGCAAGTTCAAATCCCAAATGGCTAATCCTTTTCTAACATGACTGTTATTTTAGTGCCGCATCTTTATATGACGGGTGTTCTATTTCTCACCTGTCTTTTTCAGGCTATGTTAAGTCATGTTGCTTATCTGTATCTTTTATTTGGTGCTCATATTGTTAGTAGAGGACAGTCCACTATATTATCATTCTCCAGTTCCCCTCCTCTCCTCAAAATCCTGCTGAGGATCCCAAATTATACATGTACACAAATGCAACAAAAAACCTCAGTGTCACTGAACTGGAATGTCCATATATGTAATACTGGATAATTCAACACATAAGGAAACATTTATATTTCTAATGGTTTTGTAATAACCATATTGAGAAGCATGAATTAGAGATGCCTGTTATGTTTTTCAGGCTGGAGTGTGAAGTTTTTCTCCCTCTCTACAAAAAAATATGTAGATCCCACACACACTGCTCAGGTGTAAGTTTTTGTCATTGATTACATTTCTTTTTTTTAAATATAGTACAGATAAGAGAAAGGGAAAAGGAAAAAAGTTTGAGGCTAATTTAGGAAACCGGCATTTCTTGATCACTGCCATGTCTGAATACATTTAAATATGCCTTTTTAGTTAAAAGAAGTGTTCTAGAACATGCTGCTCAGAATCACCCATAACAATAAGATGGTCAGTATCAGTATCACCTTCAGTAGTCACAGGTGATGGGCATGCACACACACACAGCCCACTGCTGGCCTCCCTAACAGCCCTGCATCTCTGAGCAGACACTTAACTCTCATACCTCTTTCCTGACACTACATTAGTGACAAATTATAACCTTATGGCACCAACAAGCATGCAAGATTGCTACTTAAACCCACTGACAGAGTGTAAAGTGACAGGCACCTTAGGTGTTTCCTCCTACAAAATGCTGATCAGACCCAGTGTCATGTTTGGGCACAACTGACTTCCCGGAGGACTGAGAATACAGACCACAGGCAGAATACAGTGGACCCCAAATAATTTAGGCCCTATTTCTCCAAAACATGTGCTCCACATACAGCAGGGCAGCCAGATTGACTTTAGCAGAGGTAGTCAGGTGCTTAATGGCAAACACATGCTTAAGTGCTTTACTGGAAGAAGGCTACACATAACAGAAGAGACATTTAACCAGTTATTGTACATGACACTACCACAAGCAATTTGCTTGCAACAATCACAGTTTACCTTGTCAACAGGTGTCTTGTTGTTTTAACAAATGAATATTTATTAACCGTACATCACTGAGAACTGTATCAGTGCTTCTTACAATGAAGAGCAATATAAATCTGCCCAAACAATCCGCTCCGTCTTAATCCTGCTAAAGTGACCACAATACTCAGCATGAGCTTTGGGTATGTAAGAAAAGCCGGGATCAGGCCTAGAAACAGGGTTTTGTATGCCTGTTGCCTCAGCCCTTCTCTTGTTGAATATAGCTGGAGCTTTGCCAGCAATTTAAATGGGAACTGGACTAATTCCCTTATGTTTAAGATAAGCTCATCTCCAACACTAGACTTTCCACCAATGGGCACAAGGTCTGCTCTTGCCAATTCAGCTGCCAGAGCGAAGCCTCACTGTGTGCATCTCAGCCATTCCAGGAAAGCTAGTAAACTAGTCTTTAAAGCCTTATTTTATTTTTAAAGGTCCAATTTTCCAACGTACGTGTTTCCCTGAAGCACCTCAGGAACTCTGCTAACTACTCAGAAGTAAAATTAAGGGACCCGTTTAAGTCACTGGAATAAGCCCAAACCACAAGCTGATTTTCATTTAAAAAACAACTTAATCAGCTTGAGAAGAAATGCAAAATCCTCTGTCCAGAAGAATCCATAATTAAGACAAGTTTCTTTTTCCAGGTTTTTATAATTTTCAGGTTTTTTCTTCTTTTAAGAAAGTTAAATCTATTTTCTGAAGACTACTGTATTTCGAGTCAGAGCAACTTTAAAGCTGAGTATGAAGTTTTAAATATAAGTTTTAACAGTTAAAAAAAAAAGCCATGCATGAAATATTCATAGCTATGCCAAGACTAAAAAGCACTGCTAGAAAGTTATTTCTGGTAATTTTACTCAAAATTTTCTCATCCTGTTAAAGTGATGAACAATATGAAACTCACAGAAAAGTTACCAGCATAAGCTTATTCTCTTTTTTTTTGTTTAGAGATCCCACTTCCATCTCTACTCATTCACTCAAATACTGAGCACAAGGAGTATAAGTATGCTGCCATACCATGAATTGTTTCCTGTGGTGTATGTATTCCACATGGCAAAAATGCGTGCAGACCTTTTTGATGGTTAGAACGCAGTATTCCTGTGCTGCCTCATTATTTCATGGGTATTTTTCACTTTACTAGACAGGCCTATTCAAATGCACAGTTTAAAAGCGCCTGTTGTACTTTTTCTCCTGACACAAAGAAAAAATCTCACCTGAAAGGCACAGATGTTAACTGTACCATAACACTATCTTTCAAAAAAATTGAGACCACCAACTAACAAAAGATCTGTGAAAGAAATACAATTGGTGCAACAACCCAGCAAGTCAGGACAGCCACTAGTTAAGGGAAAATATCCTATAGACAATGCTGAAGACACTTCTACTTTTTCATCATTTTCTATTGTTTCCTTTTAACAGCATGAGAGCAATTATTTTGGTTCAGACCAAAAATCCTTTAGCCCATTGACTTGTCTGCTGTGGCAGAGATCAAACCTAGTATGCTTATTTAGAGATTACACCATGTGCAACATATCAGAGTTCTCCCTCTCTAGATCCAATTTCAAGTCACACCCTGGCCACCAGAGACTGCTATGTATTTTCCCTGACATCCGCTGAGAACATCAGTCTAACCCCCAGAAGAGCATCTTAAAATCTCACTGGAGATGTAAGGGAGAAAAAGGCACGCAGACATTTCTTACTCAGAAATACAGCATCTCCCAGGGCTGATAACAGACACAATGCATGAGGAACACGAAGTGAAGGTGGCTGCACGGTAACAAACAGTTTTCTCATCTCAGTAATACCAACTCGTTCTGTTTGAATTCTTCTTCCTGAAGCATCCTGGTCACTGAGCAGCTGAGAAGATGAATATAACTCTTTGCCCTTATCTGCATGGCTCAGCATACAAATTAATTTAACTGGGACAAGCAAGAGGGTTCTGAACTTACTCATGTGAGAAGCTGCCACATAGCCCGAGGGAAATCAAGTAGATTACTCAAGGAGTAAAGGTTGCATAATGTAAGCAGAAGCATCTAGCTCTAGTTTCACATACTTCAAAAGACTAATAATGGAATGCACCTTTCATAAGTTCTTCCTCCCAACAACATGACAGTAATATCGCAGTGGACACTAGAAATTCATAGCTGGTTCCACAAACACCAGCTTCAAACTCTCAGTGCTAAGGATTATAGCATAGGGACATCCCATCCACCTCTAAGGGAACAGTTCAGATCTGAAAATAACAGCAACAAACCTGCAGTGACTGGCCAAGAGGGCTGCTGTCCTAAACTGTTCTTAGCCTGGGTCAGCTGCTGTCCTGAGCTGTTCTTAGCTCTGCTGGTCTTAGCCTGGGTCAGCAGTAGCTTGAGATTCTCTGCCTTACCTTTCCCACAGGGTGCAGGCAGGCCCAGAGAGGCAACCAGGCAGATGCCTCATTAGCAGTAACCTACTGACATTATAAGGATGATCATCACTGCCATTCAGTTCTTGGTAGAGCACTTCTGAATACCACATTCTCTTAAAACATTGAACTTCAGAAAAATACATTGCTAAGAGAACATTTATAAAAAGTATTTTTTTTTTGCTAGATGCACAGGGGAGAGGGATACGTGGATGCCACTGTAGGTTGTGACAGGGCTTACATGTGCTGTTANAACATTGAACTTCAGAAAAATACATTGCTAAGAGAACATTTATAGAAAGTAATTTTTTTGCTAGATGCACAGGGCAGAGGGATACGTGGACGCTACTGTAGGTTGTGACAGGGCTTACATGTGCTGTTAAGCAGTTTTAAGGGGGTGGCTGCTTTGCATTACCTCCCACAAAGTTTGTGCTTAGGGCTTCCATAGTGACAGGTGTACAGCATCACATTTAAAGTGCCAGATTTAACCTTAAAATATGCATCAAAAGCTGCCTGTAACTTCTGATAGCCTTACAAGAAGTCCTGGAGGTTTCCTCCCTGACAGGTAAAAATCACAACATGTTGGACTTTGAATTTTTAGAAGCTGTTTTGAATTCATTAACGATTTCAGTTAACAATCTGTTCTTCTTGGAAAATAGTGTCCTTATTCAAGGCTTATGGTACAGAACAAGTTCATCTTCCAAAAGTACTATTTCATAAAAAATTAAAGATATGACATAATACTTATAATAGAAGTGTGAATAGCATCATTATAATACTTGTAATAGCTTTTTCTAGCAGGACAAAATGGCCCAACTTTCATTTGTCTAGCTGGGCACTCAAAAAAGACCATTTTTAACTATGTGTCAGAATTTGAAGTTAATTAAAACTAATTGCCCACTGTACTGTAAGAGATGCCACTGCATTTTCAAATCGCTCTGTTTCCATGGGATGATTTACTTAACACTGGTGTCTCTCATTGACTGAATTCTGGCTTTGCCTTAATTGTATTGTTTAAGTTGTTTATCTTTCCTTTCTGCCTTGCAACTTTACATGAAAGGTCATAAATAGCAAAGTTCATAGCTAAGACTGACACTTTTTCATGTAAACGTAAAAAAAAGGCATCCTAGAATATAAACTAGTTTATCAAAATAAATGAACTCCTCTGACATCTCACATTACTGTTCCCACTAGCCACTACTTTCTGCCCACAGAATACTTGTTTGTGCGTTCAGCTTTGTAGGAAAACTTTATAGCTCAAGAACCACTGTTCTTCTTAGCTGGTAGAGCAGCATTCGTTATCTTTACCATATGGGTGTGAAGTAAATCTCTTTAATGAGAACAAACATATAACCAGAAAACATATTGCTGCTACTCCTACACATCACTAGCATATTCAGACCTTTTCAGCTTTGTGTCCAGAGTGCAAGTCTCCACATGCTGGATCACATAAAATGGTAGTACCTCCTCCCTTCATGGGGAGAGTGTGAAGGATGCGAACCCAGGGTTAAATAAGGGCAAACATACCCATGCACAAGCTTCTGCAGCTGTCATCCAGCAAGAGGGGCTGGAGGACTGCAGCAGCAGATGGGGATTACATCTGGAAGTAGTACAGGACAGGGAGTAGGAGAGGGCTCTGGATTTCCAGCACAACACAGATTGAGTCTAGTGAAAAAGCATGACCCTTCCTGCAACTATGACAAAAGCAGGCTGGTTGTCACCACATTCATGTATGGCATGGCAAGTTCCCATCACCTGCTCACGTTAGTTTATGGATTAAGCACATGTGCCTTCAACTCACATAACTTCTCCCCATCTGACACCTGCAAAGGGTGCTAGGACCAAATTTCTAGGGCTGCTTGCCAGCCTCATGGCATCCCACCTGCAAACCCTGATGGTGGTGGTAATGTGGGCTCCAATGGGAAGTCCTTCCCATTGCATGAGAATCACTCCTTTCCCTACAATTTGGTTGCAGGGGTTACATCAGGGGACCCAGCAATACACTTGTGTGAAGTTTACCAAGCAGTCAGCATACAGCACCTGCCCTTGATCAAAGCATGTTCCAGTCAGCACACACAGCATCATAAGCACCAACAACCAGTAGGGAGTCCAAGTAGGTCCCAAAGATAACTCTTGTTGCTATAGAAAAGGTATTATAGGGGACCAGCTGCTGTATAGTTATGTTTTCTAGCCTAAGAACATGCCTTCGAACTTATTAACACAAACTTGTCTCATTCCCTGAAGTCAAATCCTGCCCAAACCCATCCCAAGTGCCAAGAATCCTGTTCAAGCTCAGCTGCGCAGGGCAGGTGGTGGTCAAATGAGACAGGCAACTCACTCTGTGGACAGCCATCAGCTTGCCTGACAATTTTGGGTAAAAGCCTCTGCAAAGCTATTCAGCACAAGTCATCCAAGACTTGCATAAAGACCTACTGGGTATATGAGCTGCTGTAGGGGATGATTGTGTTAAAAAAATGCTGGCATGGAGATAGACCATCATTTACCAGTCAAATCTGCAGTGGAGAAAGGAACAAACTGACAGAAATGAAAAAAGCACCACATTTCACCAAGTCCAACTTCCAGATGTTAGATCCATATTATACTCCTAGTCCACTTCATAATGAAGGGCAGCAGCAGCTTGATAGCCTGGAGGCTGGAACAGCAATAGCAGAACAGGCACAAGTCACTGCTGAAATATGCCTGGGAAGTTTGTCTATGCAGTTTGAAACACATTTGTTTAAAATATGCTATTCATAAAGAATACATGTTGAAAAGAGCTTTTTCTAATTGGCATTCAATGTTGTCAGTTTTAGACAAAAAACCTTGCTAAAGATCTCAGTGCTGAAGCGTCTATGATAAACACTTCCAATAGGAGAGTTCTGGAGAAGAA
>RSEF01000009.1:3313706-3330881 GCA_003993805.1 Himantopus leucocephalus
TTTGGCTAAGGTGAAGCCAGTATTTACAGGCTAATACAACGAATCTGACAGAGGTTAGAGTCTTAAGGATTATTACATTCTTAAAACCTTCAGGAAAATCAGCAGCTCAGCTGAGAGGCCCAACCCAGTGCCAGGTGTGGGATCAGCAGGCAGACTGTCAGGTGTGTATATTCTGTCTCCTCTGATGGGTAATACCTATTTCACCCACAATAAAATTAAGTTTAAGTACTTGGGAGAGTTTGTAGCCTACACCCTCCTGTGGTATTGGTTGTGGGTGTTGAAGTCGCACACTAATGGATCCCGGATGCAATGACAGAACTCAGATACAAGCTTCCTGGGGACTGGTGGTCTGCAGACAGGTCACTGTGGTCCCTAAGCAGGTAGGTGAGTTTAGAGAGGGACGTTAGCATGACCTACAGTGAGATAGAGAGTGGCATTGGGCAGGACCTGCCAGCCTCTTGTATGAAATGAATAGGCAAAGTGAAGGAGTAAGACTCCTGGGGAAAGTATTCTTTCATTTTTAAGATGTGATGTGAATCTGGCAGCAACCTTTCTGAAAAATCACCTTTGCAAGAGAGCTCTTAGAGATGTTGAGGATCCTTCTCTTGAACTTCTCTTCCATAGTTTCCCCAAAAGATATTGGATATTTTTCCTAATCTAGTCCATTAACAAGTGCAGGACTAAGAAAGATGCTGCTTTTTGAGCAGCAAATCTCCTTGGTCTGTCTGTAAGACTGTCTCCAGCGGACTCCACTAGCAGAGTCTGTGCTGCTATTTGGTAGTTAGTTTTTCTGGAACAAACTGAATGTTTCAAGGGTAATTTGCTGCAAATAGCAAACAGATTGGTCAGGTAAAGGTACGGCTGCCTTGGCTGTGATTCAGAGGAAGGGTTTTTTGTGTCTTCCCCCAGACTGGAAAATGAGGTAATGTGTTCCTGGTCTTGTACTTTGATTATCACAGGCTGAGCTGGGATGTTTTTGTAGGAGCTCCTTGGTTAACATTTTGATGAGAGAGAATTGTATGCTGTCTCCAAGAGTGAAGGGCTGTTAATCCTGCCAGGGGACTAAGCCTTTGGTTCCAGGGAGTCTAGATATCTCAGATCTGATGTGTACTGCTACGTGTGGTATTCTTCCCAGACATGGGGCTGCTGCTAGCAATACCCTGCGAGCCCTGGGTTATATTACAGCATAACTGCACACTGGCACAGGCTGTGTTTAAAGTTCCATGGGCTTTTCTGTGGCACGAAGCACTGTGGTGGCTGGCTGTTACTGCTTTCCAAATTCACCGTAGGAAAACCGAATGAACCCAACCGGATTCTGTGGCTTGTCCACATTGAGACGGTGAATTGTAGCAGAACCAGAATAAAAGTAGCCCTCTGGATTCCTTTCGTAATTATGTAACCACAAGAACATCCTTTCTGTTTACATAGGCTCAGTTCTGTCTCCCTTGCTTATTGACTAGGGTATGATCATGCAAAAAAAAAAAAGTCTGTAAATGTATAAGTGTAGAGATAGAATTGGGCTGATTTCTGGTAAGCAAGGAAAATGCTTGCCATTTGTGAAAGAGTTCTAGGAACTCCTTACCTTCTAAATAATCATCTTGTTGAGGACTACCGAAAGGGTGATTTGCTTGTCTTGCTGCTCCACTGCTTTACCAAGAGCACAGAAGCTGCCCGGGTTGTGCTCAGGGATTCGCTTCTGAAGGGCAGATTTTGTCCTACTAAGAGCTTCTTTATTATCATCCTGCACCTTAAATCAGCAGAAGCATTCACTGCATGTATATGTACTAAACCTATACCAGGGCTGGATATGCGCTAATAATTTATACATTAAAACTATTTTGCTTTCCGAACAGCAACAGGGAAGTCCTAGATTCTTACCAGAAGCTCCCTGCTGCATGTGGTGCATGTGTTAGACAGGATCTCATCCCATCTCAGCCTGTGGGAAAGCTCCCATTGTGTTGAGAAAGCATGAGCTAGATCCCTTCTTGAATATATGCAAGGATATCTATTAAACTAGCCATTTTATTATGAAATGGGTCAGGCCACACTTTATTTTCCTGTTTTTCTCTTTTATTACCACTCAGCTCTTTATTTCTATCGTGGTAATGAGAACACTGTAATTCCCCTGGTAAAGGTGCAATGTTGAAACACATTTTGCTCACAGCATCATTCTGTCAAAGTCACTCATAAGTCTGGTGCGTGCCAGATGTGAAATGTACTTGCTTTATTGGCTTTGGAAAGTTTTTGCCTCATCAGAATGAGTGACTTGAAATCCTGTGGTGTGAACTGCAATTTATACTTAGTTTTACTGTTAACCTGCATACGTGGTGGTGTGGGATTGCCTTCAGTACTGTGGATGAAGGGTACATTTAGAAGAAAGGGTTTCTGGGTGAGCGCAGTTGCATTAATGCTTAGAAACAGTTGCAGAGTGGTTAAGATTTTAAGAAAAGGCACAAAACCCAATCTTGTTTCCATGAAGTTTCTTTTTCTTTTAGAAAATCCTGAGAGCTGTAACAACTTCGTGGAATGTCCTTGGCATTACTTGCAACTTGTTAAAATGGAAGGTTTTCTTCCCACTACACTTAGTATTTGCTTATTTATGGACACAGAGACTTCTTGGTGATTTAAACCACAGACTGTTGACCTGTTGGAGGGAGTGGACTGTTCCAGTGTGAGATGTATTCTCTTCCCATCTCTGTCACTCTCTGAATAGCCTAAAGTAAGGCCAATCGTGCCTCAGTTTCCCCTTCTGCAGGCTGTGTCATGGTATGCTATTTTGAGGGGTGTTGCTGAAAAGCTGCTATGAAAGGGAGGTAGATCACAGCCACCCAGAGTATCAGTGAATTATGCCTTTGTTTCTTCAGGCTGACTTCTACTTAATTCTTTCTTTATGTGAGGAATAAGACTAGAAGTTACCTTGGTTTCTGATGAACTGGAAGCTGAACCTGAAAGCAGTCCTTCCTTTACTCCTCTCATCCAGAGGCAGCCCCAAGGAGGAAAGAGACTTCCCAGAGTCTCTGAGCAATCATGGGCTGTAGTTTGCACTTGCTGTGATAGCTCTTCTGAGCAGAAGAAAAGCTGTGCTTTTGCAGCCTGCAGCTCCTCTGGAGTAAGGATGCTTCCTTCATTAATCTTCTCAGGATTTTATAGCACTCTTCAGGCTCTGACTGTCACCAGAAGTGTTAACCTAAAGCTGGTGATGACTGTGGATGCAGGCAAGACTCACGCCAGTGGTAATATCTTTTTCTCCCCTCTTTTCCCATGCCTGAAATTTGTTTGACGTGGGACCAGCTGCCCACTCTGTAATGCCCTCCTGGGAGTAATCTATACTCAAAAAAATCTGTTTAAACTTACTTAGTGCCTCATAAAGATGGAATTGCTGTTCCGCTGCCAGATGGAAATCTATAGTTCTCATATCCGTGAGACTCAGAAAAAGCAGTGTCCTCAGTGACTTGCGTGAGCATTTGGTCCAGGTGAGTAGAAGACTGGCTTAGTTATTCAGATCAACCTTTCCTGTAAATGTCTTGGGAAGGAATCCAAGTTGTCAGAGAACCTAGTCTCCCCCCAACACACAATCTTGTCATCAAACTGAGTCAAGGGAAAGAGCCAAGCATTTCTACAATTCACATGGTCTATTCATTCTCTCAAAAACTTCTGCTGAGAAGACTGTAGTGATTTTTTAATCTTTTTTTAATGGTCAGCTCAAGATCTGGGTATTCTGGTGTTGAACTTGATCTCAGGATGGAGAACAAGCTTAGTAAGAAATGATCCATCCTTAAAATACTGGTAGCTCCCCAGAGCTGCCTCTGTAGCACCTTATGTGCCACTGAAGTTTTGCCATCAGATTGTAACTGGAAAATAATAGAGAAATATCCCTCCCATACCCCCACCCCAGCATTGCAGGGCTGAGCAGTCAGTTCTTAACCAACGGGCAGTATTAATGAAAAGGCATTAATGTGATAAGTGGAAACAAAGTAGGCATTATTATAATTGCTCTGTAAATCAATAAAATAAATACATCAAAATGAATAAAAGCTTTTATAAAGATTAATCATGAAAATTGGCATGAACCTAAGGATCTGTAAAAAGCAAGGATATGTGTAAAATGCACCCTGGGCAGTAAAATGGATTTGTTTTTAAAAATGATTTTGCTTTTAGATGGTATAAAACTAGAGCTAGAGTTCCAAGTATTGCAAAGTCTTTGTAATTGAATCTTTCTCCCATGAAAGCATAAAATGACATGATAAAGAGGCATATGTTTAATAATACTTCAAATACATACTCATCACTTACCAGTTTAGAGCACAGCATCTGCTTGTAGGGGAAAATGTGAATTTTAATGGATCAGAATCAATTTCCAAACAGCAGCCAAACCCATGACACAGAATTATAGTTAGTCTCTCAATCTCTGTCAATTTGATTAGGTATTGCTATCTAATATAACAGAATCATCCTGTTATCTATAGAGATATTTACAGATACTTGTTTCATTCACATTAAGGTGACTTCTGAGCAGCAACAGTGGATGAGATGAGGTACCTAGCTAATACTTAATGATTTCCTTCTTAAGAATAAAAAAAAATAGGGAAGCAAGTCTGTTTCCACCCTCTACCAAGTACTTAAGATTTTATTTTTTTTAAGGCAATGTATTTGATGGAAAAATGCAAAATATTTCTGGACACTATCTTGTTGTGTTTGGATCTACAAAAGTAACCTGAGCCCCAAGCTAAAGGCTGGGTCACAGGATTACATAGTACAGACTTAGGAGGACAAGGATTTTCTCTCCTTTTGTGTCCTTCATGACTCAGGGTGGTCTTCTGTAGCTTCAGGTGCGCGAGGAGACTATGTATGATCTGGACTAGTTGCATTCTGGACAGGGAACTGACTTGTGTTGTTTGTGGAGTAAGGGTAGTAGAACTGTGTGCCAAACTGCTCTTGTTAAAAAGATAACAGGTGTCCAGAATACTTTTTTTATGGCTACATTTTGTCTGTTTCAAGAGCTAGATATTTTCTGTAGCAATGCTGATACTTGGAATTAGCCCTTTGTCTGAACTGTTTTAGCAATGCTGGTCCTTATGACCACCCTGTAGCAGACTATAAGGAAAATATTTGTATCCTCATGTTAGAGTGTCAAATTGAAACTCAGGTGGCTGAGAAGACTTTGCCAATTCCATATTGAGTCCTGTAGTCTAGTGACATCTGATAGCAAGTAAACCTACACAGCTTAGAAATGCAGTGTAACCAATTCCACTGCTCCATGGTTTTCTTCAGCAGGCACTTCAGAGGCCTCTGGTGGGTTTACTCTTGAGGTGAGAGGCTTCTGCGCTTCTATAGTACGGTAACACCCAAAGGCTCACTCTGGATTGAGGGTGGTCTCTTCTGGACAAGGTGCTGCACAGGCACGCCAAGGGCTTGCCCTGGCAATCTTACAGATGAATTTTATAGAACGCTTGACTGTCCTGGACCTCCTTGGGGCTCTAAGTGCTGTTATACAGCACCAAGCACCTTGGCAGTATTTAGCAAATGATTTATGATTGAGCAAGCACAACCTTGCCTCCTCTTATGGATAAGCACTATGCATATACTTCCATGAGAATAAATCCATCTATTTTACTCTCTTCAGTACATCGGTTTTAAAGGATGGTTATTAATTACCTTCTTAGTGTGTTCATACATGCATGATTAATGTGTAAAGTTTTCACTTGTGAAATTTCAAGGTGCTAGTTCAAAGAATACAGAAGGAACTTAAGACAATGAAGGAATTTTAAATATCACAGATGATACCATTAAATTTTTTTGCTACTTTGTGGACTCAAGAGTTTCAGGAAGTATCATTAATACACATAATATCCTCAGGTTCTGTCTTGTGTTTTGATAGCTAAAACATAGGAATAAGAGCAAGCGTAGCCAGGCAATTGCATAGGAACTTCAGAGCTATAGAAGACAGAAAATTATTCCCCTGAGTTTTCTTTAATCAGCCTTTCCCCTTGTTTCTTTTGATATGTAGTTTTTAGCCTGCTTTATGCGATTCTGTGCTATATTCTGCTTTCTGTATTCTTGCTGGATTTCCATTAATACTGATGGTCAATGCATATATGCATTTGAAATGTGTATATGCATTTTTGGTCTTATGACGCTGCTTGTTTTCTGGGGTCACGGTCTTTCCCCCTCCAGAGTTCTTCCATCACATGGTGGATGTGACAGCTGTTCTGGAGGGCCATCCTTTTCCGAGGAGCTCATTCTGACAAAGAGCCCCTGCTCTGCTGTGCAGACCACTGTCAAGTCCTTTAAAAACAAATGAGAGACAAATTTCAGAGAGCTGCGTTCCGAACCTGACAATATTAGATAGGTCATGGTAGCTTTGTTTGGTAGCTAGTTAAATTGGATAGTTCGGCACATCCCTAGATGTTAATGGTTAAATGTATTCATTGTTCCAACAAGGGCCCTATTCATAAGGGGACTATTCTCTGATCGTTATGCATGCATAATTCCCATTAATGTTACTGAGGGTTAAGTGTGTGTAGTGAGGGGGGAGAATGAAGCTTATGTTTACACATCGATGTTTGCACTCAGAGTAGAGGTTTTTGTAACACAGGAGAAATTGATTGTGTTTCAACAGATCCCTTAACTTCAAGGAACTTTAAATCTCTGCTTTAAAGACAGAATGAGAATGGGAGGAAGTGACATTTGTATAACTGACTACGGCCTTGCACACCATACTTTGTCAATGATTGAAAATATTACTCCAGTGCTATTATTAGAGAAGCCTTTTGAAAGTAACTAAGTGCTCAGAAAGTCAGGGTTCTTATTTGGGTATCAAAATAATGACTCAGAATCTTTTAACTTTAGGCACAAAGTTTTTCAAACTTTTGACTCATGTTAATCAGGGTGACAAGATTTTGTGATTTAAATACAATATGGGTATTTTCCATAGAAAACCTTCAGATTAAGATTCCTCGCTCTTAGGTGCACATCAAAGTTGTGTAAAAGCCATAAAGAAGCTCAGCATTGCCTAAGAAAGCCTTTCAAGTTCCAGAAAGTGCTTGAACTACTGAGGGTTTTGAAGTGCTCTAATCTCTGACATGGGTGACGTGCTAGGCTAGCACTTTTTTGTTTTGTCACAAATCATCCATGCACATAGTGCAAAGGGACCCTGACAAAGTCATTTTACTTTTGTAAAGGGCTGCTTTTTTCATACCATTATGTCTCCTATTCACATCTACATGTTTGCTTCCACTTTGTTCAGGTCTAAGTAGCAGGGCATTTGCATAGTCTTCCCTTTGTTCTCGGTAAATATGGAGTAAAATGAGCAAGATCCGTGCTGTGAAATTAAAGCTCTACTCTTGAGAGATCTTAAGGGCCAAATCCTCACAAAAGGTACAGCAACATAGTGCCAAAGGAGCTAGTGTCCAGAACAGCTTGCCCTGGGTGTTTGTGCTAGGAAATGTGAATAAAGGGAGAGTAATCTGGTGAAAACTGGGTGTAATTAGAAAAATACACTGCTGAGAGCTGCTGAAAGAATAGAATAATAGAAAATAGTGCTGAAACAGACCTGAAGTGATCATCTGGTCCGTTGCTGCTACTTGCAGCTGGGATAAGCTGTGTTTAAATCAGTGATGGAAGTTAACAACTTTCTTAGGCTCTTTATTCCAGTGCTTAATGACCTTACTGCTTTGTTTGGTTTTTTTTCCCTAATGCAAAACCTAACTCTCCCTTGCTAAAATACAGGCCTCTTGCTTCTTATCCTATTCTTAACACCTTCCTCTTTGCAGTAACATTCGTGTACGTGACAACTGCTCTGGTTTGTTCTGGTCTGAAACAGTGCTCTATCTATTTGCACTAGTGACAGATATAGCATTAAGCTTTTTTTTGTAAGTCAATCCAGCCTAATTTTGGGACACATGCAGTCCAGTGAGCTTTGTAACTAACCGCATGTGCTCTGAGTCTGAAATAAATTCGACATAGTGTACTAGTTTAACCTGGAATGAATGAAGTTAATTCAAGATGAGGTTGACTCATTAAGCATCATAACTTGATTTGGTGTTTGAGCCCAAAGAGTACGTTTCTTTCTCCTTTGTAAATTTTAAAGTATTGTGAAGAAGGAATTGTGTAGCAGATGTATAGTGTTTGGATATCGAATTCCATGCTTATTAAAGCAAAATAACTAATTCACAGATTTGCCAAGTAATGGTAGAAGGGAGCATGCAGAAAAAGCAAGCTTTCAGTGATCAAACTCAAAAGCAGTTGAGTTGCAAGGTTGCTACTAGGAAACTGCAATGTTGTAGCACAGCAGCATGGAGATACCTGGAGACATGAGGCTTGTATGAAGTAGGATGTCTCAGAGCTGCAGTGGGACATTTGTTTCTAACTTGAAAAAATATATATTCAACCGAGACTTTGCTGGCAGTAGTTCACTATATGGCAGGTGTGTAGGCCAGAAGAAGGAAATCAGGCTACTGAAAACAGAGGAAGATGGCCAAAGTTTTAGGTCCCTTGCAAATAGAAACAGGTTTTCCAGAACAAGCCTGAGGATCTCCATTTTTCCAGTTAAAGAGTAGCTCTGGCCCTTAACCCTCTGTTTTTCAATGTGTCACTGTTTCGGGGTGTTCATTTTTGAGCAATGTTTAATTGTTACTGATGTAGGGAAATTTTTCTTGCTTTGTGGCTGAAAAAACAAGGCTCAGAGATCAGGGTTGTTTATGCTTATGTCTCCACGTGGATTTGGTCTTACCCCAGCACGTTCCAAAAACTCTGCAATCCAGTGCTGTGCTGCAAGTAGTGTAGCTATACCTGGCATGATGCTGTGCCTGAATTCAGATCGTCCTCTACTGCTTCCAGATTGGAACTTGTGTCTTGCCACTCCAAAGCATGGATGTCTGTCTGTAAAATACTGTATGGCTATACTCCGTGTGACTTGTCCTGGGAGTCTGTCAGAGGATGAAATCTCAAACACCCATTCCTGCCCCATTGTCCTTCCATAAGGAAATGCAAAAGGTGGGAACTGAAGGCTTGAGTTGTTTTTAGAAGGGACAGGGGCTTGCTAAGTAATATTTGGGGGACAGCACCCAGGATCTTGTATGGCTGCCCTGTGTTGGCAGTTGAAAGGTTCCCTCTTTGCAGCACACAAGATGAATCAGTTTTTCAGAAGTGTGGAATAGCATGTGCTTTTTATTATCTTCTATTTTTACATGGGCAGTTAAAAGGAGAGGTGTAATGAGTCTGAAGTCAAGCATATGCAGAAAAACCATTCAATTACCAAAACAGAGTACGGCTTTTAAAAAAAGAGATTGAAAACACTGCTTTCAGAGAAAGGCTATCAAACTTCTGGTCAGAGAAGACTTTATTTTAGTCTCCTAATCTTAGTTTTGAAGTCTGGGAAAAAATATATCTGTTACCATTCGGAGCAGCCCAAACTTGTATTTGGCTAAAGTACTGCATTTTCAGTTTCAAGCTGCAGTAATCAAATTTACTCTTCCTAACCTGGTTTGCCCTAGATATGTCAGGAAACAAACATTTGCCTTCCCCAAAAAGTAGCTGTGGTTTGGCTGTACCTGGTTGATCTAAAGCTCGCTGGGAGCTCCCCCTTGGTGGGTCACGGACCTGCTGTACTCTGTGGCCTTCTCCAATAGAAATAAACCCCAACTGTGATGAAAAGTGTTGATGTCGTTTGTTGGCAGGGCTGTTGGCTTAGATTTGGAAAGTTTATTCTAGAGTCACTGTCACAGGTGCCAAAACATTAGCTGGGTAGCATGGACTGAATAGGGCCAGCTCGTGTCAGTTTGGCTGCTGCTGCGTCTCTGATGGCTGCCATCCTCAACCCAGCTTCCCTTCTAACTGCCTGCCTCTGGCCTTTCCAAATGTGGATTGAGCGTAGCCAGAGCTGCCTGCCAGTGTGTTATAGCTGGCTTCAAACAGCTCTGTGACACGGTGGACTGCTCTGTCCATCTTGAATGATTAGCTCTGAAGCATCAGTAATGCTGTTAGTTTTGAACAGAATAACATAAGCAAGAAGGGGAAACGTAATCAGTTCAGTGTACTGTGAATGGTGCCTTATTTTAGTGATATAAGGGAAGAAAGATGATTTCTTAATTTATATAACAGGTGCATAGGATCAAAATCAAAAACAGGCTCTCGGAGAACACTGAACACTCACATAGCAAAAGGCAGTCTCCGCTAGGAATTGCTTGCAGTCTAAGCAAACAAAGGAAAGGTAAGTATCCTCCTCTTTTACATGTGGGAAACAAAGTGTGGAGACTGAGGAACTTGCCTAAGGTTAAACATACATTTAGTATTGCCAAACCTAGGAGCCCGTCAAAGGTTTCCACACTGATTTGTCAGAAGTTGTTGGTCTGTGGCCACAGCTTAAAGGCTTTTGGAACGTCTCCCGAAGGATCCTGCCTCTCCTCAGTTTTTGGGAAGCTGCAGCTATTTCAGAATCCATTATCTTGGCTCAAGATGGCCCAGCAAGACACAAGCCTTCCTGCTAAACATACTGCTGGGGTCCAGGAGGGGGTAGTGTGCAGCAAGCTCAGCTGCTTTCCAGCTTGGGGCTGTGGCTGGTGCTCAGAAATTGGGGAATGGCCCCTTCAGGTGGGATTTCATTGTGGACCTTCTTTAATCCAATTCTTCATTCCTTATTGCTGCTGCCCTGGGGGAAGCACCAGGTAGACTGCTCCTGGTACAACCAGAACACTTTCTGTGGTCTAGGCAGATGGAACAAAGCAAAGCAAAAACAAATGAGGAAGGTTAGAAGGCCATTTCCACTCTTGACTTCAGAAGAACCATGTGTGTAAATGGAAATACTGTCATGGCCCTTCATTTCACGGGGGCTCGATTAGTTTGCTAATGGGCCCTTGCTGCTTTTTGGACCACTTAATACTGTTACCAACTCCTTGATGTGTTTGGGGTTTTAATTGTTTGACCTTCCATTGATTTTAATTGAATGCATGCAACTAAAAATCACAAGTACTTGTCTGAAATCAAATGCATGTCACTCTAAGGTATTTAAAGTGTTTCTAAATTATAATTCTTTCTAGATTCATATTTCTGTTAATTTTGACTTTTTTTACAGTGGGAAGTTGTCTGGGGTTTCCTGCTGTACTCTTGAAATAAGATTCACTTAAGAGTTTGACCTGCTGAGTTCAGATCTGTGTTAATCTCAAACTACTAAACACCCTCAGAATTATGAAGCAGAGTTGTGTCTTTAACTATATTTAGTTGTTTTTTATGACTGTTGATGTCACTGAGTGGCACTGCTGTTGGCATCAGGGGGTGCTGAACCAAATGCTAGTATTACTTACCTTGCCTCTTTCCTGCCCTTTATGCAAAGTATTGCTCATGTGGTCTATCATGGAAAAAGTGATCAGAGTATAAATCTAGGTTCAGCCTAGACCATCAGAAAAAGGCTACTGGTCTCTTGTATGTGACCAGTAGCAGGGAGGCTGTCAACCGGTACTTTTGGGGTGTGATGCATGGTGGCTGTTGCAGGCTGTTGTTTTCATTACCTGTAAGTCCTGTGCAATTGTCAGGCACTTTTCAACATGGCATAACTCGGAACAAGCATTCAGCTCTGCCAGCTGTACCTGCAGGGGGTTGTGGATGTGCAGAGGAACAGACTAGCATGGCAGTGTGGGGCCAAACTGCTGAGACAACACTTGCAATTTTTTTTTTCTTATGCGTGCCCGTGCTGAGTATTCATCTCTAGTTAGTGTCATGTATATTGAGCTCTTTCCTCTTTTGCCTGCTGTGGGTTGCCTTCCAATGCCTGTGGGTCCAATTTGTGACAACAAACTCTGGTTTTACATCAGTGTTGCTGCTCCTGACAGCAGTGGAATTATCTGCATATGGAACTGAAGAAAGGGAACAAGATGCAGAGACCTTGTGATACTGTAGCCTTGCTGTTGCCTGTTTTAATTAATTACTGTGTCATGGGTGATGAAGTTGAAGAATTGGCCATAGTGTGAGGGGTGTCTTGCCTAGTGATCAGTTGCTTGGTTTTGGTTCAGCTCTGTAAGTGGTTGCTATTCCTCTTGTGTAAATAGTATCAAGAGCTCATTGTGCTTTTCTTCAAAATTTTGGTATTTTAGCCAGGCTTTGGGAGTTTTTCCCTTTTTTACCCCTAAAAATAAAGAAATAAAATGGAAGGGGGAATGCACTCCTAAAGAAATTAGTTCGAATACTGGTGAAAACTGATAGAAACTCTCCAATAAGCCTGTGTGTATAACTGTGGTGCATGACTTGAGAATGAGAAATAACAAAACTGGTCAAAAGCATTTGGGATTTGGGCTGTAAAATTAACGCTTCAAGGAAGACCGATACATATGTTTAAAGGAAAGATAACATGTCTGAGCACTTGGCTTTATGTATGGATTTCAAGTGAGATGGCAAAAATGGAAGTATTCAAATCTTGGAGGGGAAGAGCGGGTCAGGGAATTGTTATTCCTTGCTTCTCCAATACTGTTGTTCTTACAATTTTTCCTTCTGTGGCTATGGCCCGAAGATCTAATAGCCCCTTGGTCCCTTTAGATTTTTCTTTGCTTTTGTTTCTTCTTCCAGTCTATCCTTCTAAAAAGTTTTTATGTTGACAGATAACATGAAAAAGAATAAGAAATACAATTGAACCTGAATGTATCATATCTCTGAAATTTTCTGTACCATGCCACCTTATATGGATCTTGCCACGGCGGGTAAAGCATATTAGGAAGCAGTTCCTATAAAAAAAAAAGTCATCTGTCATTGGTAAAACAGTTGGCGTTAACATTTGAGTTATCGTTAGGCTTCAAAGTTGTGATGAATGAGGCAATTCACACCTCTCAAAGCTATTTTATTTCATTTCCCTGTAGAACTAGATAGACAGCTTTATATTGATTTGCATTCAGAAGTTTTCTTTATAACTGTACAGGGCTAGAAACCTATCTCTTTCACTTAAAAACAACTTCAGTTTTGCTGTAAACACTCTAATCCACAGAGTGCTACATAGTTGTGTTTCAGTTTAGGCTTTTCACCATATGTGGTTTCTGTGGCATTTTCTTCAAGTACTGTAAGGCAGAGGTGTGCATCAGTGAAATGCTTTCCCCACTGGGGAGCAGAAATGCAGTTGTTAATTTATTGTTGTCCTTAGATAATATGGAACAGGAAGATTGACTACACTCCTCTAGCAAATATTTTGTATGTATTTATGACTTTTGGTGGAAAAAATGTATGGGATTTTCTGCTGTGAATGTGGTGAGACATAATGAAAGCTGAGTCACAGTAGACTAAATTAATGAAAGTTCTTGCAATTTTTCTCACCTCTGTATTGCAATTATACGTGTTGTCCCAGGAAAGTTGAGGAAGGAGTTGGCATTACAGTAAATAATATAGAAACCCCCTTGATGTAGGCCCACTGACCTTGATCAGCCTAGGTTGTTTTATAAATGTACTTTATGTACATCAGTCTGCTTTTCATGCTTTTATATTAACTCTAGAAGGAAAGAGAAGGATGGATCCTTAAGAGTGTAAATCTTTTGAATTTTTGTGTACTGTGCAGTTAGCGAGCCCTTTAGCATTCACAATCTTACTGTCAGCAAGTCTCCCAGATAGGCCCACATTCAAAGAATTCGTCTCACTTAGCACGGGGCTGATGTGAAGTTGTTTCATTTAATCAGCATTAAACAATTTATCACTTGTCTATAGGAGTGTGAGATCTGGAGGTAGTGACCACTGTGCTCTCCCCTGGGCATTGCAGCTAGTGCTTCCCCTGCTCAACACCTGGCACTTACCAGTCTGAGTCTCTTCTCAGCTGCTCAGTTTTAAACATTAACAATTTGGACTGAGGGTCTGTAAGGTAAGTTTCATGCCTTCGGCTACTGAAATTATGCTGTTTCTGAGGTGAGGGCTGGCAGAGAGAAGACCAAAGGAGGGAGCAGTGAACTGTGGGAGGTTAATCCACCCTCTCTTTATTCCTTAAGGAGAGTATTTAGGAGCAGCACTGCTACTGCCATTTGGCATTGACACCAAAGATGCATCTTCCAACATCCTACTGAAAACCAGGCTGTTTTGGGAACCGCTGAAAAGTCTCTAATTGTAGGTGTTTTGTAGACATGTTACAGGATTCTCCCATTCCTGTGTACGTGTTCTATCTTGTCTATTACTCCAGTGTACCAAACTGCATCAGTGAGGGAGGATTTTATGGCCCCCCCAACTGCTCAGCATCACCCACTACTGTGACAGCACACTGTGGGAGCTCCTTGCCTTGCTCCACACACAATTAGATCAGTTAAAGCAGATCATCTGTTAAAAACAACCTGGTTGAAGGTGCCTGGGGCAGATTACGGAGGGCTCATGGGAACCATGGCAGAGGTCTGGTAACAGGCATGAGGCAAGCAATAGTGGCTGCAACTGCCACCTTGGCTGTTTGCCTTCATCCTCCCAGGTACAGTCAGAGTTTCTAAGGAACAACTGAGAAAATATGGGATGAGTGGCATGAGTAGGTCTCTCCCTGCAACAGCTGCTCCTCCTTTGCAGGGAAGCTGAGGCCCATGAGCTGGAAATGTCTCTAACTGCTCTGCTTTTCCAGGACGTCCCACAGATATGCAAGCAGTTGGAGGAAGGCAGGCAGAAGGGAAACTGAGTGGCCATGGGGAAGAATGGCAGAAGAGGACCTTGTTTGAAGGAGGGTCAGAAGAGGGAATCAGGAGAGTAAAGGGATGAAGTGGCTAGTTAGTGGTTGTGTAGGTTTTGGTGAGTGGAGGGACATTCAGTTTAGGGCAGTCAGGTCCAGGCACAAGGCAGGTTCTATGGCGTACAAGCTGAGGTTAAAAAGCTAATAAGTGTAGGCATGCAGTAACCTATGGTGTAGGGCAGAAGGTGGTTTGGAAACTAGGCCAAAAATCAGAATACAAGAGCAGTGAGAACTGGCCAAGCAAGAGGGAACTGGAGAAAAACTTGGACACAAAGTACTTAGCAACAGGCCTAACAACGCTGCATTGTGCAGATGCTGCCCTTAAGACCTGTTTTGGAGAGTTTCTGCTCTGAAAGCCAATCAGGGCCAGTGCCTGATGGTCTCCAGCTGTCCTGCAAGCTGTGACACTTGCTGATGCTGCCAGCTCTCTGGAGTCATGACATCTAGTGCTTCTTGCTGTTCCCCTTCCTTTCCCACTCAAGGTTTCCATCCCCCTTGAATTTGCTGGTGTAATTCCAGTGCAATCAAAATGGTCCTCCCATTTAGTGACTTCTTTATCTCTTTTTTTTTTTGTAGGTCTACTCGAGATCTCTTGAGCCTAATGTATGCTATTTGACTTGACTGGTGTTGGAAGTATCTATGCATGCTAGTAGTTACATTAGTAGGTCATCTAAGTGGTGCTTGATAAAACTGGAGGTGTTAATCTTTTAGCCTTGATTATTTCAGCTGGAATGGCACCATCTGGTCATAGCCTTAGTGATGCTTCAGTGTATTTTAGAATAACAGTGAGACTATAAAGTCCACTGATCAAGTTAAACAATACCTCTGTTAATGTACGATATGAAAAATTGATTGGAGGAAAGGAAATTTTCATGGCTTGTGTTTTCCAAACTGCATTTGTAAGTTGTCGTGGATATATGCATGTTGTCAAGCTACATAGAATCATAGAATGGTTTAGGTTGAAAGGCACCTTGAAGATCATCTAGTTCCAACTGCCCTGCCATAGGCAGGGGCAAACATATAGAGAGAAGGGACAAATTCAGGCTCTGCTTTGGAATTTCTTCAGCTCTTTGGCCTTAAAAGGACCTTTAACCTGTTTATGTAATCTTTATATTAAAGCT
The DNA here is from genome assembly GCA_003993805.1 of Himantopus leucocephalus. Taxonomy (NCBI): domain Eukaryota; kingdom Metazoa; phylum Chordata; class Aves; order Charadriiformes; family Recurvirostridae; genus Himantopus; species Himantopus leucocephalus. Next base: position 3,329,490 of record RSEF01000009.1, read on the forward strand.
GATAGTGGGATTACTTTAACAAAATAGAGGGAGGATTGAAAACCAGATTGGAATGTTCTTTCTGCCTAGTCAGAAAATGTGTGTGGGAGCACCGGGTCACAGTTTACCTGAGGCAGGAAGAACAGACGCCTCCCTGTGACTTAGTCTCAGCTCCCTGGAGCCTACCTGGATGTTACCCCTTGCTCATGGGAGCAGAAGGTTTATAGGGTTAGTTGCTATGTAACATACCACAGTCAGTTGCACCAGTACCTAATGCTGTGGACCAATCAGTCTGTTGCACTTGCTTCTTGATTATTTTATTTTTTTCCTGATAACTCCAGGCATGCACTACTTCAAGTGTAGTAACGACCATGTTTTAAACATTGGCAAATAAAAAGCAGCTGTTTGACTATGTACACATTGTGCTCGATGAGTTTAATATACTTTGTGTGTCTTTCTAGTCGAAAACGTTTTGAGTTGCAATGGGACTGAGCTGTGGTGTGAGGTTGTGCACAGTGAGCGGTGCCCCCTGCTAGGTGAGGGTGGTTTGTGTTTCTGCAGAAGAGTGTTCCTTGACAGCAGCCTTGCAGCTAGAGGTAATGATGGCTTTAGCACTGGTGTGGCTGTGCTAGTGTGGGCTTTTTGCATGCACCAAGCAGTTGCAGGGGGAGCCCTGGTTGGAAATTGCTTCCTCTTTTATTTGATTTGGCTTCCTCCCCTAAATTAGTTGGGTTTTAATTGCTGAATTTGCCTCTAGCTGAGGCAGCAGCTGCACCAGACAGATGAGTCTCAAGAAGGATGAAGTGTTGGCTCCTGTTCAGCTGGGCTAGACACAATGCAAGGTACTTCTGGCACCTTCCTCTTGTGTTACTGAGGCATAATCAATCTTGGAGTCTTTGAAGACATTTGTACAACATTAAAATCTTAGGCTTTGGACCAAAGCTTTGTTTAGAAATACTATTGAAAAGTTTGTCAAAATACAAAGGAATAAAAACTATCAGAAGACAGCACTGAGCTTGCCCTCTGATCATGCTTGCTTAGGAGCATTCTGTGCAGTGGAAGCTCAGCTTTTTTGAAAAAAAAGAAAATCAGCCTGTCTTTGAAAAAGTTGGTGAAGGTAGATTGATTAGCATGTGTTAAAAGTCTGGCTTTCTGGTTTCAGAGTGTAGCTTTTGCAGAGTGCACAGCATTTTAAAGACAGTGCAGGGCAATTGACATCTCCCCTGTGTGTTAGAGGAACTATTAAATTACATGGTCAGCTAACAAAATGAACTTCTTCCAAAAGCTAAATATATGTATTCATTTTATTTGCTACACAGGCCTCTCTCTGCTCTTAGGAGCTTATACTAACTCACCTAGCTTTAATGGCCAAAGTCTCTCAGACTTTATTTGTACCAAAATTCAGAATGGAGA
>RSEF01000009.1:3330981-3370877 GCA_003993805.1 Himantopus leucocephalus
AAACAACCTCCTCCCCCCAAATTTGATCTTTAAGCTGATTCTGTCTCTTCTAGCTATTTTTTCTCTTTGATTTTTTAGAAACAGGTTGTAATGGACCACCTAACTAATTCAGCTGGAAATCATGAAATAGTTCATGACCTTCTGAAACAAACGTATTAGTTTTCCTACTGCCAGTTGAACTCCTTAATCAGAGGGTCAAGAAAATTCTCTCTAGACACTTCTGTCTGGTTGCTTTTCTGTTAATGAAAAGATTCCCAGAAGAACGAAAAGACTTCTGCATCTTCCTTTTTTCTCTTGGTTGACTTAGAANAAAACTATTTTGTACTTTTCTTTCTCAATAATATTTAATACACCAGAGATATACAAATAAAATATCTCAACTTCTTCTGTGTCCCAAGCTTACTGGCAACTTTGAAGTGTGTCCCTGCCGGGAAACGTGAACATGCAGTGCAGCAATGTACTGTTTCAGAGTGTACTCGGTACTCTGCTCACATATGGATTTCTAAAGATATGTTTTATGTTTTATACTTCTCCATAGGTAACATCACAGTGCTCAGTGCCTCATGGATCATCATCAGTGCCACTGTAAGTCAAGCAACAGAGAGAAGTCTGTACTGTTTTTGGCAAGCCCCATTTGCTTGCTCTCCAAGCCCAATTGTGTCAAATGTGCAGTGCGTTTGAGCTCCAACAGACCACCAACATAAATGCCCTCTCTTTCTCTAACGATGGCATCTGTTCCTCTCTGGTATTAGTACCTGGCACTGGGTGTAGTTGGCACAGCTTTTTCTTTCTCTGTGGTTTTCATTTGCAGGAAGGCTGCAGAAGCAATTTTTGGCCATTTTTTTCTTAATATTTTTTTGAATAGTCCTTCTCCTGAAGCAATATAAAACAGCAGTATCTCCACATAGCCGCATTTTACTTGTACATTAGCTGTGTCCCCACCCAATTGCACTTTGGACTTTCTGGTTTTCATATGGCACTAGTCCACGGTTACTATGACTTGCTTGCTCCTTATATATATACACACGTGTATGTATATGTCCTAGATGGGTCGTCATTTAAATGTTGTCCTTACCCAGGCATAGATTCTATTTAAGAGGTTTGTGTTTTTTTTTTTTACTCTGTATAGGCTCAGAGCATTTAGAGTGTTATGATAAATGAGACACTGCCTCAGGCTCTCAAGTGAGCCTATACTGCAGTCCTGAATACGCAGAAATTCTTCCACAAGTCTGTTTTAGTTCTGGAAACTACACCATATGCACTAAGTATCTCATTCCAAAAGTACTTGTAATAAAACTAGTCTGGGAAATCCAAAGAAAAGTGATACCCTTTTATTCTGTCCAACAGTCTATGGGAAGAGATTACCTGGAAGACTTAATCCTAGAGATTGCAATAAGGGTATTTATCTTCGCTTATAAACTAGCCCCATGCTAGTGTGCATAGTGCAGTGATTCACAGCATTGAAAAACTGCTTACACATGTGGAAAAGTAATTGCTATGGAAACCCAGAAAGAATGAGGTAATTGTTTTGCACCATCTCCCAATGATAGTAGCATTTTTGTGTGTCAGTGCTTAATGTGTATAGTCACCAGAACCAGTTACCTCCCTGGCTAGCCTCAGACCTTGAGCCTCCATCCTTCACTGTGTATTTTGGTATCAACCATGTGAGTTTTGAGAAATGTACAGTTACAGTTTAATAATCAAGCTGTTGTGTATTGAAAATTGGTAGAAAAAGCATGCAAGACTGGCACTGGAGGTTCTACTCTTTCAAAGGAATTGCAGCCGTGTGTATCAAGTATCCATTCTGAAGAAACCAAACTGAGGGCTATCCACTTTTTTAAAGACCAGTGTAAATCCTGTCTGACGCCATGCAAGTCTTGGATTGTTGGGCCAACGCACCTTTTGGGGCTGACTATGCTTTTACAACAATACTCAAATATGTAAAAGAAAATAAACTCCCCACCTCCCCCCCCAAAAAAAACCCAAAACCAAACCAAAACCACCCCACAGCAAGAACCTTACTTGAAAAGATACCAGGGGTTTACCTCATCCCATAAAGTGATGATTCAGGGTTGATTTTTTAAGAAAATATTGTTCAAGCTGTTGTTTATTTTTACTGGAAAGCTTTTTTATTTTCTAAGGAAGAATTATGACTTTTCAATTCAGCACACATCTTTGCAACTGTGCACAGGGTTTTACCGCCAAAAAAATAAAAGCAGGATGCTTTTTTTATGTGGCAAAATCTTCGTTCATTAGAATAGCTACATCAGACCTAATTTAATCAATGTAGACTGTTTCTGTGGATCTATCTTGAAAGAAATGTTGATGGTTACAGAGTTGTCATTCAAAGCTATTTTGCAAGTGCTTTGTGCTGTAATCCATCTTGGGGATTGTGTGCTCCTTGCTGCAGCAGTGGCTTCCAGTCATCACTGTCCATGTTAGTGATTGATCAAATAAATCAGATAACATCATTTCTGCTCCCAGTCTGATGGCTGTTAAACCTCCTAAGAACTTCAAAGATAGTTACGGTTATGTGAAGAACCTAGCTACCTACAGATAGGTGGCTGCTTGTGGTTTTTTCCCTTTGTAGATTGAGAGACATTTTTATAAATTAATTGTTCTTGGAAAGCAAATTAAAAGCATAGCTAATGTTGTTGAAGCACAGCCATAGTTCTTTCTTCAGTTATTTTGGCCCAACTCCTGTTAAAACTGTGAATTGATATTATTAAGTAATAGCTGACAGGTTTGAACTTGGCAGGTATGAATTATATGAATCATCTTTTGGAGTTCTGTTTTGACGGAAGGAGAATTCTGATAGCCCTGGCTTTATAAAAAGTCCAGCCATAGTCCTCGGGGCTTTTACTGCTCTTCTAGATCATCTTACCACGGTGATGCTAGTTGTCCATCAGCCTTCTACTGCACAAATATTCCCAAAGAACTACTTGCTTTATTTATGTGTCAGCGGAAGCCCAGTGGTGTCATAAAAGGTTAATACCACATCTGGTCTCCAGCTTTCTGCCGGTCAACTGATCTAGTTTTACTTGAGACCGCTTACTTTAAAAAGGAGTAAGTAATTGCACCCTATAATGACAGTGTATGAAATGATTTACAGCTGTACTGAAATGCAGTATACAGAAATAATAAACAGCTACATTTAATTACCAGCTCATTCGTTGGATTCACAAAAAGTTTGAAGGTGAAATAAATAGTGAGCAACTCAAAATCAAGTTAGCAAACTAAGTGATTTTGTGAAGCGTAACAACTTAGTTATATTCTATCAACTCTTCCATATAGTGTTTTCTTTAAAAGGGGCAGATATAGTTTTGCAGAGCAGACTGCAGAGCTTTCCCTAGTCTGTCTTTGGTAAATAGTTTTGCAGCTGGTTGCAACTTCGTTATACACTGTTGTTTTGTTAACAATAAAGCCGAGGCCACTAAGTCTGAAAAATGCGTGCGCTGTGGTTACTACTTCCAGCAATTTGGATGTATTCTCCAGCATGCGGTCTACAGAAATCATTATTGGATTTCATGATAAAATGACCAGAGCAGAACAAAACATGGCTGTTTATCCTGGACCGTTCTCTTGTTATTAAGGTATCTCCTGGGCTTGTGTGTCTACTGACTGCCTATTTTTCCCTTTGCATCACCAGCCTATGAAGCAGGGAGCCTGTTTTAAACTTGGTGATGTTACTTCTGTTACTGATGCTTCCAGAATCAAATACTCACCAAAATAACCCAAAGTTAATGGTTTCAGTGCTTATCAATCTCACCAAAATACGAGCTGTGTATTTCCTCCCCTTCTCCCTGTATAAGATTGTATAGTAAAGAGGCTGTTTAAGTTTCAAAGTAGAAGAAAAAGAAGTAGTAAGCATACTGTAGGACTGCTTCAGAAAAGGGTGTGGGTTTGCTGGCTGGGGCAGTGGGCTGAGGGGGTGGTTGCTTCCTACATAACGGCACAGCTGTGCCAAGGCTGAAAGAATAGGTTTGTGCGCATGAAAAGACATGATGGCTGATCTTCATGCTAAGATAGAAGTTTTCAGATGATACTTAATGGTGTCGGTTCCTGATACTGTTATAGGAAGTCAGTCTTCCAACAGACTATTTGGAAATCAGTTTTTCTAAGCGTCTTAGCTTTGCCCACCTTACCAAACTGCAATAGTGGATCTGCTGCTCTGAAACTCAAATTGCACCAGGCTTTCTCATGTCCGGTGTTACATGTGGCAAACCGCTGCCCAAGCTCCCATCACAGGAGATGTTCCTAAGGAAAGCCCAGGTATTCTTATGCTCTGGAAGTCTCACTGCTAGAATTTTTTTAAGCCCTGGCAAATTTTCATATATTTTAAGTTAAAAACAGTCTTAAAGTACACTTGGAACCAAGAAGGGGGTTAAAGGATGATCGTAGCTTGTAAATAATCCTATCCATTGATCTGCAGTTAATCAGGGTTGTCCATGTTAGGTGTGAATAGAGAAGACAGCAGATGACTTCCGTTTCAACTTGGGCAGAAGTTTCTATCGACCTGTACACAACAGGACATTTATCTGGTGTTATCAACGGAAGCAAACTCATGGAGAGACTGTTAAATAAAGCCCTTGCCCCTCTGCACAGTAATGGAAAGCTGTGGGTTTTTTTTCTGTCTGATCTATATTCTGAAGTACTGATTAGCTCTAAAGACATCATACCCTCTCCTTGCTGTCAAGGAAATGACTTTGCTTTCTTGCTTTTGAATCTGTTTTGCAGTCTGCCCTGTTAAAAGCAGCTACAGGAAGTGGATAGAAAGCAAGTGATGCTTCTGCTTGGCCCACATTCTGAGAGCTTTCAGCTTTTTCTCTGACCTAAAATGTTTTGGAGCAAGCTTGCAATGTCTCCTGCAAGTGTTGGTGTAGCGTCAACTGCGATGTGGTGGACATCATATTTCCATGAGACTGCTGCTATGTTTATTAACACATTATTTCTTGTCAGCTTCATCAAAAGGGGCTGTGTTGATGCATAGGAAGACTGCCATTCTAAAAGCAGTAGAACACATGAAAAGTGGGGTATTATTAAGAGCTTTGGTTCTTCATTCAGCAGAATGATTTGGGATAAATCAGAAGGAACCTTCCAGAGCTTGACATTTTTTGCTACTAGCAAAATGTTACAAAACAGAAACAAAGCTAAAAATGGCAAGAATTTGTTTCTAAAAGCAGCTTAATGACTGAATGGATTTCAGGTTCTGTCTTTGCAAACATGACACAATTTGTTTTGCACTTACATTCTTTTTTTAATGTAATCTTATGATCTAAAAAACCCTGAACCATTTGTTCATCTTGTTTAATGATGCTTTTTAAGCACTCTTTGTTCTTATTTTTAAAATATATTTGGAGATCATTGCATATCCAGAAAAGTAGAACTCTGAATTTTATCCTTTCTGTGTCATGTAGATGTGTATCTGGGTGTGGTTTTCTGCTGTGTACATTGCGCTCTCTGCATCAAATTGCAAATAATATGCACTTAAATTCTACTGCTGCAAAATATTAATATGGTGTCCTTTCTTTTGGCAAACCATGAAGATGCAGAAGATTTAATGGACTTGAAAGCATTAAAAGCAAGCTATTGTTCTACAAACTGTAGCTTTCATTCATCCTGTAACTCTGTAATAAATGCAAGATGTTGAAGGGAAAGGAGCCAAATATTAGTGTGGTCCTGAGAGACCAAACAAATAATGGAGCTACTTAAATTTGTCATTCTTTTTTCATGATTACACTCAAATCTAAAATGTACACAGATGTTATTTCTGTATAGATAGTTTCAGTGTTTGCTCCTACTTTTGGTTTATTGAGCATTGTTAAATCCTTTCAGTAATGTTTATAATGTAATAGTTTCCTTTTATTTTTTTTTTAGAAGTTTGTGGCTTTTCTAAATTTAAGTTCCGCACACATTCAACTATTGCAGAGTGTATTAATGTAGTGGAGAGCCATTGCATTAGCAGGGTGGTCTTACCTTGTCAGTTCTGTAGGCAAGGCGCCAACTGTGAGTCACACACACACAAGCACAAGGGCAGTGACAGTGACTTTCTTGTCATATATGCCTGTCGTGGTTTGCACTCAGTTTTATGGCTTTGGTTTTTGAGGAGATGGGGGTTCAAACAGGCCCAGTCTGAGTCGCAGCTACTGCACTATGGAAACGGTCCTACGTGCCCAGAGGTGTCTGGTGCTTAGATTGACTTCATTTTGGGAAAATGGTTCCCATGCTAACATTCCTGTGTTGGATCTGTGGAAAGAAAAGAATGTGGACTGGGCTGATTCATAATCCACGAAGTTGGAAGTTGGTTAGCCTCTCCTAATGCTCCCCATCTGAACCCTAGAGTTGCTTACAGAATAAGGATCTCAATAGCTTGCGAAGGTCTGGTGTATAAGAGAGAGAAGCCAATGAACTTTCTCTGTGTATGGCTATCATATGTCAACCCAGATTTTTTTGAAAACTCCCATCTGTGCGTATTCCCTGAGACCACATCTGCTGACCATCATGCACTGTAAGAAATCTAGGGTTTATGAGATGAAGGTAATCCTGAATGCCAAGCTCTCCTACTACCATGTGTGCGCAGAGTCACTATAGGCTTCAGTGAATCGTTCTGTTGAGGTCCTTCCTTGAGGCTATGTTGCCATGTGTCTGGGAGCCTCAAAAAATAAGCAATTCCTCAGAACACACCCGGAAAGATTTTTGTGGCAGGAAGAGCGGCCAATTGATGCGTGGCAGTTTTGCATCTTTGGTTCTTGTCCTAAGGATAAGGCTGCAGGAGAAAGGGTGGTGGCCTGGACACAAACTTGGAGAGCTGTTGCACCTGACTATGCTAAAATAGAGATGACAGCAATTTAAAAACACAAGAAGCTATTCCTGCTGAAGTGAGTTAGCGCGAGTCATTGAATGCAGTGTTTGTGACATGAGGAACTAGTCAAAGCTGTAGTTGCAGTAATAGATATTCTGCCTTTGTCGGTACTGTTACTTAAAATCTACTTGTTTTTTCCCCAAATAGACCTCCAAGTGGTCTTGGAATAGAGGAAATCTTTGGAAAATGCTGGCACACCAGTGTTGGGCAGACTGATAAATGCCTCCTAAATCTGTTTCTCCTGTAGCACTATACTTTAGAAGATTTCTTTAGCAGAAACACTTAAATTCTGCAGCTTCTTTTGACATACAATAGGCTTAAATCAGGATTAAATCCCACTGAAGAAGTCAGTGGTGTTACACTGGTGCAAAAGCTGCTGTGAGATAAGTCAGGAACCCGTTGTGATTTTTATTGCATTAGGTATAAGAAATGTAGCTGCTGGCTGCTTTAAGAGAAGTAGAACCTCCTCTGTGTCAGGATGGATGTATTTTTGTCAGAGGGAAGCTATCCCTCAAAACCAAGCTGTGCCATGAGCATGACAAATAAGCATGGATGCTATATGTGCAAAGCAATGGTTTTCCATCTGTGTGTTAGACTGAGCATAATCGAATTTTTAGTGTATGTGAATGCTAAGAACCAGGCTAGAAGCCCAGTGTGCAAACTGGTTAGTTGCTTGTGCCACCGGTGGAGCAGCAAAACCAGCGTGGCATCTCGTCATAACTGGGCTTGTCTCCAGAAGTTAATTTTCAAACGCCAACAGTTCAGATGTGAAGTTTCCAGAGGTGAGCTGTGTTTGATCAGCTGTGTTTGACTGTCACAGACACATCAGTGGTGGTGTCAAGTGTTTTGTGAGCGCATGACATACAGTTTGAACAAAATTCTCCCCATGGAAGGTGATGTTGCCTGACTTTAATTAACTAGTTACCAGTGTGTTAGTTCAAAATCCAGAGCTGGCTGTTTCATTTTTCCTGTAGTCTTAAATCAAAAAGGGGCCTTTGAGGAACATGAGAACAAAGCTTGTTCTCCACCTTTCTATTTATTTTAATACTAAAGAAAGACAAATACATAATGTCTCCATCAAATTCAGGATGATTTTTGTTATGGTTTATTTCTGTTCAGAATCAATGTATCTGCAATTTATAATACATCGTATGCTGCTGGCGGTGGGGGTTGAAGCCAAAGGCTGTGAAAGATGATCAAATGTTTCTCCTGGTGTATGCTTAGGCTTAGAATTCAGCTTTTTGCCACTTCATAAATGTCTGAAGTTTGCTGTATTTGACTGCGCAGATGAGGACCTGGATTTTCAGATAGTGGTAAACCTTCCTTGGGATTTAGAAATTCCATACAAAATACCATACAAGGTGCACTAAAAGCATATAATGAATCACACTTAAAACAAGACGCTAAGGTTGCCTGCTCCATACAACCGGAATGCAAGCTGTCCGTTGTTACAAAATCATTTGACTGCATGAAGCTCCGTTATTTCTAATTAAAGGTCTAAGAACATCCAGCTGATCCAGTCATTTGTCTCAAACATCTCTTAATGACTTATAACAATGAAAAAAGACCTACATATTTCCTTCTTAAATGTCATTGCTAGAGTGCCCGCAAGCATGAATCGTTTTTTGTCTGACAGTGGTGATAAGGAAGCAAATGATACCTTATGGGTGTTTGCAGCACATCTACAGTCAGCAGAAATTTTTTTTTGTACCGTGCTTCTGATGTTAGGGCTATTTTTGCAGGAGGAATGAAGCTATATACCATCACAATTTATCTCTTACACAATGAAAAATAGATGACACTATTAAATATTTTGATTTCATACTTGTCTCAGAATAATGCAGAATTTTCACAGTTAAGAGGTTTGAAAATAAAATGCTACGTGGTTTCTAGTCTACAACCTAGTATCCCAGGAAGCTGCTGAAATCTGTTTTCTTGGGACGTATGTTGTTATTGACTGTTTTGCTCTCAGCTTTTGCTGGGGCAGTTATTTCTCAGGACAGTAAGGATACTTGCACATCTATAAATGCATTCCATTTAGTCTTCAGATAAGGAGGATGATGGCTGCAGTTCAGCCTTTATGGGTGTAGAAGGTAAAGCAACAGTGTAAGACCACTGGCTTTGTAGGAGCCAGTCCCTGCTCCATAATGTAATGGTGAGCTGAATGTCTGCGAGAGAGATACAAAGGAGGAAACTTCAAATACTGTTTTACTGATGTTTTGAGTATTTCCATTGCTTTTTTTTTTGTGTGATAAACAAAAATGGTGTTTAGGTTTCCCCTAGAAATAAAAATAAACACGTAAGGGTGATGTGGCAAACAGGAAAACTTCTAATAGTGCAGTAGCACACAGCTAACCCCTACAGTTCAGGCTGTATCAATATTTGCATCACAAATCCAATTTTCAGAATTCTTTTTAGCTTTAAAATTCTGCTTCAGTCTGAAACTTGGCAAGGTGTTTCTCTGCCTTGAGAATGAATTTTCTTTTTCAGCTGAAGTGTATCTGAATTCTTAATTTCTTGAATTTTATAAGCACTTCCAGAGTATTAGCTGCTGTAATACCAGCTGGAATGCTGAAGTGATTCTCCGGCAGAAGGATACAGTGTGTGCGTGTGTGTGTAAAATACTGATGATTTAATGTACAATGAGATATGTTGTATTATCTGTCTAGTTAAATCACCCTTTGTGGTAAAGGGATTGTAATGCTTATCATAACAAGCAAGTTAGTTGCCCAGGGAGATGTAACAGAGGAAGGCACCGCACAGGCTTTTCTACAAGACTCTGCCAGTGTATGCTAATCTTGACTTACAGTATTGTAGCTGCTCCTTTGCTGAGCTGATCTTTGAGTGACTTCGGTTTGTGTTATGTTGTAGTGAATTGTATGGTGATGTTCAGATGAATGTAGAGTAGGATTAGATCGAAAACTATTCTCTGGTCAGTCCTCAGGAGGTATAAAGTGATAGGTCTCCTGCCCTGACTGGAGCTACTCACCATCCAGAGGAGTGCAAGAATGATTTATGTCAGAGGCTTTTTGTTGTAGAGCTTCCAAAGAAAGCAGTGGGAATAGTGTGGATTACTGTCTTCAGTTCCCAAGATTGTTTTTAATGACACAGATCCCTTCCTTCCCTCTGTCTATGAATTCTAGCACCCCAATCAGTGTTTTGAGTGCATAATATTTCCTTCTGCAATTTGAAACGTGTTAACCGTGGCACTCCTTAAATATATATATATTTTATTTTTTTAGGACAATCAAAAATGGTGTAGTTAAAGGAGATACTGTTTTCCTGACTTTATTTCATTTTGATTTTGGTTCATAGCAGACTTGATGTCAAGTTCTGCCAACCACCAGCTGGTGTCCAGACCTAGCCGATGTTAACAGGGAGAGAATTTATTCATATGGAATCTTTCCTTCATCCTCGATTTGTACTTTGCAAGAAGTGCCTCTCAGCCACCCGCTCACAGCACCGTAAAACAAAAGATTCAACTTCTGTTTGTATTCGGTTATCTTGCAAGCTTTCATAGAGTTGCTGTCCAGCAGCTTATCTGAAGTTGCTGTTTGTGAGTAAGCTTTGTCTAGTCCTTCCTTCTAGCATGTATTTACTCTGCATGTCAGCCCCTGGATCTGTACAAGTATGTGTTTTAGCAACCTAGACCGATTGTAGGAGGACACGAAAGCCTTACGCTTTTTTCCTATTCTCGATGAAGGATTTCATAGCAATAGAACACCCAGGATGAAAAGCTAATACAACTTTTAGCTGCTATGTTATCAAGATACTGCTTTCATAAACTATTAAATTATTAAAATGTTTCAAACTTTTCTTGAAAAGTACAGCTAATGAATGAGGGTCAGCATTTCTGTGTGCTTATGAGTTATTCTCTGTCTTTAAGACTTCACTGCATCTTGTAGCTTTACAAGAAGTTTGAATATGAATTTTTACCCTTTCATTAAATGTGGCTATTTTATCATTATTTATTCAATCCAGTGCGGCAGTGATAGTGTGATTGGTGTCTTACAGACCCCTCCTGTTACCAGTTACTCCTCTGTCTCGCAGTTCCAGAATTGCATAATGTAAATAATTTTGCCTCTTCAAGTACTCTTCTCTGGAGTTCTGTAGGAACATTGAAAACATTGCAGTCTCCCCATGTACTGGAACCTGATGTCACTTGTATGTGGAGGGATGTATTGGAAACGTATCTAGTTGAACTGCCCAAGTGCAGTGTCAGTTACAAAAGCCATCTTAGACCCTGCCTGTGCTCACTAGAGTCTGTGGGAGTCCTTCATTGACCTCTAGAGTTTGGGTCAGGGTCTAGCTACTGAAAATACAGCCATCTTTTTTTAAAGAAAATATTTGTGTGCTATGTGTTGCCTTTATTATGCACATGTAATGTTTAGGTGTGTTTTTAATCATATTACTGATGAAAGCTGTATTAACTATTAGTGTATTCATATTGTAAATTTCATGTAACTATTGATATTCCTGTTCAGGACAATACTAGTCCTGTGACTAAGATGTCAAGTGCTTGCTATTAACCTCTAGTTCTTTCTCTCCCCTGCCCCCTTTTTAGAGGCCTTTGAGTCTTTGCTTCGCTTTGCTGAAAACCGCACAAGTTCCCTGTTTGAGACAGCTTACAGACCTATGGCAAAAGAAGCAGCAGAGCCTGTTAAAGAACTTTTTACAGACATCTCTCTCTACATTCTGGGTGCAGAGACTACAGTGGAAAGTGCAGTATTACGGTTCTTTGACAGTCTCTTTCCTCTGGTGTATAGTCGGCTAATAAACCCAGGAATTACAGATTTATCAGAGGACTATACAGAGTGTCTACGGCTTACAAGGCAAGACATAAATCCTTTTGGACGTTATTCTAAAAACATGGTTACAGAGCTGTCAAAATCCCTATGGGCAAGCAGAATGCTCAGCCAGGCCCTCAGCCTGGGCATCGAAGTGATAAATACTACTGAACACGCAGCTCTCACGAAGGAATGTAGCAAAGCTCTAGTAAAGATGCAGTACTGCCCGCATTGCCAGGGCCTGACGCTAATCAGACCCTGTGTCGGATATTGTCTAAACGTAATGAGGGGCTGCTTGGCCAGTGTGTCAGAACTGGACGCACAATGGAGGGAGTATATCTCCACGCTGGAATATCTGACTAATGAAATGGCTGCCTCACATGATCTGGAAATTGCACTGACGGGAATCCGGAACTCCATCAATGAAGCTATCCTGCACGCACAGTTGAATGGACCACAACTCTCTGCTACAGTAAGTGCTCTCTAATTATTCTCTACTCCCATTTATCACTTTCATTATTTGATGAATAAACATTTAAACAAGCTGGTGTTGTCTTTGCATCAGTTTTTAGTCTTCAACTAGATCTTTGTTTAATAGTCCGTGGAAAACACTACAGATAATTACGATGGCGTTCAGTAGAGTCTGCTTTGAAATGAAAGGCGGGGACGGAAGTTTCTTCCTTGAGAAGCAACCCTGTAAAGCAGATAGCTCTGGCTTGTCTGCAGAATTTTCTAAACAAAAAATAGGGGAATACTATACTTGATATCAACAATGTTTTTTCATACTCTAAAATACCTGATTGTGTAACTCTAGGAGCAGTGTTCCCCCAGCATTTGAGTATTTGTAGTGTGTGGGGACGTTCCACAGGAATCGGTATAAGGGTTTAGCAGAAGGGTGGGTTTCTAAATAAAGGCAAAGCCATTAACTGTTTCATAATACAGTCCTTTTACTTTTGTGTTGACTGAGACATCAGGAAGGTAGTACGGGTCTATAACGAGCACATGCGTCATACAAAAGTTGGAAGAAGAGCATGAAAAAAATCAAACTTATTTGACAGCATTTATGTAAAGGATAAAAATACACGTAAAGTGGATCCATTTTTGCAAGTGGTAGGTTAAGGTAGGTTAAGGAGGAAAGAATGAGGATCGTAGAACTGTCTCATAAATAATAGCAGCATATGACTGGCAGGTGTTCTCAAAAGGTGTTGAAGATTAGACCAGAAGTTACTGAAAGGATTAATGATGCAGCTGACTACATCTGTATGTGGAAAAAAATTGTAGCAGTGTGGCCTTAAGCAGGGTAAAGACTAATCTAAAAAATGCAGATAGATCTGCCTGTCTTGAAAGTAAAGGAATCCTTGCAGAGAACAAATGAAAAGGAAATGCACAGATATAAAAACTTAATTCCTGTGCTGAACTCTGGTCATCATATTATGTAAGAAAAAAAAAATTACTTCAGAGTCTACAGAAAGAAGCTATGGCAGTGGGTATTCTAAACTAAGGAAGTATTTTACTAGGAGAAAAATGCCTGTATGTTTGTAACCTTCCAAAACACCTAATATCACAGCTTTCTTCAATTTAGAACACTTGACAGAGCCAGAGACTTACAGTCAGTATAATCTGTAGATTATAAAAAAAACAACCCACCCCAACCACCTCTAGTAATATGATAAAATTTTCAGTTGATATTTGTAGTTATCGCAGTTCACATTGCCTCAGGTTCTCCTTTACTTCTCATCAATAACACTTGTGTCTGCTAGTTTATCTGACATCCAAGGATAAACATGAAAAATTAAGAAAAGATTTGTCCAGGTTCTTGGGTAGTACACAGTGGGCATCAGAGCCTATGTGCGCTGCAGAACAGGAGGTCTTCACCCTGCTAATGTCGAGTTGGTAGTGTCCTCATGTATCCCATAAAGCAGTGTTAAACCTGGAAACCAAAATGAACAATCTTCTTGCATCTGCTCTAATTTTCACTCAGATGGTTTTTTTATGTAAGTCTAGAAGGGAAATGAAAATCAAAGTTCATTATTATTTTATATATATTCATTTTAGCTGACTATAGATAGATACCTCTTAAATCATTGTTACTGATTATACAGAATTAATTAGGAATAAAGTTAAGCTTTCTGACTGCTAGCAGCAAAAATGGTCTGACAGATATTTCCTGCAGTAATGTGCAGCACGTTACAAAATGCTAAAACATAATTCTGCATTGCATTTGTCAGCCTCATCGTTAATATGCACGTGCTTAGCTTACTGACATGGTAAAAATCATAATCCAGGTGAGTATTGGATAATTACAGATGAAGTTAATGAGTGTATTGCTTTTAGCTGATGTGGAAGTAGAATTCTCTCTGAAGTATCTTTCAGGCTGAGGATTTTCTTTAGTGGTTATTCAAATAATTTGATTTGGTTCCTTAGCAGTAACTTTAAACCTTTTCCTTCTTGTATTCAGAATGAATTCAGAAAGCACTGTTGTGTTTGAAACTACGTCAATTCTTTTTTTCCCCAAAGGTATCTTTGTTTTCTCTCACTGTTGAAATCTCTGTGCACCGAAGATTGTATGTTGTTTTAGGGAATGCTCTGTAGGATAGCAAAGGATGGTTTTTTTCTGTTTTTGAAAATAAAAACTGCAGTGTGTTACCCTCAGACTTCTAGCTTTTTCACTTGTCAGCANCAGGGAATGCTCTGTAGGATAGCAAAGGATGTTTTTTTTCTGTTTTTGAAAATAAAAACTGTATGGCAGTGTGTTACCCTCAGACTTCTAGCTTTTTCACTTGTCAGCAAGGTAAGTTTATATTTTGAAGACAGAGCATGTTCCACTATTTGAGCAAGCATTTAGTCTGATGCTAATTTAAAACTTTACTGATTAGTTACAGAGGATAACCATTATTTAGAAAATTGAGCCTAATTAAGCTGTATTTCCTTCTCTGAAGAAACGGAAAGGAGTTCAATCTACAGCTTCAGGATTTCCGGCTGTGAGATGGCTTCTTGCAATCCAGGGCCTGATTCTCAATTACACTAGGGCCCTTCTTGGGCCACGCTGATGGGAATTGTACCCAGTATACTTACTGTTTGTTTTGCTTAGGGGGAACTTTTTTCAGAAGAGAAGATACCGTCTCTTTTCCCTTCATAAAAATGCAGAGACCTTTTTCTGTTCATGTGGTATGCTCTTCAGCTTCTGCAAAAGTGGAAATGTTTAACTTGTGTACAGTTTCTGTTACAAATGCTGTAATTGGTTTCATTCAATTATAAATAATCTATGGAAAACTCATTCAGGAAAGCAGAGCACTCCTCGTAATTTTCATTTATCCTGAGGCAGTCTTAATTAATGCACCTGCCCTTTTAGGAAACATTTTACATTTTTTTTTAAGACAATATGGCTAAAAATTAGAATTCTTTTTTTAGCTTGCTGCCTGCCTGGATGATAATGAGTAATGGAAAGTTAGATTATGTTTTCTTAGAACAGGGGAAGGGGTGAAATAAACCAATAAAGCACTTAGGATGCTTTGCTCAAATGAGGTGCAGTCAATTATTATAAATTAAAAAAAAAATAAAATCCTATTTGTATGATGAGTACATAACTTCAGGAGACTGGCCTCTGCTGATCTCGTCCATTATAGCCAAGAGAATTGCCTGATTTGCTGGGAGAGCCTGTGCGAAAGGTCACCTTTAAGATATTAGTAATCTCTCCTCAGATTCCTCCAGAATGTGCCATGCCATTTGTTCAATAATACTGGCTTGTGTCCAGCTTACTTAACCTAATGCGGGCCAGCCACGGTCTGCAGCATCAGCAATCATCATCATTACTTTCTGGTTTGTCTGCTGGAATCTAATTGTCTTTCATATTGGTAGGAGCCCTGACTGCTTCTTGGTGCCAGCTGCAGAGACCAAGTTTGTTCACCCTTCCTTATCATTTTTGAGACTTTTCTTTTGGTTGTGGTTTTTTTTTCATGTGTCCTTACATTTTAAAACTGGTCTAATTTTTCCTGTATTCATTCTACTGTATTGCTGTATTCCAAACTCTGTATTTGTGTTTTATTCTCTATTTTTGAATTTTATTTTGATTTTTTTTTTATTCAAAGTGAAAGTAAAATACCCTCAACTAAAATGCAAGGAGGAGGAGAGGCAGTTTTGAAATCCACACTGGCCACTGGCACTTTGGGAAAGTGTATCACCAAGTAGCGTAAGAAACGCTGTCTGCGCTTGGCTCCTGGAGTCAAGTCCCACTAAGGCTGTGTTCCGGTGGCTTGTGTAGGACTAGTGAGGGCTCGCTTGCAGCCTGTCTCCAGCAGACCAAGGCTTATGAATGGGGACAGGTATTGGAAACAGAATAACATTTGAGGTAAGGAAGACTTCTGTTGCATCAGAAATGGTTAGACTCTGTCCAGCCCCACTAACTACAAATCTGCACCTCCACGGATACAGAACACATCCCAGTGCTGCAGTTTTGGCCTTCGGTGGAGCTTGGTTGTCTTGCTTGCAGAGTAGCACTGCTTTTTCCTGGTGTGGATCTGAAAGGCGCTGATGATCTGTGGGGTGGGTTTCCCACTGAACAGGCGGGAGCTCGACTCAGTGCCCTGCTCAGGTGCAGGCTTCCTGTTAGCTTTGGCAATTCATGGTTACACAGAAATTCATCTCCTTTGTCTGTGGGATAAGGATATACTGCTTCCCTGTGGCTGAGGAGTGTCTTGAGGTCTCATAGCAGAAGGATGATTCTTTCATTTACTAGGTTATCTAAGTGTATAAGATATTTGCCCACGCTGGTGAGCTCTGTGATCCTGGGTCCCCTCTGGGCTACTGGAAATGGTGATTTGTTACCTGTTTGGCAAATGTGCGCAGTGCTGTATGGGTGGCTGGCAGGGACTGTGTGTATCAGTTGCAGTTGTTGTGTCACGCTTCAGCAGCAAGCTGTGTGAGGCTGCCAGCCCTGATATTTGCTGCTTTTCTCTGCACCGTAAATTCAAAGGGCAGCGAGGCCACATGGAAATATCTCTTTAGAATAGAAAAATTCTGTACTGCTAATGTTAGTTGCTGTGTATTAGCGCTCCATTTGTCAAGGGCAAGGCAGAGGCAAGATTTTTCAAAGAAACATTTTGTGGTATGAATTCCACTTAAGCTCAATATAATTTGTATGCATAATTATCTGTTCTTTTAAACACTTTTCCCAGGTATTGGTAACTTCTACCCTGCATGTGGCTTCTTGTGAAACCTGCCTGCCCGCCCACATAGTGGAAAATGCAGAGTGATGTGTGTTAGCAGAAATATTTGGAATATGGGCAGGCGCGTATACCTCTGGTGTTCTTGCTGCATGAAGTTCATAAGCATAAAGTACTTACCTTCTTACTAATGTTTTAATGGCTGAAAATGTATTAAATGAAGAGAATATAAAAAGCCACAGACCTAATATTTTTAGAATGGCCAACTGTTACACAAGACAAAAGTCCAACATATTGTGTTTCTTGGTTATATGAGTAATAAAAGCAAAAGCTAATAAAAGGCTTGATAAAGGAGGATTGTAAAACCCAGATACGATCAGAGATCAGGCATTAGGAGAAAGCAGAAAGGTCTGTGCCTTGAGCCAATTAACTTCTTGGAGACAAGCTTACCAATTAGTATGATAAAAGCGATATAAAAATGATAGAAGAATAAAGTTTGGGAAGAAGAGCAGATAGAGGCTGGAGAAACACGAAGTGAAGGATGTTTAAGATGCACAATGCCAGGAATTTCAGGAGTGTTGGAAAGAACAGAATTAGTGACTGTGAGAAAAAAATCTGATCAAAATCCCAGAGAAATCAATGTCAGTCTTTCCACAAGTTGTGAGAACATCAAGAAGGATAAGCAATATTGAGAAGAGAGCCACTAAATACCAGTTGTGTTTTAAAGGGGATTGGCTTAAGGTTGTAATAAAAGGGATGATCTGATGCCTCTTTTTGGCAGATCATTTGAGTGGTGTTTCTTAAAAATGTGTTGCTCAGAAGAAATGCAAGGAAGGCATGAGAAGGTGAAAGCCTGTAGCAGGGACTGTTGTCCTCGGTGATGAAGACAAGACAGACAAAGGAGTTAGGCTTTCCATGCTTGCTCAACGACTTCTGCTGTGGTCATTTGCGATTACGGATGTCATTGGGAGCTGGGGAGGCAAATTACATAGAATTAACAGCAAATTAGAACTTAAAGCAAATGAAAAAAAATCAACAGGAAATACTTACAGGTAGATGGTTGGTTTTGGTGGCTGGTCCATCAATCACCTCCCATCAGTCGTTTTAAAAATGTTATTCCTGTTGTAAAGCAGATAGCAGGTACTTCTACAAGGCATGCCCATCGCTCTCCACTGTCTTCTAAACTTGCTCCACTGAAGCCATTTTTAAATGTGATTCTCTCATTGTTTATATTAAATCATCATTAACGTTTTGAAATGTTTCTTGCTAACCACTACATAGTACTTAGCACTAAAGAAAGTGGTTGCTTTGCAGGTGAATTCAGGGAAGGCCTATATTTATCTGAGGTATTTGATTTGTAGTGGGTAAGATTGGGAATGCTAGTGGAGCTGGAGAGAGCTGGGAGGCAACATAGAGTCTAAGAAGAAGATAGAAAAGGTTATGTTTATGGAAGCACTGAAAGAATGGCTACTATTTGGTTCTTGCAATATTCTTATGAAATACGTGTAGTCTGGTGTCATATATTGAAAAACAAATGGAGAGGGCTCGTGTGATTTGTTCAGTAATATTGAACAAACAGCTGTTGATAGAAGTATAACTAGAAATGAGGTGGGTATTTTTTTTTTTTTTAGTTCTTAGTATGGTATTTCAACAGCACCTCATTTTTAGAGACATCTGAGGGTAGACTCTAGCATCCTTTACAGGCACATATGATGCAGCTCCGCACATACCCCTAGCCAACTGGAAGCTGCAAAGATTTGTATAATGTTGCATTTAGCTAAAACAAGTAATCCCTGCTAAGAAGCACGTTGTAATAGCTCTAGTACTGAACAAGCAAACTATGTAGATATTTGATAGGTTCACTTTAAGGATGGAAAGGGGCATCTGCCTGTGAATGAAAACACTTGGTATATCCCAAAATGCCTGCATTGCTGTGGTGGGCTTGGGGCAGGGCGGAGGGACGGCAGGGCGAGCATTTGGAAAGAAAATAAAAAATCTTGCTGTAAATCTTCTGGTAAAAATTCAGCAATGTATGGAAGGCTTAAATAAAATAATTTAGGTGGTCTGAAATCATTAGGAATGGAGAAGAAAAAACAATTCTGTGAAATAAAAGACCTGAGACCCATTAAAACGGTTACCCTTAGGAAAATAAAAGCTTAGAGAAAAGACTGCCAAACTTGCAGCAGCAGGAGATTGATGCACAGTAACCTTACAAATTTGAAAAGGAAATGGCAGTACTATGAACAAAATAACTTTGTGCTGAGTGAGTTCACAGCAACAAAGAGTTTCTGCCAGCCAGTAATGAACTACTTGATTAAAGACATTGAACAGTATCATAAAACACTCCTGGAGACTTTGGAGAACACTTGGAGCTGAACTCAGGTGCTTCCTTCCTGCAAGTTTTCCAGTTCAAATGATCAACACCAGCTGTCAATAAGTATAAGAACCATACTTAGCAGAGGTTAAAGCAGTATATTCAATTCCTTGTGGTTAGATTGCTGAAAATAACTGTAAAAACGTACAGGGAAAGCTATGTTTGTGCAATATTGGCAATAGAACTGTTATTTAAAATGATATTTTGTTTTTTCTAAGCACTTACCTTCTCTGAAAACAGAAAATGGAGGAAATGCCTGACTGCGATGAGGTATCTGTAAATGATCTTGAAGGAGCCAGAGTAGTTGCCCTATTGAAGCTGTCTGATTTAGTAGTGTTTCTTGCAGATGTGATCTTGAATGACACAGTCACTTATGCTGAAGGCATGACCTTGTATATTTTGTTCTCGTGAACCAAAATTATGTGAATGTACATCAGGTTCAAATCCTTTGTGAATCCAGGGACAGGAGGAGACCTTTTAGAAAGCTGGTGAATAGCACTGAAGGCACACTTTGTAATGTAATGACCATTTCTGTGTGAAAGGTAAAAGAATGGTTTTCACAGCGGTATAAGACATAAAAATATGTCTACATTAAATATTTTTATTTCTCTTGGGCTTTATACTCATTATAAGATACTGCTGTCATCTTATGGTCAGTCATGAACGAACTTTAAAAAATGAGCAGTGGAACTATATATCTGGAATGAACTGAATTTCATGGAGTATAAGCATCTAATTCTTGTAATCAGCTTTAAGTCTTGCCACGTGCTACTTGATTGAAAAGCATTTTGACACTTGAGTACTGTAGAAGTATTTCTGGAAATAATAATCTAAATTGTTTAATGCATTTGCCGCATTCCCATCTGTTACAAAAGTCCTCTAGAGAATTAGAGCTCCTGTAGTCTTGAACAGCTCTTTAAGGGGATGCAAGGAGCTTTCTGGCCTGTGTTGGCTGATGACAGTTCTCTTCCATGCAGATGTTTGATACCAGAGTCGCCCCACTTCCTGGTGTTAAGGATCATCTCATCTGTAGTGACGGAACAGCTTGAAATTTGGTATTTATGCAGAGAATAATGCCAGTATGAAGTAGGTTAAAGTGAAATACATATACTTCCAAAAATCTAAATTATTATAAATTAGAAGAGGAATAAAAACCACCATATAATTACAATTGAGTTGGTTCTGAGAGAGATTTACTGGGTATTATCTAGCTGTCATGTTATTTGTCTAAACACGTGTCTAAGAATTTGGTTTTACATAAATTGTATAGCCTTAAGTTTGCATTTGCAGAAGTCATCATTCATTTGGATGTACGTGTCTCTTCATACCCAAAGGCATTCCATTGCAAGTCTCATCTTACCTCCCAACTGACTGTTGACTTGCTGATAGTGCTTAACCACACTATTAACAAGTCATTAATCTGTAGTAAGATAAAAAGCTCTTTTTTTGCCTGGCGGAGCAGTATTCAAGTTCTACTTCCCATTCCCTAAATCTTGTATTTTGTGTAAACATGTGACCTGAAAGTTTTATGTTAAACATTCATATCAATGGAATTGATAGATGTAGTTTTAACAGTTTTTGATCTGAGACCACTTCTGATTGTGATTAACCATTTGTGGTTAATTACTGTGATTAAAGTTTTGGGAATGACAGTGATCTGGGGCTGCTGCCTTCTGACAAAGGCTTCTGTCTTTGAGAGGGATCATAGCACCATTCTTTTTTTGTTTTTTTCTCCGTTTACAATCAAGATACACTTGTTTGGCCTAGTCATCTTGCTGAAGTGTTTGTGGAAAACATGTCAGGTTTTTTTGTGTGCTTGTGGTCCCAGAAATGCTGTTAAGCTAGTATATAGGTGAGCGTTTTCATGAGATTTTGCATGAATGTTGGTTCAAAACAGATGAAATTCTGCATGATTCTGGTGTTTCTTCGAAGTTGCGTGGGCATATGCTAATGTATGGTGTCTGGCCTGTAAGTTATCCAAATGCAGAGAGTAAGGATAGCGTATTAACTATATAGCCAAGAAATAGTAGCCTGCTTTCAGAGCAAGAGGCCTAAACAGTGTAGTAAAAACCTCATTATTTATTATGGCTACCATCTTGATTTAGGAAAATTAATTAAAAAAGGCAATAGATTCCTGAAAAGTACATTTTATTACTTCATTTTTGTTTTCTTCAAATTTAACAAAACCAATGATACACCACTGATATTAATTCTAAATACATGCTTAAAGTGCCCGGTTGAAGCAAGTGTGCTTGGCCACTGCAGGAGCATTAAGCCTGCCCCTCTGTGATGCTGAGTGCTGTAAATGCTAACACAAGCATACACAAGCGCATGTGCACACATTAACATACCCAGCCCGCCACTTTTCTTCACTCCTTCAAATGAAGCTGCATCTTTTTTAGGGTGTGGATAATCAACTCCAGTTCAAAAAGGCTAGTTCATGTAGCGCCTATTTTTATTTAGTAGGAATGAGTTATGCGAATAGTTCTACTATTGATTTGAATTTATTTTTCTCAGAGGGCTATGTATCTGCATGATAAAACCATTTTTTCTCAAAACAGCTGCTTTGCTTCATTTTGTTTGCCAAACTGAGGCTCTGCAGTTTTTCAGCACCTTTTGGATCCTCGATGATTAGTTCCTGGGAACTCCACAGCCAAGTGTAATTTTATTAAAATAATAATGAAAAGCAAAACCCAAAGTCGTAACCTGTTGAAAAAAAAATATATAAAAATACATGGTGAGAATGATGCTCGTTTTCACCCTGAAGCTGCAAATGCTAAAGAGCATACCTGAAGTCATAATGTCGGTGTCCTGTTTGACTTTAACTCCATGCTGTATGAAGGGGAGGGTGTGCCCATGTGCCTCTGATGGCAGGATATGAGGTGCAGAGTAGAAGTGCCACCAAAGCCATAATCATAAAGCTGCCAAGATAGCACAGTCGTAATTTCACAGAGACAGTGTTGTCCTGAGCACTCTCTGCCTTACTTGGAATATGATTCTGGTGTCACCACTTCACCATGATTATAGTTGAAAGATGAAGGACGTAAGTATGCTAAGAGTCCAGGATTTTGCTTGAAGCACAATATTGAGCAAGACAATCAATGGTTGGGATAATATTTATGGAAATTATGATACTCAGGATGACAGATGATGTACTTAGCATTTCAACAAGAGTTGTGTACACTTTATTCATTGTTTCTATTTTTTTCTTCTGTGCACCTATTGTGAGCCTCCCTAGATTGTGCAAGTCATCTACTGAAACTGAGTGTTATTTTCTGTTACAGAATCAATTTAAACTACAAAAGAGAAATTAGATGTGCAGGGTTTTTTTATGAACCTGACCTTCTGTATTGCGGTTTATTAAATATGATGGATTTTGTAGCTGTGGTGCTTTGGAATTTTGGCACTTCTGTTTGTTGTGGTTAATTTTTGGTCTTATAAATTAACAAGGCATCAAACAATGAAGTTAGAGTGTTGCTGGGTTGGGGTCCAGTCCCTGGTAAAAAATGCAGCTCTAGCATATTGGCAGCTAGACTGCTTGTTATTCATTGTAAGGCATCTAGCTATGGGAGTGTTAGATGTTTGACAGCATTGAATAGATTCCAGTCAGCCATACAAACTACCTCCAGTGAAGTGGAAAGGACCATAAAATTGTTTTAGCAACAGCTAATTCTCTTGAGTCTTTTAAGGCTTTTCCCCCCCCTTTTTTCTTTAACTGTTTGGTTGCCAGTAAAGGATTTGCCAATTTAAACAGTAAATGTTCCCAGACTGATTTCATGTTTTAATAGTAGTTATGAAACCTTTTAACTGATTTTGCATAGCTTAGATTTTGGGAAAAAAACCCCCAACAATCCCAAAGTGTGTATTTAACAATGGTACCTTTGAGTATAAAAACTGAACTATAAAGTAACTTCCAGCATTGTTTTTTTTTAAAAGTGTTTTTCCTATACGTAACTTCCAGTTCTATTTTTATCAACAAGGCATTTGGGTGCTAGTCTAGTAACTTGTAGGTATTTTGCTTCATGTCCTTGCTCATCTTTTAGCTGTTGAAACGCCATGCAGGCTCAGTGCTGCAGGGTTCTTTTACAAGCAGCTTGGGGACTTGTCTTTTCAATCTCCAGCAAAGGATGTGTTTTAATTCTTCCATCTTTCCTTACTTTAAGTCTTCTTTTCTTTTTCCCCCTTCTGAATAGCTTAGACTGTGAATCCAGTGTTTGAAAGAACGTAAAAATGTGTCCTCACCTGTCTAGTGCTTCATAATACAAGAGCTGGTTACCTCGTACTGTGCCATAGTTCAGTCTTTAAGAAAAAGCTGTGAACACAAAGTGTTTAAATAGTCTGCGAGACACAGTGGCAGTAGCTTTGGAGGAAGTCTGAAAAATTCTGGATTTTGGAGTACGAGGGGAGAATGGAGAATGAGGAGATCCTCAGCTGTTACAGCTTCATTGAAGGGACTTAAAAAAACAGGAGGTAAAAGAGGTTCAGTTTTGCAATCTGAGTGCAAGGCTTCCTTCTGCTGATAGTAGACGGGTAAATGAGATCAGAGTCAATAGCAAGTTGGTTCTCTTGTCACCTTCTGCCGCAAAAGAGTCTGCCTCTTGTGAAGAACTCTTAGCCTTGTACACAGGGATTCGGGGGATTCGGGGAGCAGAAGTCTGTCTGCATAGTGAAGAGGAAATTGGGGTATTTCCATCCATCCTTGTGCCCGAACTGAAGGATACTTCTTGTATTTGTCTGAAAGGTCCATTGCTTCTTTTCAGGGAGACTTCTATGCTTTCTGTCTTTGGTTTTCTTTCTGATTTACTTCTTGTTCAAAACTTAATAAGATGGTTTGTTATGAATTCACTGCTGTTACTTCAATGTATGGAGTTTACCCATGGTTCTCATTTTATTCTAAATGCGCTTGCTATATCATTTTAATTACATGCTTTTTTCCCCTCCTTTTTTTTCTAATAAGCAAATGTGATGCTGCCTCCTTCTGTGGAGGCGCAAAAAGAAGTAATCTTTTTGTACTTCTGTATGAACCCTTGCTGTCACACTTTTGTATGTCCCTAAACCAGGAACTTGACGTTCTCGATGGATTTTTATCTATTGATTTTTCTGTACCGAAAATTGGAACTCAGCCGCTAAGGGCAGAATCGAGAACAAAAGTTTCCAAACCAAGTGACGGTGAAGCAAATCGGAGAGGGATATTTGGGTTGTGTCGACCTCAGCTGGCTGCCGGCTGCCTGCTGAGGCGCTCGCTGTCCCCCTCCTCCACAGGGCGGGGCACAAAATCGGGTGGAAGAGCTCATGGGTTGAGGTAAAGATCCTGTAACAATTGCTGGCATGGGCAAAACGGGCTCCCCTTGAGGAAAATTGAGTTATTGCCAATCAAAATAGAGTTGGATGGTGGGGAAAAAAAAAAGGACAAAAACTAAAAGGGACCCCCTGGCCCATCTTCACTCCCTCACCCTCAGTCCTGACTCCAACCCCGCCACGGGGGCTCCCCTGAGGGGCCTGACTGGGCCCCGCCCGGGGCAGTTGGAACCGGCGGGAACCGGCTGTGGGGCAGCCCCGCCTCTCCTCACACAGACCCCGCGGGCGACGCCTGGGCACCAGCACCCGAAACAGACTTCAGCGGAGGGGGAGAAATCCCTTACACTCGAGGACCAACTTTTTTAAGGACTGGAAGGTTCAAGTAAGCAGTTAAAGAAGGTAAACTTCCAAAACTAGTAAGTTGTGCCTGAGGAAAGTGCTGGTTTCTGACAGGAATTAATCATTTAGATTTCTGAATTGGTGGGCGCTGACAAAAAAGGGGTACAAAGAACTGAAATACTGATTTGAGGTAACGGAGAAACATATTACCCTATTCCCAATTAAAGTAGTGAATGTAAAGAAATCTTCAAAGGAAAATAAAATAAAAGGTCTGCTGGTAAGGGGAAAACATCTCTTGGATTTAACTGCTTTTTTTTATGAAACAAACTTATCACAGTTAGAATGGGACAAGTGGTGGTTTGGTGAGAGTTTAATTTGTGCAGAAAGAATGAAGAAAAAAAAAGGCGGGAAAAGAAGCTATCGAAGTAGGAAGGGGTTTAGAAGAATATGAAGTTGAAGGAAGGCAAAGCAGTGAGAAAGGTATGTAAGAAATTGAGACAAACGATATGGAAAAGAGCTAGAAAAACAATTATGAGGGGGAAAAGCCTTATTTGAAGAATCAAAGAACTGGAATGTGTTTTAAGACAATAAATGTTGATAACTTCTTACTGACTGAGGCAGGTATCAACAAGTGGCATAGGCTGGCTGGTCTTACAAGCCACTAAGCAATACAGACTGGCTTCCCACGGCTTACTCTGAGGAAAAATAAGTTTAGTACAACTGGGATGTCATGAGTCGGGTCCAGAAGCAGCATGGCCATGTTTATAGGTCTTCCTAACTGGGCTTAGCAAGTCGAATAGCGTCGTATAAACACAGTTGTGCTGCATCTGGGTGAAAGCATGTAAGTCTACATGGTGCTGTACATGGCCTTGCGAACTTACCAAAGCAGAGCAATGCTCTATTTTTCCTTTGCTGTGGTTGCACTTCAGTCAGTGGTTTTCCTTGGTGCTGTGTATTTGCAGTGCTATGGTTTTTTTTTTCCAGTAAGGCTGAAGACATTCCACCTGTGGGGAAGGGTGTCATGTCAGCTAACTGTCAGGGTGGACAGACTTCTCTGGAGAAGTCTTTCTTTTCAGTGATTATTCCTGTTATTTGCCTCCTTTGTTTGTTAGTTTGGGGCAGTGGTGGGGTTTTATCAACATCAGTATTGTCTCCCTTCCACCTAGACTGCCCTGTTTGCATAATTCTGTCATTTCAAGCTGGTTTTAGCCATGTTTTGCCTATGCTAGAGGAGGCTTGGATGGACTAATCTGGCTGTGAGTTCTTCTGAGTAGTTAGCCAAACCTTCTTAGGTGTGCACTTATCTGCCGCTCATAGCTAGGGAAGGACCAGAGTGTGTGAATGACAGCACACACCCTTTCACACCCATGATGGCAGCAGTTCTTTAGGGCTTTTGTTCGGTTTCTCTTGCCCCACTAGGCTCAGTCCTGCCCTGCCTTTTCTCCCTTTAATCATTCAGAGTATTTTACAAAAAAGCAGCTGTGCATTATTTTGCAGGGTATGTGATGCATTACTCTGTAAGCTTTAATCATTAAATATATATAATCTATACTCCTATCATCTAAGCTTGCCCAGGATATGCCCTCAGTTCTGAAGCGTCATCCTTGATGGAATTAAGAAGAGTCAGCTTCTTGCAGGATCAGGTGAGGAAGCTGCTCCATTGATAGACTCTGAATTTCAGTATGAGCTGAATTCTTCATGATGATTATTTGAACTGACATTTATCGTGATCTGAAAGTAAAAAAGAATGGTTTGTCCATCACAGTTAACTATGAAAACATATAATCAGTCCACGATTTCATTTTGAGACGACATTTAATGACCTAGGATATCCAACTCATAAGAAATGTAATACACTTTTAAAAGCCTTTTCATATTCCTCCCCACTGCATATGAACCAGTGAAAATTTTTCATCATTGATCTCCAGTATAATTATGGGTTTTTTGACATCAGACTCCGAAGAATTTCTATTAAAAACAAGAAGGAAGTCAGCAGTTAAGTTTTTCAGAACAGGTTAAGCTGACGTCTTGGTCTGTTCATCTTTGAAACTTTAATCTTTTAGTACAGAAATTCACAACAGCACTGTGAAGCACTCAAAGAATGCATACCTGCTGTGGGCCAGATCCTAGCAAGTACGAGTCTTCTCAGCTTCAGCACTGCAGTGCCAGTTCACACCAGCTGAGGGTTTGGTCTATGCACATCTTCATCTGCCGTCAGCCCCTTGAACTGTTATAGCCAAATTGCAAGTGCCTGGATTAAGCATGAAGAAATAATATACACAGTGAGGTTTGCCTGGGAAAGAATCTGCTGACTTCCCGGCCCTGTTGATCCATTGTGGAAATTATTCTTGTGTGTCACAAATCAAACTGTCAGTGTCAGCTAAATGTTTGGATGCATATGCCAAACCTAACTTACTTATGTTTAGAAATAAACATGTCCCCCAATCTAAATTTTGTCTTTTGTAGCCTTTTGCAGAAATGGAAGCAAGCTGCTTTCTGCTCGGAGGTGTGTTAGTAGGTTTGTATTGTCAAAGGTTTCAGTGCATGGAAAACTGGCAACAGACTTAGAGGTTGTCGCATTGCAGCTTCTAAGTCAATATTTGTCTTGTAGATAAAATATTCTCCAATTCAGTGTCTTCAGTAGGATCTGTGATTGACCAGCAGGACTGAAAATGGCAGACCTCTTTTTTTTCTGTACAAAAAAAGTGCAATAGTGGTGGGGTTTTTTTTTTTGCTTTTTAGTTCTCAGATGCTTTGCCCTCATGTAGTTTGATGAGTTGAAAGCTGAATGTTTTCCACAGCTAGTACAGAATGTCTACTCTTGTTATATCCAACTCATCTAGCTAACTTTGACAACGTGACTTAAAATACAGGACAGAACCAGTAATGTCACTCTAGTTTTTGCATTTATATAAATCTGGCCCTTTCCTTTCACACTTCTGGTCTTGTGGTTGACTTAATCTCTAAATAATACTTTTCATTCTTACCTCTAGCTTATCCAGCTCCATGGTGCTTCTCTGAATTTTTGGGAACTGCTTGATTTATCAACTGCTTAATACTGCAGTGCAATTGTAATTTGGTTTAGAACAGACTCAACACTGAAGATGCAAAGCCAAAGCAGAAGTCAAAAGTACTAAGGAAAGGTACTAGGTTGAGCAAGAAAAGAAGAATGGGAATCTGTTATTGTCAAATTCTGGCTTTTTAGAGAAAAGTGAAAGATTCAGTCTAAAAAGAAATGAGTCTTTAACGGAAAGGTATGAAAATTTTTGTCTGAAGTCTGAGAGAATAAGACTGATCTTTGGAATCACGGTGATATGACAGGGGAAGCCTGAGGAGGCAGTGGTGAAGGAGATGAGCCTGTGCATTCTGCTGTTGAACTGGAAAACTGCTCTGGAAAAATATAAGGGAAGAAAGAGTTTGTGTCATTGGTCAGAGGGGTTTGGTATTTTTTTCCTCTGGGACTACTGTCCACTTTCAATCTGCTTTTCTAAATGCTTGTCCTATATCTACAATGAAGTTGGTTCTAAGAGATGATAGCGTTAATCAGAAATAGGTGGTGGTTTATGCTACTGTGAAGTTGCATAGTTATGAATTATTACTGGATACTTCTTGAAAAGTCAGAAATTAAGCCATCAAATATTAGACAGGTCCCACCTTGACTTTCTCCTGAATTTTTCTTGTAGTAATTTTATGAGAAAAATGAGAGTTGATTGTTCTTGTTTTAGCACAAACACCTTAAAATTGCAAACTATTCAAGTAGAATGATTGTTAATGATTTTATTTCTTTTATCTGTAGGTTTCCTTGCATCCTTAGAGTTTTATGTGGACATATTGAAAAGTATTAAAGACTCAGAGCTCCTCCAGTCTTTTGAGACCTTGGAAAAATGGTGTTTCTGAGAAAGAGGCACTTACTGCATGCCCATGTTAGAGCATTTAAAGTTACTAGTCTGATACATAGTAGACCTCTTGAATAACTTTATTTGTTGCTTGTGTATATTTTCAGGTGGGTTCAGTTGCAGATGTCTGTTGGCTTAAGGGGTGCAGAGTTTTAATGAGTTATACAGAATTTTCAGCTAGATACAATTGTGTCTTCCTTTATATTTGTTTGGGGAGCTCATCTTGTGATCTCAAGATTCAGAGATTTTCCCTTGAATTCATTATCAGCCGAGATAGGATGCTGGATCTTTTTTCCCCTTCCCCATTTGGGTATTAGGAGATAGCACCACTGTGATGTGCATATCAGAGCCAGAGGTTAAGAGCCAGCTCATGCTGTCAGGAGGTAAAATCCCTCCACCTGCCTTTCCACTACTGATTACTGCAGAAGAGCTATTTAAGGAACCACAAACAGTCCTTTGTAAGATCAGTACTTGACAACACAATCTTCGTCTGAGTCTGAAACTGCTCAGCCTCTCAGTAATATGCTAATAATATGTCCAACATTTTGCTTCAGGAGGAGACCAAGGTCACAGTTCCCCTCTGCCGGGAGACAGTGGGTAAATTTTCCCTTTCCATCAATTCTGGTAGTACTCAAACTTTGGCATTATTGTAACTGTAGTCTAGGACAGTTTTGACTCCCCAGCATGGAGAACATCTATGTCCACGTACCGATGCCAAAATTGCAACCAAATATTTTGCCTGGACTCGGGACTGCTTTACCTGGCAGCCTTGATGACACCAAAAGCCTTCAAAAGACAGATGAATAATGGAAATACTAAATACTCTATGAATCAGACACCAACTCTCATCAGAAACTCTAAAGGTGTATCGCTCGCAAGGATGTAGGTGCAGCTATATAAGATGGGGTGGTATTTGTCTGCCAGAGTCACAAGACTGTCCTCTTCATTTTTAATTTCTCTCATTCACTATGAATGGTCAAACTTCAGCAGAGAGAATAAAGGCTAAGCAATGTAGTAAAACAATAGTTTTATAGTGACAGTGAATACAGAATGTGTAGAAAGATAGTCTTGAAAGGATAAACGTCTAGTGAGATGTGAGGGAATACTAGTGTCAAAATTCTTTAAGTTCACAGACGGTCCTCCCATGAGATGCCTGGGAGAGGATGAAAAAAAATTGTGATCAAAGGAACAAAACCAACCAACTGGCCAAGAAAAAGAAGTTTTATTTTGCTTTTGTGGTTTTTTTTTTTTTTGTAGTGGCTGGTTTTCTTTATGTACTAATGGGAGACTAAGATTATAAATATTAGCTTGTCATTGTAAGGTCTGAGTGGTTCCAGTTTTCCTTGTGTACGTTGTCTATTTGTAAAATGTTTTAGGAAAGGTTAGGGAGAGAACAAGAAAGTCTGTGCCTCACTGGTTTGGTGCCAAAGACCTCCTGACCACTTTTGCTTCATAGCATCTGAATTTTCTTGAGTCAAGCCTTAAGACTGTAAATTCTTTTCCACTATTGCTCAATGTTTTTTCCCCACATTTCTTAAATTAATTTTTGAGGAAAAATTCTCCAAGGAAGTACACTTGCTTTAAATAACAGAAGGGAAACAAAGTTTTTAAAATTTGCTAGGACTTCATAGTCTTCAAAGCTGTGTAGCCTTGCAGGGTGTGTGGGGTACAGCCCAGTTCCTCTCTTCCACACCTGCCCTTGCGGATTGTCTCGGTGTGGCCGCAGTAGCCAGCATGTCTCCTCTTCAGCTGTGTTGTCCCACCCAGTTGTTTCTACCAGCTGGGAAAGGAGCAGAGGTGATGTAGAGATGGCTTTCCCACAAAGTTCCTGAACTAGACAATTTCTTCCTTTGTTTTTTGAAGCTGATAGTCTTTGAGTATAAAAGTTGGTAATGATTAGAAAAATAATCTCTATTTGGTGATTTGGAGGGTGTTTTTGTTTAGGTATTTGCTTCTGAAGTATTTTTGTAAGTACTCCCTTCTTGTCCTTTTTCTTTTGTCTTACATAGTTTTAGATTTTTAAAATATACACAGAAAATTTGTATATTGAAAGCATAAACTATCCAGTGCCATGTTACTTGCACTTGGGTATTATTTTTATTTACTTTTTCATCTACATATAGTCTGTTCTTTCACAGATTGAATGGGAGAACCTCACTTTCACTTAACCCATTGCTGCTTTGCTTGTCCCTTGCACAGTTAAGGACCAGTAGAGCGAACATACTTTATAGCTTCTTTAAGTATAAAGTGCCTTCAACATAGCAATCAGGCCCCTGTACTTTCAGCTAACCCCCACCGCTCACTAAGCTCAATCCTGAAAAATAAACAAAACTCAGGGAAAAGAGGTTTGCTTGGCAGAAAGATTGAGCTAACATTATGGATATAAAACATAGGGCTCAATTCTGCAAGCAACTGAGTAATTCTGGCCCCAGTCCCATCAAGCACTTAAGCACAGGATTAATTTTAAAGCAAGTAGCAGATTGATTGACACCTAGAAAGGCTGAACCCCTAATCCTTGACGCTACATGTGGAGAAGGATGAGTTGCTTGTGCAGTTGTGCCACAGCGAGGGCTTGCTCCTCCAGGTGGGGTGGCAGGGCCCAGGTGGCAGCACCAGGATTTCTGGAAGCAGCAGACCCCTGTGCCACATGGGCATGTGCCATGTTGTGCTGCCGAAGCCTGGTGCCTTGCACAGGGTCTGCAGGCCTGGAGAGCACAGCCATCACCCTTGCTGGGGTAGGAAAGAAAATGTGGAAATGCTCCCTTGCACCAGACAAGAAATTTTCTCCAGCCAGCAAATTCCCAGCCATCCTGTGAAGGCTTTTTTGTGCAATCTGTCCTCTTTTTCCTGAGCTAAGCTCTTGCGTATAAGCACTCTGTACATGAGTTGTTCTGTCCAGGGGAACAGACACGTCGTATCAAAGGGGCTCCTCTATGAAGGGAGAGGGAGCAAGTAGAGGGCTGATCTGTCAATCAGCTGTCAGGCATCCTGGCATTTTCATGATGAATTAGGCTCTGTAGATGCTTTGTGGCTTGGCCAACAAAGAGATTGATTTTTTTTTTTCTTTACCAAATTCCCCAGTGCTACTCCTACAGTACATGATTTTACCAAGATTCTTTTTTAATATGTTGAAAATGGAATACAGAGTATTGAATAAAAAAGAGAAACCATACACACATTTGAAGATTAATTTTATATCAAGTTCTTTTTTCTTTTGGTTTAAGATTGCGATGATACATCACTAGTGTCTGCTTAATACGTTTTTCTAATCTCATATGCTTACTTGTTTGTGTGCTTTTCCTTCAGAGACCATGGGTTATTTGTATTTTGCATTGCAGGGTACTTGCATGTGTGTTTTATGGTTTTATATGGATTTATAATGTTTAGTGAACAAACCCTAATTTTTTGTGTGATATAAGTTACAGATACTTATTGCCCAAGAAATATTTCTTTTTCATAAAGTGAAATGAGTACTACAGTCATCAATCTTTCTTTGATCTCCTTAGTGTGTTTACATATATCACTTGAGCTGATTGTTACTATGTTCTTTTTTAATTCCTGAAACTGATTTACTTTGAATCATGCTGTTTGTTGGTATTTATAAGTAATGGAAATCAGTCTTCTGGTCTGTAATTTTGGGCTCTAGTATAATTTAGTGTTATAGTATCTTAGATGATGTTCCTTTTATTTTTACATTGCTGTATGGCTAGCATTCACAAAGTAGAGATGACAAAAGTTAAGGCCGTGTATTTCTGTCTTCTGCAAAAAGTCCTGAATGGCTTTCCATAAAATGATGAAACTTTCCTGTTTTGACTCAGCTTGGAAGTGAATTATCTAAAAGACACGAAGGCTTCAAAAGTACAAAAGTATATATATTTTTTTTTTTGGAGATGGCTACTGATGGCAAAAGAGTTGCAAANTTTTGACTCAGCTTGGAAGTGAATTATCTAAAAGACATGAAGGCTTCAAAAGTACAAAAGTATATATTTTTTTTTTTTTTTGGAGATGG
The DNA here is from genome assembly GCA_003993805.1 of Himantopus leucocephalus. Classification (NCBI taxonomy): domain Eukaryota; kingdom Metazoa; phylum Chordata; class Aves; order Charadriiformes; family Recurvirostridae; genus Himantopus; species Himantopus leucocephalus. The sequence continues at coordinate 3,363,709 of RSEF01000009.1, forward strand.
CTACTGATGGCAAAAGAGTTGCAAAGAAAGTAACGAACAAAAGGTTAGTTCTGATTCGATAGACATGGCTAGCATTGCAAGCAGACTTACCTCCCACACCGCATAGCAATGAGAAGGGGGCTTGGTGAGAAAGTTCAAACTGCAGAAGATTATCCTTTCACAAATAAATTCTTTTAACAGGCCCCTGTTGAAAACGGTAAGATTATACCTCCGAGGAGAACTACCTCTCTGAAGAAATGCTTGTGCCACTTACAGGTTTTGGGAAAACCTTAAATCTTCTTGAGTAAAAGTAACAAAGTTTTCATCCTTTTAAATAAGATATGCATTTTCTGTCAAGAACAGGTCTATTAATTGTGACTTACTTAGGGAGCTAATACTCTTCAGAGAAAAAAAAACCCTGAGATTTGCATAGCACAATATACTTTTATTCCTCTTTATTGCCATGCTTTTTGAGTGACTGAAAGTTTCCTCAGCTTCCAAGTCATAGTATATAACACATTTTTATATATCCATCTCATTTACTTACTCTAAGTGCGCAGTTTGCATTCTTCTGACACAAAAAATTTTGTTACAGTGCAATCCACATTCAAAATTATGGACTGGGAATATCCAAATACAGATTGTTACAGTAACTTGTTTGATAGTCCAGTGTAAATAGAGAAGCTCTCTAAACACGCTGACTATAGTTATGCAGGACCATATTAATATACTTTACTACAAAGTTGAGGTGTAACAAAATTGTTTAAATAAAATTATATTTTAAATCTATAGTTTTGATCTGTTTCAAATGCATCTTCTAAAGAAAGCATTAGGTCCTAAGTGTGGCAGAGGTGATATGCCCAAAGTGTATGTATTATATTTAAGTAGTAAATTTGAAATTGATGAAATATAATTTATAACTATTAAACTTAAATTAGGCCCCAGTTCTGCTCCATATAATGAGTCAAGAGCTAAGTCTGGTGAACTCCAATGGTAGGATCAAAGGTGAACACGTTTTCTGGGATATTTTGATGATGTGACATCAAACATACATATTTTTGTGTAACTGATCAGTTTGATGTTTATGTGACTTTTCTAAATTCTCTTTTGCAAAACATGTTATGTCCATGTACTTGAGGAGAGGTGATTGAACTGTTTTAAATGAGAAGACATTTTAAGAGAAAACAAGTCTCTCTTACGTTTAAAAAGCAGAACTAATAGTGTTCATTTTCTGCAATTTTTCATCTTTTTTTCATCAAGAACAACATAAAATGTTCATAATAAAACACACTGAAATGGCTGCTATCGTGCTCTTGCACATTTCCTTAATGGAAACTGACTTGCTCACTGCTTTAATAAAATTTGCAGTCTCTCAGTTCCAAGGTCAGATTCTTACAACCTTGACATTATTTGGAATTTATTCAGTAAATATATCATGATAATGAAATGGGAGTAAAATGCCCATAATAAACTCTTGAAAAACTTGGAAAAGCGACAAAGAAGGTGGAATTTTCTGTGGCATTTCAGCTGAGCTGTGTAATCTCTGTGTGGTTGCAAGGGTGGGCAGAGCTTAGTCAAATGTGTCTACCTTCTTTGGGAGTGAACTCTTAATACTTGCTACATTAAGATTATGCTGTATATAATAATTTTAATATTTAGTTGGCAAAGGTGGAAGGCATGGATGGCAGGGCTGGAGAGAATGTCAACCATTGTCTTAGTTGTAGTTAACCTAACCAAAGTTGAGAGTGGGTTTAACCTCTCCAAAGTTGTGTGGCTTTATCCATATTTGGAAAGCATTTGTTTCAGTACCCACTTTTCTGTTAGTGACAAATCTTTTTGAAATTCTCAATTTTGAAGCAATAATAATAAAGGGAAAATTTTAATGTTGCAGTGGACTGCTAAGGAAGATCAGGAATAGTTTCAAGTTGATATAGCCTGAATTACATGCATGCTTCTTATTGCTAGTGCATACTTCCATTCTGTGAGTTTTGTTTTGAAAACTGGTTGTTCTCCAGCTTCTTCCTGCCCCTCCCTAATTTGGTTTGTATTTGAAAGGTTAATTTTAAGCAATGCTTTTTTTTTTCTTTTGCCTTGGGTTGTTTAAAAAGTGAAGCTTGGAGAATGTTTCTCAAACAATGTAAGTTTCACTTCTTTTCATACAGAATTAATAGTGCAAGTCCTGAAGCCTGCTGCTCTTGTTGAAAACTTCCTTACTGCAGGGATTGGTGCTATGGGAGTCAAGGGCTGGAGAGAACATCTTCCATTCACGCAAGTTAATGTCAACAGCCACATGGGTGTGAATAAAAAGGCCATTTGTGAAAACTAGTGATTGATTGCTATTCTAAATCTTGGGCTGTCATGTTTTCGGACAGTATTCCAGCTCTATTTCCAAGTAAAAAAAAAAAAAAGTCCTTACAGATAGTACTGCAAGCTCAATCTGATTCTTCCAAATTAACCTGTTATCCTATTTATCTTTCAAATCGATTTCAACTGAAATTCCATTCTGGAATTGCATTCCTGTGAAGAGTAGCAGATGAATGATAGTGGAGCCCAACAGTGTCTTTGAAACTACAAATATATAAAGTGCAGGGGAAAAAAATGCAATATCCTATAACAAAGAAATGCTCAGAAAACACATGCCTTCAGGAGGGTTGAGACCACTGGTCCTGAGTACTTGCCATCTGGCAAAAAGTCCTTGGTCTCTGAGGATTCAGGAAGGATGCAGAGACTTCCTACCAGAGAAACTCAGTCTCATTGGAATGACATCCTTTTGGGGGCTTGAGGACCAATGTGATTGTGATATAATTTCATGTAGGTATTCAGTGTTGTCCTCTGTGCCAGTATTTAATGGAAAATGCTTCATCTCTGCAGCAAATAAATACTCTAATCATACAGGAATAGGGTCAGCAGATGGATTTCTGCATGTCAGGTAACCCATCCCCTGCCTGAGAAAAGAATAACTATCTTTAAGCCATTCCTAACAGATGTTCTCTAAACTCTTCTTAAAGACCTCTAGTGATGGAGATTCTGTGATGTCCCTAGACAGTCTTTTCAAGCTTTTCTGTTATTACTGTAAGAAAGTGTCTCTGGACTTCTAACTTAAATCTCCCTTGCAACTTGTTATTACTTGTAAGAATGTCTCTTGCAAGGGTATAGAGAATAGCTTATTCTTACGTGCAGCAAATTTTTACATATTTTAAGATTCTGACTGTATCTTCTTTTTTTTATACTGACAGTTTCTTCAGCCTCTCTTTGTTAAATTCTTTAGATTTCTGACCTTTTCAGTTGCTTTCCATTACATTCTTCTCAGCTGTCCAGTTAAGTGTTTCCTCAAGTAGCCTGATACTTGCAGAGCTGGGCCTTGTGGCAGGCAGTTTGAGGCAGTGGGTCCCTTCAACTAGTCAGGATGTCTAGAGGAAACAAGGAGGAGTAAAATGAATACTTCTTGGGTCAGGAAAGAGTAAATCTGAAACTCTGGAGTTGTATCATTCCCAACTTATCCTCTTGTAGCCAAGTTAGGTGAAGCCACTGGGATTTTGAGGAGGCAGGACAGCTGGTGTAGCTGGAGTATTCACTCTTGAGGATTATGAGCAAATAAAAGCTCAATTTCTTCTCTTGTCTTCTATTATGTGCCATACCCATCACAGAGAGCTTTATGCATGTCTTGGTTACATGAAACCCATGAGAATTACACCTTGTGGAAAACAACAAAACCTTATCTTTGTACTAGGAGGTATTATTAATAGTGTAGCATGTGGACTGTGTTGGTTTTTAGCTTTGTTTTGTTTTTTTCCAGAATGCATAAAACTATTCCATGGAAATCTTTTTTTTCTCCTACATTTCACTACATTTTAGATTTATGTGTAGTTTTTTAAAATTGTTTATCTTCTGGTGTTTAGGCAGAGTTAATATTACCTTATTTTGGCAATGATTGTGGGTCTTTTGTTTTTAGGCTAATGAAAACATCTGTCCTCTCTAAAGAGTTTTGAGACATGCAGATGCTATAAGGAGATTAAAACAAAGTGAGGAACAATTTCACAGGAATGAATTTTTTAGGACTCTTTTTAGGACTTGGGATGTTTTTTAAGACCTCCAGGTTTTAAAGCTAAGTGAATATGGGACAGACAACTATTTTTAGACATGCACTATGAAATGAATTACTTAAATTTTTGCTGTCATCCTACCAAGTACAGAGGGAAGTATGCATATACCTGGTTCACAGTTTTTTTGATATCTACAAAAACATTGTAAGCATGAAAGCTTTTTCAATTCAAAGTGCTTCAGAATGCACTATGTTTTGTATCCCTCTTGAATTTCCACAGAACCTTGTAGAATTGAGAATAGGAGGTCAGATTCCCAAATAAACGGTATTTCAAAGTTTATTTGATTAGGGCATTTCCACTGTGACATGGATATCTTTTGGTAATTTAATCACAAGTGGAAGCGTATTCTGTACAGCTTAAGTTTGCCCTCTGGCTTGCCATGATGAGATAGTCTTTTTCATATGTATCAGCAAGCAGAGTAATTTCTTCTCCTCTGTCTTTCTTTCTGTATTGTTCTCCTGTTTCTCAAGCAGCCTAAATCTTTTTTTTTTTTTAATGAAATCAGTATTTTTCACATAGGAAAATTCAGGTTAGGAATCCATGTTGTTTTGTTCTTAAAATTAACTCTTTGGAAAATTACTTAGCACTCTTTCTTTTTTCCATGTGATTAGGCATTGAGGGTTGCCAGCACAGCAGTGGGATGAACTTCATGAACCTAAATGATGACTGTATAGCTCTTAGGTCCTATTGCACATAAAATTGCAGCTACCACAATGAATAAATTTATTTGATGGTATAATCCTTCACTGATGGAAATAGCAGTGGTTCTGAGTTGTTAGACAAACATCTATAAAATTAGATTGGCTTAACTGAATGCCAACAGTAGCTACTGTACTTTGCTTCATACTGGAGTTGAATATATGGAATGCCAGTGAAGTTTTAAAATCTAAAAGAAAATAGCCAAAAGCAGCACGTGTTCAGATGAAGAATTTGTCATGCATGTTTTCCAGCAGCTGTTTTTATTTTAGGTTTAATTTAAAATACATTCAGCTTAATTCTGTGTTCAGAATCATCAAAGCCTACCAAAAATCCTCAGATTTTGTTTCACAGAGATCATTATCAAGTTCTGAGCAATTGTATGTTTATTACTTTCATATTTTGCATTTCTGGGGTTTCGTATGCTACCTAAGGGCATGGTCTAACTCAAAGAATAACAGGAATCGGCATGCTTTTCATTTACCCTTTTTTCATTATTACAGGCACACTATATTAAGACCTGTTTTAGAAACAAGCCAGTTCTACTTTTTCACCTCCCATGTGTTTTATTAGGTTGCTGAGGTTTTAATTCTTTTTTTTTTCAGTGTTTATGAAAAGAAGGTATTTTCGTCCCGATTCCCATTCGCACTATGGCCTTTCTGGAAAGTTTTGTCATAATAAAGTTGTATATATAGGTCTCTTCAGTGGCTGATCAAAGCAGCAGAAAAGCCAAGGTATAAATGAGAGAAGCACTTGTGTCTGTTTTTGCCTGGGAGATTGTTGTACCCTGCAGACCACTGTCCTCTTCTTGTGCTTTGCACCCTTCAGCAAGTACTTAAGCCTCACTGTGTTTCTAATCACGTATTCTATGCCATAGTGTAGTTCAGTTCACGTAGCAATGCCTGTATAGACAACTTCAGGTAATGGCAGTAAAAAAAGTTAATGCTACATAACACTGCCCTCCCAGCCCAAATTATATGTCTTATATTAAAGAATCTCAACCCAGGACATCTAGGATTTAGGCTTCAGGATTCACTTAAACATCTAGAATTCAGGAAAAGGTTCTGTCTCCATGTTCTCTCTTCATTCAGTCCTTGTTCTCTGTCCAACTATGGTAACAGGTTTTGTCATGTCAGCTCTTATCTATCAGAAAAAAGTTGGACTTAACTCTTTTTGCTTATGTAAACAAATAGCAGTCTGCTATTAACACATTTTGCTTACTGCTGTTGATTGCTGATGTTGATTCGATAAACTGTGGCTGAAGGACTTTGAGTCAGCTGGTTGCTATAGTCTAGTGTTTAATATATTTATCCTGTATGCGTATTGAATAATGAAAATTATAATGTTTATGGGACGCTCAAGATGTTTTCAACGTATTTTAATATCAAGTGCCGATTAGCTCAAAGCAGGCCAAACTGGGCCCCAAGTAGACTGATGGGCTGATATCAGTGAAACTATTGGTGTTATATGTGAAATTCCACATTTTGGAGAAGAAAGAAACTGTGCAGAAGACAATAAGGGAATAAATGTTGGAATTTAAGAAATGGGAAATATTTTTTTGTGATTAATATTTTACTTGCTATTATTTGTTGCTGAAAGATTATGAGATTTTACAAGTAAGCTACTTGCTTATATCTAGTCATGTTGCCTTGGGAGAGTCTGAAATTGAAGATGGAATTGTAACTACGGTAGATTCTTTGTGTGGTAATTAAATGATCTCAGGTGCATATATTTCCTAGCTTTGGTTTGTTTTTTGCAACTAGATGATGATTCTTATCTTCACTGGTCTGGCAAGCTCTCTTGCTTCAAGAACTTCACAGAAGGCAAAGGCAGGGACTGGGAGAATAAGGAACTGCCCACTGTAGGAGAAGACCAGGTTCCACACCAGCTGAGGAGATGCACAAGTCCATGGGACCTGATGAGATTCATCTGCGAGTCCTGAGGGAACTGGTGGATGAAATTGCTAAGCCACAATCCATCATATTTGAGAAGTTGTGTCAGTCCAGTGAAGTGCCTCCTGACTGAAAAAGGGGAACCATAAGCCCCATTTCTAAAAATGGGGAAAAAAGGAATATCTGGGGAACTACAGGCCAGTCAGTCTCACCTCTGTACCCAGCACGATCGTGGAGCAGATCCTCCTGGAAACTCTGCTGAGGCACATGGAAAATAAGGAGGTGATTGGTGACAGCCAACATGACTTCACTAAAGGCAAATCATGCCTGACAAATTTGTTGGCCTTCTACAATGGCATTACAGTGTTGGTAAATAAACGGAAGAACAACTGATGTCATCTACTTGGGCTTATGCAAAGCACTTGACACTGTCCTGCACGACATCTGTGTCACCTAATGGATTTGATGGGTGGACCACTCAGTGGATAAGGAACTGGCT
>RSEF01000009.1:3370977-3428274 GCA_003993805.1 Himantopus leucocephalus
GTGCAACCTGCTGTAGGTGACCCTGCTCTGGCTGGGGGGTTGGGCTAGGTGATCTCCAGAGGTCTTTTCCAACCCCTATTATTCTGTGATCCTGTGATGCAGTGACAAATCCATGACTGTTGGCTTTCTGGTAGCAGAGCTCTTTGCAGTGTCTCTTAAATTGGTCAGTCTTATGCAGAGGACTAATTTCCAGGTCCTGGAAAGAAGAATCCATTCTTTCTCTTGCCCAGATACCCTCTCTTGCAGTAAACACTGACCACAAGGAACAAGCTGACCTTTGGACAATTGTAAATCAGTTTCTTCATTCAAACCCAGTTTTCCTTTCCCTTCCTTTCATACAGGTTGATAAAGTGTGTGGACAGCCCAAACAACAAGAAGGGAACCTGTCATCAGACAATATAGTGCCAGTGAAGGAAGCGACTGAAACCCAGACATTCGTGATGGCTCACGCTAGTCTGAACACTAAAAGAAGGTAACCCTAAGCAACAGTTGCTTTGAAATAAACTCTGCCTCACAATTTATGTTAATGGTTCCTTGCACTGTAGTGTTTAAGCTAGAGCCACAGTTCTGTCACCCTGTGTGCTCTCCAGCCATTGCCATCACTGATAGTGAGACAGATGTGTTTGTGGTATTACATTGCAGGTCTCTCTAAGAGAAGCTTTTTACAGGCCAGACTTGATGTCATTACTTAGCGTCAAGGTGTTCATTATTTCCAGAAACTTTCAATGAAAATGATGAAAACTTTCCTCAACAAAGTCTGAGTAATTTCCACAGTTGAGTCTAAATTACTTAAAATACAACTGCGTAAGTTGTTAAGGACTTGAGCTTATCCAGGGGCAGAGGTGGGAAGGGGGAAAGGGTGAAAAGGAAAGATTAATTGCCCTCGCACAAAGTCAGTCATTTCACAGGGCTGGGGACGAGTTAATAAAATCCCTTGCAATCTCCTTGATTTGTTACCTAACAGAGCAAGAGCAGAAGCATTTATGTTTAGGCTTGTTGTGTCCATCTTGGCTTCTGTTCTTCAGCTGCATGCCAGTTGAGACACTAGACAGCTGAATTGCTGCCACTGGCCCTGGCATGGGTAGTCCTGCTCCCAGATCTCCTAATATTTCTTTCACTTTCCCTTATGTAGCTCCTGGATTGGTTTTCTGTAAATTCTAAATGGGATGGTAAGGATGCCTTTGCAATCCCACTCATGGTGCATGAGTAGATGTCAGGGCTAACTGACCATAAAATCACAATGACATATTTCTGGCTAATGTGTTCTATGTAGCACCAGTATTAATCTGGAACAACGTCAGTGAATTGAGTGGAATCGTGCTGGGCTTATGCCTCTATCTGAGAACAGTGTCTAGTGTGCCCAGCGAGTCCATGTGTATCACTGTAAGTTGGACAGGTGAATGACAAACAGCAATATTAAAATTTCCATAGCCTGGATTCTGGAGTTTGAGTTGTGAAGATGAGGTTTTTATCCATTTATAATTTAATTCTCATCTAACCTTGCATGAATGAAACAAACACTGCTTTAAAAGATAAAAGTAATAGCAGCAAGCTAAGTTTTTTGAGTGATAGCCGTATTTTTATCCCTTTTGTAATTTAAAAACAAAACACAACAGTTTGCGCTCATGCTTGGAGCTAATCATTTTTTTACCATGCAAATCAGAAAAGAGCATTAAGGAAATTAAATTAATAATTTCAGCAGTAATAATCCAAATAACAGTTGTAGTACAATTAAGGAAATATGCTTTTAAAAATACTGAGCCCTAGGCCATCTTCTGTATAACTCATTGACCTCACTGGGACCACACTGGCAACCAAAAAGGCAGAATTGCCAACCTATTAACAGGTAACCTCTTAAACAGATGCAAATTGGTGTCTTTAATGGGACGACAACAATTCTTTCTCACCCGAGGATCTGCTCCCTCGCCTTCCCAACCATCTGGAATTATTTGAATATTGACTTTTTAAAATGTAAGACCTGTAGATAGAAAAGAAAATATACTAGAACTAATACACTCTGAATTAGCCAGTTTTCCAAAATTGGACTGCGCACTGAAAATAATTTATCAAAAAAATCTAAACTAAGGCCATCCTTACATAATTAGCATAAAACATTACTGAAACAGTGTTGATAGGTATTGTGGAGAGCCTATGCACCAAAAATGAATGATGGAGCCATGCCATGATTAATAAGTGGAGAATATTTTTAAATTTTCCACAACTTCCTATAAAACACATGGCATGAAGCTTGTACTTTGCTTCTTGGAAACAATTGTGAAATAGTAAATAGAGTGAAATACACAGTGATTGGCTACATCACTGTGTTGTTCATCATCTATCATTTAATCACATGTGATATCAATAAAAAGCAATTTTAGGTAATAAAATTTTATAATGGATGGGTGAAATCATTCGTGCAGTGGGTTGTGTAAAATGCACTTAGAGTGACAGATAACTGCTACAAGGGATCTAGATTATGGGAGTAATTATGTGAATCTTTTTGGTGCCATTCCTTCTGGTGATTTAAAAAAATGAAGAGCAGTAACGTCAGCTGTCTGTCAGTTTAGGTACAAGGTCACACAGGGAATCGGCCCGACTGAGACTGTTGGTCTGTGTAGTAGACATCCCTCTGAATTATCCTTAATTCAAGGGGAGTACGGAACATGACTCCTGCCTTTCAGAATAAGGAAAGAAAAAAGGAATGAGCCAGCACTCCCCAAGTAAATAGAAAAGCTGTGGCTCATTCCCTTAATATGTGAGAATATTTCCAAGCTCAAAGAGAAGAACCAGTCTAGTTAGCGCATCTGTAGGAGAAGCCACAATAAAGTGACCTCTTATCTCTTCTGTAGTACCTGCTCAGAGATGCCCTTAAAAACCTATTGCCAATCAGCTTATACCTACATATGTATGCTTGCTCCAAAGGTATTACGTCTTTGCAAGGCCAGTTACAAAATCAAGCTCCTTTTCTGAAGAGTTTGAGAACCTCTGGTTTCAGCTGTTCAGTAAAGCCAAGGCTGCTCATGCAGTTGAAAAGTGGGACTGTTAAAATGGTGTCTCTTCGACGTCTTTCTTCTGGGTGTGTGTTTTTTTGAGTCTGACTGGAGGCAATCCTTCTCACCCGCTGCTGTTCTGCACAGCGTGGTCCGTTGTCCCTGAATTCATGTAGCAACTGGATTCTCTTTTGTGGTAGTTGAACCCTTTTTTGCTCCTCTTACTCTTATGGGTTCCTGGAAGATTTCCCATCTTTTTTTATTTTTCCCCTGCGTTCCATTCCTGCATATTTTTTGTTATGCAACACTGTCAGGGAAGTAGTGTAAGAAGCTGAAACTTGAACTTTTCTTCTGATTAATATGAAAAGTATAGATTTGTTTATTAATTTTTTTTTTTGCATTACACAATCGTATTCAGGGATTAACTGAAACTGGCAGGATTGCTGCTGTAGTCATTTTTTAATGTGGAGGTTGCTATAACATTTAGTAGAGATGACAAGAAAATTGAAACCGTATGATGGTACAGGGAATGTACATGGCACGTAGAGAATCTCAATCAGTAAATTGGAATGTTATTGCTGAGTTCAGCACAAAGTACTATTCTGGAGTCGGGGTCCGGACTCCTAGCAAGGTTGAATACCTGCCTCTTAGCATGTCTGCTGCATGTAATATTTCAAACCACAAAACATAGACTGGTTACAGATCTGTGTATAAAAAGGTTATATTTAACAAAACTGTAACGTGATACTAGGTCCCTAATTGGTGGAGGCAGGCTTTGAAATGATATTTTGTTGGGATTTCTTTGTTGAACTGTGGACTTAGGAGATCTATTATACATCTCAAAATAAACGATTTTGAGGGTTTGGGGGAATGTTTGAGGTCAACGGCATCGATTTTATTTAAAATTAGCTATCCATTGGGTCAGGCATCACACGATATTATTAAAATTTGAATATTAAACTCTAGTACAAAACAGATTATTAATGCTAGATGCAAATTAACTTACTGTAGAAACAAATAAAACTTTTCTGACTGGCTAAAGCAGAAATTCCAGCAGGTCCAGATTTTCCCCATTACGAATTCTCGTTTCCTTTTTTGACTGGCTGTGTTGGAATCACTGCTTCAGTGATGACAGGTGACACTCACCTGATGATCAGTGCAGCTCCATCCTCTCCTGTGGCCACCCTGCCGTTAGCTCCCAGAAAGTATGATGGCAAAGCCGCCATTGTCTGGGTGTCCTCAGAGCTGCTGAGGGTGGTGCTTACTCTCTCCTTTAAGAGTTAACTGGATTGGCAAGTGTTGTGGAACCTGTTTCCAGGCATGCATTACCCCAGCTGCTGCCATTAACTTTATGCATGAGAGCAGGGGTATAAGAAAGAGCAGAATGTGATATCAAATCATGTAAGTGGAAAATTGCATCATGATGTTAATGTTAAATACAATATTTAATGTTAACTATGGGACCTTGGGATATCACTGCCACAAAATGTATTTGCATGAAATTAACTTCCAGAGTTATTTCCACAGTTTTTCCTCCAATATCACCTTAGAGCCTGTCTCTCCTGCTTTGCAAAGTTGGTTGTTTTTTTAATGGTGCAATCTGACCAGAACTGAACAGCAAAAAGTATCTGTATTCACATTATTTATTAACAGACAGCAAATTGCTTGTAGTACCAGAAAATGAATGCTACTCATTTGTATCCCCCTTCCCATGGTGCTCATTCTAAACTGTTTGCCATTGTTTTCTTGTATGGACTCATATATTTACAGTTCTTCCATTTGGTATCAGTTATAATTAAAGTACCACTGAATTTATTTTCAGCTTTTTGCTCTGTGTGCTGCGTTTGTAATTGTGCTCTTATTTGAAAATTATTGCGAGAAACAGTCCCAGTTGTATTTTTTTTCAGTATCGCATTGACATTTTTAATTGCATCTATACTTTGGAAAAATCTCATAACAATTTTCCTCCTTATTTGTTTTCTTATATTATCCTATGCATGTGCTTGATGACCTTTCTTTCAAATAATTTTTTCTTTTCTCTTTTGTTTCTCATTTCTTTTCCTCATTTGCCTGAATTCCTGCTTCTCCCCTACTCCCCAACCTCTCCTGATTGATGCTTATTCTCCCCGGCCTATTCCAGTTCTCTGCCTCTGAAAGCTTCAAAGAATGACAAATCAAGAAGTTTGAAAAAAATCTCTCGGTAAGAATGAAAACAAGGTGACATACTTTGTTGTCTGTACACTTAGCTCATCTCCACTGTAAGCTGCTGTTTCAGCTGTAATCCAGGAATTGGCATACTTTTGGTTACTGCTTTTATACTGTGGGGCACTGGGAAACTGTACATTTTCTATCTAGCGTGTTTAGTTTTATACTGATGAAAAGTAAATCTTTTCACTTGTTAAGATCAAGGGTTGGACAGAGAATTCTGCCTTTGCTGAGATGCTACTTTGGAATGTCAGAGCCCCAGTCTGCTGATAATGCAAAGGAGCTTAAGCCTCTTGGGGTGAACTGAGTAAGACAAGCTTTAAACTCTTAAAAGGATGCTCTTTTCCTCCTTCAAAGAAAACTGTTTTAGAACCCCTAAAATCTTTAGCGTCTGTGTCACCTTTTGTAATTCATACTCTTAGGCTGTTCTATCAGGTAGGTGGCTTCCTGTCTGGGCCTAGCTATGCTGTATAAATACTTAAAGCTCATATTCGTAAGTTAGTGATCAAGAGATAGAAATACTGATTCCCTTGTCATAAGCACCCAAATTCCTGCTTTTTTTCTTTGCTTAAAATGACCACCTTCCTGCATTGTTAGGCTAAGTTAGTTCCTTAGGACCATGTGATGACTAATTTACCTAGAGCGGGATTTCATCACACAAGATAAATGGGATGGTTATGCTTTTGAGAAAGCATAGGTAGCTGTGGGGAGGGATGACCACTGCCTAAACCTTGTAGGGGTAGATACCTGGCAGTGGACTTTGAGATTGTTTAAAGCACCTGTTGGTCCCAAAGGAATAATAAATCCTGACTGTTTGTGCCAAGCTCCATCCAGCCGTATCCCTAGGCACCTCTTTGGTGCAGTGTCCCCTTACAGCCTGCCAGGCAGAAACATTATAAACCAGAATGAGTCCTTTGGCCTTCCCAAAGGGGCTGTTGGGGGACTTCTGAGACAAGCAGATAGCTCTAGCTCAGTTTGTGTCCTGTGTTTTGTTCTCAATACCTTTAACATCTTATACCAAACAGGAGCTTCTAAAGCCGTGGAGATAGGGTAATTTCTCATTCTGAAATACTCTGTTGTGTGCTGAATTAACACTTATTTTGTTAACAGCTTATTTTTATGGCTACCTCAGCCATATATGTATTATGGGTATAATCGGATTATAAAAGAGGCAGCAGTTTGCCCACAAGGCGTTTTTGCATGCACACGTGGTCAGAAATGAGCTGTTTGTACTGACCAGTAGTTCTGGTTATTCACCAAAGCAGCAGGCACAGCCTCTTAACAGCTGAGGTGTGAGACAGGATGAAAGAGAAATTTCTTTCTATAATAAGGATGTAACACAGATAGTGATGATGGGGAGGAATTGGCCCCACCGCATCTCAAGGAGATGACTTTCTGTAATGTTATTACGTGTGTGGGGTACTTATAGTATATTGCAGGTTTTGTGATGGGATGTTAGCTTTAGGAAGCCTTTTCCACCCAGGAGGTTGTTGACAGTGTTCTTAATTCATCTCACATGTGCAGGAACTGGAGAAATATTCACTTCCAATAACAGAGAAAAAGCCTGCTCCTTTAATGATAACGTTTTCTTATGATTTTTTAATCTGTTTATACAGAGATAGTAGGTGCAGACTTTTTTCAAATTTTGTGAGAGATATGTTAAGGTAATTTGTGGAAGCCACCCTTTGTATGTAATTGTATTAACACTGGACTAAGTAAGACTGGATAATATGTAGGAGTAGAAATACACTATAAACAGAAATTAATCAGCTTGGATGACTTAATTTCTGTAAGGGTTCTAAACTCTTAATCTTGTGGAGGGTTAGGTTGACAGGGGGCTTAAACCACGTGTATACTGTTCTGTTTTTAAATGTGTTCTTCCTGCATTACAGAGAGTTCATCAATTACATGAAGCGATCCCGAACATTTCATGCCTCTATAGCAGAAAGGCTGTGTGATGGAGACCTCGTGATGAGAGACAGCTCAACCTGCTGGAATGGAGAGGATGTTGTAGAAAGGTAAAGTTACCAGTGAAAGTTTTCCCTAATGGTGAAAAAGGTGACTTCATATCCTTCTAATGGCTCAGAAGCATTCTGAGACGCTTGTCATCATAAGTTTCTCCTTCATAGTGACCTTGATGCTTAATTGAGCAAGGGGTTTGCTAAAATAAAAGGTTGTTAATGCTAAGTTTTAGGTACCTGTATTAAATATAGCAGAACACTTTCTTGAAGGGCTGGTTTGTAGAGTCCCTTTCTTTCACTATGGAGAGACAGCTCTTTGTAGCAAGATCTTACCCTCTAAAGCTCAGTTAGCAAGCAATACCTCCATGACTGCCTGGAGGTCCCTTCCAGTCTGCCGTTCATAGGCTTGTTATTGCAGAGCTGAACGTCATGTTTGGCCACGATTAAAAAATGTGTAGCTCTTCCTGCAAAGGTGTTAGAAAAATAGTGACCAGGCCATTATGTTTTTAAAGAATTTCCCTGCCATTTCTTTTCAGAATTTCTGACATAGTGCTTTGAATAATAACTGTTTTTAGAATTGCCCAGCATCTTTACCGGAGCATATTCTACAGGAATTCTTATAAAGTAACAATTAATAAACGCACTGTTCCATGTTGGTAGAGCAGCTAGGAGCTCTGTAGGGTGTAAAGATCTTTCTAGTTTGTCAGCTAATTTTTTTCCCTCTGTACTTTACCACAGTCTTTCCTGTCACCTTTTAAAATCCAAACTGGAAAATACACTTGCACGCTCCAGGAGCTAAACTTCTTGCTGTCATTTCTCTTGCTCTGTATAACATGAGGCAACATTGCCCTAAGAGAAAAAGAGGTATTCTGAATACAACCATATCTACTACTATCACAGTCAAAGTATACATCAGTTTTTGTAGTGAGAACTGGCTGGCACTGTGCCAGTGAATGTTTCCAAAAATGTCTCTTTGTTGAAACAGAGGCATTTCATGGGATTGTGTTGGCTTTCATGATGTTTCTTTTTGAAGTGTATTTTGTTGTCTGTAGCAGTTTTAAAAGATAAAGTTCTAGCATTCTGTTTTCTCACTTTAAAACAATTTTCATGATTGAAAATTGTTTTGTAGGAACTTATGAAATAATTCCAGTGTGGAACAGAGAGAGATGTTACAATTATAGGCTGTCCCATTAAAGGGAGTTCTGACTCCCACACAGCTCTGCTTAGATTTCTCATGTGTAAATAAGTTCAGCTTAATTACATATGAGATATTCAGAGATAAATACGTGTCTAACACATTCAAAGATAACTTTAAAGTTTAATATTTCATTGTATATTGGCATTACAAATTAATTGTAGAGGCATATACTTGAAGATTTTGGCAACGATGCAGTATTCTAAATATTAATGCATAGTGATTGTATTACTGATTGAAAAGTAATGGGGAGGAAGTGGGGAGAATATCAGTGCTTCTAATCAGTATTTGTAGTTCAGAGCCCCTTTTGCTGGTAATACGTTGCTGGATACACAGTTAACTCTTAGAACAAACAGCTTTCTTGCCAAAAGAAAAATAAGAAAAGCAAAACCAAGAAAAACATTTTCTATATCAAATCTGTGAACAAAAACTTAGATCAGAATTTAGGTTTAATTTTTATCTTATTTTGGTGTGTGTGTTTTCTTTTTTTTAAATTAGTGCCACTTAAATTGCTGGTATACATGTTTTAGAAAGGCATGAAGGGGAAAGCTGTTGTTTTTTTCCTTTGACAGTCTCCAACTTTACCAGAGCTAGAAACATGCAGAAAAAGTTTCAGGTTTGAAAAGGGTATGAAGCTGGGAAAAGTAGCTGGGAAAAGACTAATAAGAACCCTCATATTATGAATTAAAAAGCAAAAACAAAGGGGAAAAAAAACCCAATCTGCACCCAAACAACAACATAACTAAAAAAAACCTAAGCCACCACCAAACCCTGAAATATATATTTCTAGTTAACATATTAAATGGGCAAATTAAAAAATAAAAGTTTAAATTTGCATGTTTATTCAGATAGCATCTATATATATATTTGTCAGTTCTGTCACAGTATTGAGTGCCTTAAAAGGAGGAGACTTTCCGGGCAGCCTGCACTGCCAGCAGTGCTACATAGCAGCACAATCATGGCGCCTGCTTGCTGGCAAATTTTATTCCTTTCATCAGCTGTTTTATAGGCTGGACTTGTCACCAGTTCTCCCCACATGAGAAATAAACCTGTCCTGGTGATGCCTGAAGATGCATTTCTCTTTGCTCTTTCTTCTTTCCCAGGAGACCAGAGGATTAAATATCAGCAGTAGTAAACAACTCTGAACTCATAAAAGAGCATTATTTTTAACTCTGTATCAGAAAATAGATCACCCCAATTAATCTGTTGGATCTCTTGTGAACTTGAGTTTAAGGTTACTCAGGCTGTGGAACTGGCAAAAGCTGCAGTTCCTGTTTCCTTGATGCTGCTTGCATTTCATAATGCTATTTGAAAGCTGAGTGATATTTATGCTGCATGCTAATTGGCATTCGAGCTCTTTAGGAAAAACAAACTCAACCTTTAAAAACAATTTGACACACAAACGCAGCCTGAAACAATATGAAATTATTACTCGCAGATGGGGACTGTGCATTCAGCTAGTAGAGAGGGCACTTGAGATCTGTCACAGGATCTGATAAACAGGATTCTCATTGCACTTTTTTATTTTATTATAATTCTCTGGATTGGCTTTTATCATGTTTAAATCAATGCACTAGCAGGCAAAAAACCCCCTTGAGCTGCCAGTAAATACACTGTAAAAAGAGGCAGGTTGTTTCCACCGTTTAGAGAATAAGCTTCTGGCCTGCTCTTCAGATGAACAGCAAAACACGGCTCCTCCAGTGTCAGTTCAGGGCCTTTGAAGACATTAGAAATACTTGCCCCAGGAGTACTGTCTTTCTCTTAAATACTCTTTTGAGCAACTTGCTCCTGGAACAAAACTTGATATAAGAAGTGGTCTGTGAGGCTAATAAATGGTCTGAGAATACAAAGAACGCTCAGAGAAGAGGAGGCTAGAGCACAAAATCTGGAAAAATATTTTGCAAAGTAAAGCAAGTTTGGAGAAATTTCTGTGCTGGAACGTTTCTTTCCTGGCAGTGTGTCAGTTGATTATCTCAATACCATGTCAGTAGAAGAGATCGCAGACGTTGACAACATGAACCATTATGCACTGCCAGGACCAGACACCATTCACCTAAGAACTCTAGAAGGACTAAAGGGTTAAATAGTTGAATTACTCATTGTGGTACTGTGTTTTCTTTAAGGCTACTCCAATAGTAGATGATGGAAAGATGCGAAATGTGAAGACATCATTGTATTTTTAGCAAAATAAGGATTTCAGAAAGGTGTGGCTGGTAAACTTGGTATGTAACACTAAAATCTATAGAAACTATAAGATGAACATGATACTTAGGGAAAGGAATCAACATGTTGAGAGTTTTTTGGAAGGAGATAGCAAGCATGTAGACAGGGTAGATTGCTATAGTCTGCTTGGATTGCTGATAGTTGATAAGCTCCTTCACGCAAGGCTGGTAGAGATAAAAATAAGGGTAGGTAATAGATGGTCATAAGTTACAGTAGAAAGAGGTCACTGGTGGCAGTGTATGGGGATTTGTGCTGGAACCTGTGCTTCTCATCTGTTGTAAAAAAACTGAAGGGGAGTGAATACTGAGGTGACAGCATGTGCCGATAGTTATCCTGAGTAGAAAAGACAAAGGTCAACAGTGGTTAATTGTGGGAGGAACATGTGACAGTGAATGACTAGGCAATAAAACGGCATATGAAATTCAACACGGGCAAATGTAAAATGATTCACATATGAAGTACAATCCAAATGTTATGTACAGAATGGTGTGCACTGAGGTGGCTTTTGCTGCTCCAGGCACATGGCATCTGCAGTTATGCTGTCACCTGGGTTCAGAAAGATAGAGCACAACCGTAAACGTACGGAGGGAGCAACAAGGAGGAGAGGAGGAATCAAGGGCATGAAATGGATCCTGTATGTGGAATGGCAGATACTTGAGCCTGACGCAGAAAAGATAGAAGGGGAACATGATAGTGGCCTATAAAAATCATGTGTGTTGTGGAGATGCTGAATAGGGATTTGTTGTTCGCTATCTCTTTCATTACAAGAACAAGGGGCAGCATCTTAAATTAATAAGTGACCACTTGAAAACAGGGGTAGATATTCCTTTGCTATACTTTTGGTTAAGCTGTGAAACTTCTTGCCTCAGCATGTTTGTATGTTTAAAAAAATTAATGCATTCATGAGCAAATTCAGCTTATAGAAGAGCAAGTTGTAAACTATCTGACCAGATACGAGGCAACCAGGTGCCACATCCAAGTCTCTTTAACAGCTGAAGCATAAGGTTAGACAAAAGACTTCCTCTGGTCACCCTTAGGCAGCTGCTCCCATGGACTTTTATTCTGTAGGGACTAAAGTGCAGGAACCTTCCTCTCCTCAGGAATATCTCTTCAACTAAGCTAAATGCCAGCATTGAATCACTTTCTCTGTTCTCCCTGGCCACAGTAGCTAAATGGGATTTGTAATCTCAGGTCTCAGCCTAGTATAGGCTCAGACTAGTATAATCCAGTGCCCAAGGACTTTCCCAAAAGCTCATTTAGAGATTTTCTGTTGATGTCAGATTTGCATCTTTGCACAAAACATGGATTCCCATTTAGAACCCCTTCTTATGAAGTTTGGCTTTTTGTGAAGTCTTAGCTGCAGTCGAGTAGCCTTATCAGAGACAGCTCTGTCCACTGCTAGAGAAGGGAAAAGGAGATGGGGTCTCACTGGCAGGTTTTTGGGGTGTGCCTGTGTACAACAGATGAGTAATCCTGATTTGGAAATAGCGCTTTAAGGGAACAGAGGGTTGTGAGTACTACATTAA
Organism: Himantopus leucocephalus; assembly: GCA_003993805.1. NCBI lineage: Eukaryota > Metazoa > Chordata > Aves > Charadriiformes > Recurvirostridae > Himantopus > Himantopus leucocephalus. The sequence continues at coordinate 3,383,078 of RSEF01000009.1, forward strand.
AGTTAGATAATAATTCAGTCTTTCCATCTCTGCCTGCCTACATATCTCTTGCAGTTTCTATTTCGAGAGACGTGAAACAATCATGAATAATAGACAAGCAGTAATCTGTGTATAGAAGAATTAAAACATTGTGAGTGTAGCTGGTGTTCATGATAGCCAACTCTAGGCACTGCATACACTCTTCCACTCTTTTCCCCATGGCTGTGCCATTAGTTCTCAGAAAGAGGCTGATTGCAATCTGAAAACTATCAACTGCCCACACTGCTCAGTCTTCAGGGCCGGAGTGTGAAAGTTGCTCAGGTCCATGTTCAACAACCTCAGCACTTGCCTTTCAGATGTCAGTGACAGCCTTCTCCTTTGTATGTCTGGGCTTAATCCTGAAGCAAAGACGATGCTGCAGCATTGCTCTGCATCTCCTGAGCTTTGCTAGAAGGTGCATTCTCAGGGCAGCCCCCAAGGACATTGTATTATCACATAAATGGATATGTGCCTTTAGCGTGACCATTTCAAAGATACTCCTGTCACATGAACAATCTGTCAGGATCTCAAGATTTTTGAAAGTTGAGAGGTCTGCTTATGACTGGCTGCGTGTAGGGACTGTCTCACAGAGGAATAGACACTAAAACACATGTTGTTCCTACAGAAAGCGTTGTCATTTTGTGAGTTGAAATTTAGAGGTTGACAGATGTGAGAACTGTAAGATTGCTGTTACCATTTGAAATCTTCTTTCTTTTGAGGAATGAGCATTTGCAATTGCTTTGGTATATTCTAAAATGCACACTGTCTCTATTGTGATGTTCCAGTAAGAAAAAAACAGCTTGAGTCTTACACTAGGAAAATGTGAGCTGGTAATGAAGACGACAATTGTCTGAGTTCATTATTAGTGGTGGTGGATGCTTGGGGTCTCTGTAGTAAAGCCCCCTTTTCTCAGGTGCTGAAATATGCTTTTAGGCTGTGTCTCCAGTGCACAATAGGCCTGGATCTTCAGAGAAAGGGATGGTGTTGATAACCGAATGCCCACACTATCTGTACGGTGGAGGTTTTACTTCAGACTAGCTCTGGTACATTCCTGGGGATTGAACACCACTAGCATCCTTGAAGTGCATCCTTAGTTTCATTGAAAAAGACTTTGATTCTGAGACTATTCTGCAATATAAACTGGAGTGTGAGAAATGGTGATGCTTGGGGGTTTAACTGAAAAGTATAAACCTGATCAGAACTAATGTGCAAGTGTAGACACACCTGGTGGTCCACCACACCTGGTGAACACCTGCATTTGAAATTTGGGGTCTGAAACTTTAACTGCCTCAAATAATAAAAATGCTTAGAGGCTGCAATTAGCACGTATAGGAAGAAGCTTGTTAGAACATCATATCAATGCAATCTGTTGATGCAATTAGTCTCTGGTGACAATTTTGGTAGCACACTGCCTCTACCAGTGAGGTGGTGTAGTGCTTCAGAGCTGTCAGACTGGGCTGGCTCACAGGTTTGCTGCTTTCTGAAGAATTCAGCAGAAATGTCCCATGCTGGAGCTGAGCCAGCCTGCCTGTGCTAGATGTGTGAAACCTAATGAGATCGCAGCAGGTACTGACGTGGCTGCAGGTGGTAACCTGAATCCAGGCTCCTGGCTGCTTTTGATGCTATGTTTTTCCATTTACAAAAAAAAACCAAAACCAAATCTGTTACAACAGTGTCAACCTTCAGGTTGACTCTGAAAAAGAAAGCTTTCAAAAGTTTGGCAGGGAAATTGTTCCTGGGAAGAAGTAAATCTGAATCATGGCCATGATGCGCAGCAGCTTTACGTGACTCTTTCTAAGCAAAGGGTCATGACACTTCTACATCAGTGAGACATTTTACAATGTGGCAGACTTTGCGATTGGTATTGCATTAAAATATTTGAGACAGGTTAAAGTCTTCATTCTCATTTCTCCAAATCTGCCTTAGTTTTTTAGAGGAATTAAAAGGTAATAAAAACATGTTCATGTCACTGAAGTCTACAGTTTTGACATGTAGTACCCTGATTTGGCAGAAGATGGGTTGGGGGGAGATTCTTTTACAGCAACTGCTTTTCAGATTGGAATAATTTTCTCAGGAAATTTCAAGTGTAACATTTTGGGGTTAAAAACTTGCATACAAAAATGGCTTTTAAACCAGATTACCAGGAATATAAGAGATGGATGTTTTGTAACACCCAGTAGGAACCCATACTTCTTTTCCTTTCTTCTCTTCTTCTGTCCCTTGTTTTTCTTGGAATTTTGCATTAAGTGGAAGGATTAGGGGACACCTGTCTACATACTTGAGCAGATCATGTCATGGGTTGTTAGGCTCTCAGGGCCTGTGCAGGCTGGCTGAGAAAGGAAGTGACAAATCACAGTGACTTCCTTTTCTCAAAATGTTTTCCTTTAGGACTTTCAGTTTTTATGAGTTTAGCACTTTCATTGTCCCCTTTCTCATTTCCATAGGCTCTAGCAACCAGCCAGCTGGATATGGAAAACAGATAATCATTTAGCTTTAGCATACTTAAAAAGCATTTAGCTTCTGTTATTCTTGTGCCATCAGTGTAAACCATTTCCGGAGATACATTTGTTCCTGTAAGTTGTAAAATGCTATATCTTTTTGCAGTATTTTGCAGTTTTTAGGGTGTTTTCTAGGACTTGTGGTGGTTTTGTTGTTAGGGTGTTTTTTTGTTTGGTTGGTTTTTTTAAATCATAGAATCATATTATCCCAGGTTGGAAGGCACCTCAAGGATCATCTGGTTCAACCTTTCTTGGCAAAAGCACAGTCTAGACAAGGTAGCACAGCACCCTGTCCAATGTCTTAGAAGTGTCCAATGGTGGGGAAACCACCTCTTCCCTGGAGAGATTATTCCGATGGCTGATTGTTCTCATTGTGGAAAATTTTCCCCTTGTGTCCAGTTGGAATCTCCCCAGGAGTAACTCGTACCCGTCACCCCTTGTCTTTTCCATGTGACTCATGTATCAAGGGAATCCCCATCTTCTTTGCCACCACCCTTTAACTACTGGAACATGGAGATAAGGTCTCCCCTAAGCCTTCTTTTCTCATGGCTGAACAAACCCAATTCTCTCAGCCTTTCTTCATATGGCAGGCTCCCAGTCCTTTGATCCTCTTTGTAGCCCTTCTCTGGAGCTTCTGCAGCCTGTCTGCATTTTTTTTGCATAGCGGGAACCAAAACTGAACACAGTATTCCAGGTATGGCCTGACAAGCACTGAGTGGGATAATGACTACTTTATCTCTGTGATGATGCCCTTGTTGATGCAACCCAGCATCCTGTTGGCTTTTTTGCTGCCACAGCACGCTGCACTCATTTTGAGCTTGCTGTCCATCGGGACCCCCAGGTTCCTTTCCACCCAGCTGTTCCTCAGGTGGGTAGATCCCAGCCTGTGCCACACTCCTGGATTGTTTTCCCAGGTGCAAGACCTTACACTTTTCCTTGTTGAACTTCATAAGGTTCTTTTTAGCCCACTCTTCCAGCCTATCCAGGTCTTCCTGCAGGGTGGCTCTGCTTTCTGAAGTGTCCTCTTCTCCACTCAGTTTGGTATCATCAGCAAACTTCATCGGGGTACGCCTGATCCCATCGTCCAGATCACTTATGAAGATATTAAATAGTGTTGGGCCCAATATCGATCTCTGGGGGAACCCACCTGTATTTCTGTAGAATAAACCAAATACACTGTGTTGTAAATGACTGTTGAAGACATAAATTTGTCTGAGCTTACTCTTCAGAATGATGCAGAGCTCTGATGGGCGTTGAATGGCATATTATGTGTCCTTCTCTCAGGATGCATGAGGGATGAGTGTTAAAGTTCATTGCCGTGCAAGCATGTAAATGTTAATAAGGCTGCTAATTACCTCCTGCACAGCCCCAATCAACCATAGGGAGGAGAGATGGCAGTGGTTAATAGCTACCCCTCACCACATATAAACTCATCGTGTGGCCAGGGAACTCCAGTTTGGGGACTTTCTGCTTACCACCTGTAGTAGCAAGCAAGTTGTACTAGGACAAGAATAAAAAATGGGCAATGTTTGTGCAGTTGCAGTTGAAACCCTTTACTTCAGTACTAGTGACCTCTGAAATAGAGGCAGCTGGTTGCAGGCAGGTCATGGTGTGTACTTGAAACAGTTGAGGTGAGTATGGAAGCCAAAGATGAAGATAGCTCAAAGTTTTCCTTATTCAGGCCAAATTTAGGTCTGCTGTTAGCCAGCTGTCTACGTGAATAAAGTATCCTGGTGAACTCGAACTCGATGACATGGCTTTGAATTTGCCCTATGTTCTTTTAATGTCTGTCTGGTAAAATGAACAGTGGCTGCTCTGAAAATATTTAAGCGTGTAATTTGTATGTGCAGGTCTGATGTATTTAAGGATAGAATGTGATAATTTGCTGTTGGTAAAGCTTGCCCTTTCATGTGAGGAAGCAAAAAAATGGAGTTTGGCTAGTTGGGAGGAGAATACTCAATTTCTCTGGGCAACTTCAGGTGTTTGAGGATATTCTGTTCTGATTGTTCTCTTCCCTGCTTGTGAAGGCAAATCAGTTAGCAGCAAAGGTCAGCACTGAGGCCTGTTCTCCCAGTTCACTTTTCGAATGGGGAATAATGCAGGAAAAAAATCCTGCATTTTTGGTCACTGAAAATATGAAAATATGACATTTTTCAGAAATAAAAACAGGACGGTTTCATATAGAAACTCTTTACCTTTCTGTTATAAATGTACATATTTTATCTGCTCTACAAAGTCTATCCATATGAGTTTGGTCAGATTCAGTTGAATGGATCTAAACTGAGTCTAGCCCACGTGGTGCCGGTGCCAGGCCAGAATATGAAGGAAAGAGGGAGAGCTGTAGGGAACTCAATCAAGTAGTGTAGGTAGTATGTGGAGGTCAGCTGTGTATAAGAAGAGGTGAGATAAACAGGAGTAATATTTAGTCCAGAGATGCTGGAAAGAAAACAGCTAAGGGGATGCTGAGATATCCTGTTCTGGAGCTTCCACCTTCAGGCAGCAAAAAAACTATCTTTGTCAGTAGCGGCACTGCAGGAAAGGCACAGAGCCTTTATTCACTTCTGTGGAATACTCTGGCTCTGTGCTGGATTGCTGAGAAGAAAGTGTCTAGAATTAGAGCTTTGGCATTGGTCATAAAGAAGGATGGAAAAGCCAGTATGTTTAATGCACTGATTCTGCTCTTCCCTGCTTTATTTGGGAGCATTTTGCAAATTACAGTACGGTCCCTGAATTAAAAATGTATGTCCTTAGAACCACAGTTCCCTTCAGCTTGGAAGGGGAGCTCAGGAGGTCTCTGGTCCAACCTCCTACTCAACGCAGGGGCTGCTCTGAGATCAGATCAGGTTCGTCAGGGCTTTATCTTTTCTGGTCTTGAAAACCTCCAGTGATGGAAACTGCATGAGCTCTCTGGGAGACGTGTTCCACTTCTTGACTGTCCTCATTGTGCAAAAGTTTTCCCTTATATCCAGTCATAACCTCTCTAATTTCAAATTTTATCTGTTGTTTCCTGTCCTCTACTGTGCACCATAGAGTGTTTGCGAACCTGAAACTCTTGAAGGCCATGCTGACAGCAAACTAACAAGCACCAGGGCTCAGCAGACTCTCTTAATAGCTGTCAGATGAATTGAGAGACACAGCAACCTGCACTATTTTCTGTTTTTACAACATGAGAGGCTTCACTGATGATGGAAAGAAGCAGTTATATTTTAAATGCAGAGCATTATGCACAGAATGAGATTAGAACTGTTCTTACCCCCAGTCACCAACCTGTGGTACTTAGATAAAATACATATGATACGAATAATGCCACCACAGAGGACTGTACTAGTTTTTAAAAGATGCTAACAAAGCAAATTCTATTTAACTAAGAAAATATAGGAATATAAGGAAATAAATGTTTCAATAGGGAGATAATATTTGTCCTTGTTTTTAATAGGAATAAATTCAATTTCTTTTCAGTTTGAGAGGATTTCTTAAAAAGATGTTAGGCAGCTTTCAGTTATGAACATAAAATACAGTCCAAATGAATTTGTAATATATTGTGAAAGTGAAGCTGTTTGATTGCATTTCACCAGCACTAGTAAGCAGAAAAATAATTGGTTAGCATTGGATGTTTTGTATGTATATAACCCATATCAAGTGATTTCTTATGAAAAGGAAGCACACAAATTCAACTAACAAGCTGTGTTCAATCTGCAAGAGTTATTAAAATGCCATATAATAATGCCTAGATGTTTTTTCTTCTGCAAGATCACAGAGGCCAACATAGTAAGCTGATATTAATTGAAGGAATTACATATTTAGTGCCAGAAAGGACGTCACTAAAACATTTCCCAAGGGGTTATGGGAGTATACATATGTAGAAAGGAATGTCTTCTGTGGTGATTTGAGATTAGTGCCACGTAGGATCCTGTGGTTAGATTACTCTCTGCTTCTCATTCTGGCTCTATAAAAATCATGAGCTGTTACATCTTTAATCACACGGGAGAGGAGAGGGGACTGTCTTTCTAATAATGAACAGACATGTTATAAAGCCATTAAATAGTTAGCAGAAAACTCCTTAGCCGTATTAGTTTGATGACAGTCTCACTCTAACTAGAACATGGAACGGGGAAAAAATGGAACTGGGAAAACTGCTTCCTACTTAATGAATATCAGTGCAGCAAATACTTTTTGAACACACTGACCACAGGAAGGGGTGATTCTCTTGGAAGCTGTTACACATCACTAGAGTTCTCTAACTGTTGAGATTACTTTATAGTTTACCATTGATTACTTACAGTAGTTATTTTTCTCTGCAAATTGGGAAGATGTATTTACTTCTTCGGTCAAGAGCCAGTTCTAATATTGCACAAGACTAAGCTGTCAGGCGCAGCCTTTCAGCCCCAATTTTCTGTTCAGTCAAAAGGACACCTATTACGTTTTTGGGACCATCTGCAGTGCTGTGTTAAAGAACCAGGATACATAGCTGAAAAGTAAGTGGTCATGAAATACCTTATGCGTGTCCTGTAACTACTTGTGAGTAAGGTACCTCCTCTGCTGGAGAAGAGCTATCAAGATCAAAAAGAGTATGTTCACAGTTGCTGTACTGTGTAGTGAGACCTGATACCTTTTGAAATCCAGACAGAACTTTTTAAAAACGAAAGATTGCCCATAAAGAACCCCTCACAATTCTGTTGCTGCAGCCAGTTGGTGTAGCTCTGTGAGTTCAGTTTTTGCTGTGTGAGTAGGCATGCAGTGTGGATATGAGCAGTGACACCCTAACGTACAGGCTGGATTGAAGCCATATATTGAAAACAGGTATTGTTTTACACACTACATATATATACAACCTTTCTCCTCATGCTATAAAATAAACTTTTACAAGCATACATAATTAATTTTAGTAGCAAGCCCTCACTCCTTTCCCCCTCCATTGTGCAAGCTAGCCACTGGAGGGAAGGAGCAATTGCACGCATGCCCATATGCATCTGCAGCATTATATTAAAACTTCTTGTGGCGCTTCAGTGCATTTATTTAAGGATTTTCTGTTAAGTAGTAGAATCCTGACTAAATGAGGAAAGAATTATTTGCTCCTGGATTGTACGACTTCTGAAAATTAATGTTTGGGTTTCCAAATACGAATTGAGTTTCCATTGTTGAGGAAAGATTTATTAGTTTGGTTAGAAACGTGAGATATTTTATATGGTTTTGACCAGAAAATCATGTTTTCTGGTAAGGCTTTCTATTAGCATATAGACTCTTTAAGTCCTTTCTCTCCTCACCACAAATTTTAAAAAGGTCGAGGCATGTCTGCACAATGACCCAGACTGACAAAGCATGTAAAGAAAAGTGACGGCAGTCAATGATGTTTGTGCATGATAGCTAACTCATGAATGCCTGTGACAGACCATTTGGCTGGATGTCTTCTGCGCTGATCTTTGTATTTTAAACTGATAAGTCTATATGCTTAAAGACTTGATTTGTTATTGTTGTTTGTTTGTTTCATGGTTTTTTTTATGCAATGATCAGGGAAAGACAATTTTTAAGGATTTCAGTCCTGGAAACTATTAACAGATTGATCTCAGTGTAGAGTTTTCATTAAATGTGCCAGCTGTTGGGAGAAGATTTAACACCAAAAAGGACCAACATGTTGAATTATCCAGCACCAACTACAGATGAAAAGTTAATGTGAGTCAGGAGGCAATTTTGTACTAAGGTACAGAAATAAAAAGCAAGAGAAAGCCAGTAGCAAGCATGTAAGTTTTCCAGGTGGTGGAAGCCTGATTCAGCACACAAGTAACTGCTCACCCAAGGTCTGTTTGTGAAGTTTGATAGAATGATTTGAGGTCCTCGCTTCTCTTGGACTGGACTGTTGTGGAGTTTGGATGACTGAGATCTTGTTACTTGGAGCACGTTATGCATGACCACCTGGGTAGGCAGCAGGCCATTCTGGGGCTCAGGCTGGGTTTGGGGTCACTTGAGGAACTCCACTGGCAGCTTCACTAAACAATTTACAGTTCAGCCTCGAGGAAGAGCTAAGAATCTACCTTCAATATTTTGGTGCTTGTCTTTAAAGCCTTGTTCTTCTGCTTTTTGTTTTAAAGTTGCGTTTTGGCTTGTGTTTCTCTGCATAGTACACTTTAAAAAAAAAATAAAAATCATCCTGATGTGGTGAATGTAGTTTTCTGGATTGATTCATGGTGACCCCATGTCCACTGGTAGTTAAGTATGATCTGCTTGTTGGAAACAGGCCTTCTTTTGCATAATCACACTCTCATTTTACTTGTGGTGTTAATGGTGGACTTTCTCCTTCTTAGTTAATACTGTTACTGTAGTATGGCCAGGTAATTTATGTTGATGGCTTAACTCAGTATTGAAAAAAAAATAAATCTGTAAATACAAATAGGGTTTTGACTTGTGAAGGCCTCTCTAACATCGTAGCATTAAGCATTTTCTCTCAAGTTGAGGAAGTTGAATACAAATAATTAATACTGGGTTTCAAAGTTTCTTGGGGGGACACCTGTGTATTTGGTGTCTACTCAATGACTTTTGATTCAAATATTCTGTCAGGCAGGACTTGGAGCAGAATACATGGAAGAATAAATCCTGTAATAGTCATCTAGGTTGCTCCAGTGGGACAATAGTTTGCAGATGCAACGTGTAACTAATTTGATACTATCATAGTATCTCTTTTATTTTGGCAGCTTTGGGATGTTCTTTATTGAAGAGTAATAAAAAAAAGAATGATGGGTAGGTACTCTTTCTTTTGTATGCTGTTTTTTCTATTTATTTTCTTCAGAGAAGGAAAGAACAGCCCTTATTTAGTCAGAAAATGGAAACTTTCCAACTAAAGTAGTACAGTAATAACATGGTCGTGTTCCAATCATTGAACCTCTTCTAACAAAAGCAATCCAGACATGGTTAAAGTCTATGGAAAACATCCAAGATAAAGTTTATTTTCTTGTGCGGAGTCCAACATAGTGACTTTCTACCTATTCCTATTAGGAAAGGTCACGGTCAAAGTCCCATTGAAAAGGTAGAAAGTGAAAGTCTTATCTGATCCTTCAGTTGGTCTTAGCCAATGATTCTTCCAGTAGGGAAGTAAAATTCATTTTCTTTCATTTGCAATGGGTATGTGATATTGGACTGAAAATGTGTTCTTCAGAATATCAGTTAAATGAGATATCAGTAAGAATGCTTTTAATATTTATATACATAATCCTTTCTCTTAAAACTACAGGGTGGAGTTGCAAATCTGGTCCCTTTTTCAGTTAGATGAAAAGGGATAACATATGATGTTTGGGTTTTGGCATTTCTCAGAACATTGAATGTCTGCCGCCCCAGAGCACACCGCTTTTCTGAGTGGTATGCAATTTAATACAAAGACTTCTAGATCTCCAGACCAATCCCTACAAAGTCTTACTATTGCTTTGTATTACTAAAATGAGTGTATCTAAGAGTTTGCTGTACGAATTGTAGTGTTTTGTGTAACTGTTAGAATGTGATGTCTTGATAGGTGTGACAAAAATACCAGCAGGTACACGCAAAAATCTTCTGGATATTATTTCAAGACAAAATTGAAGATGAAAAAGTAACAATGTATTAAAAAATACATAGTTGGAGATGAATTTTCTTATTCTCCTTTACTAGTCCGTTGTGTAGACTATCTACAGTATGAGCAGGTCAATGGAAAGGAACATGCATTAAATTTGTTGGTCTTTGAAGCAGGCCTTTGGGAATCAGTCAGTATTTTAATACAGCCTATCAAATAAAATAAATAATAAACTTCACATTTTTCATACCAAAGTGAATACTTTGAGGAAAGTGTTGCTGTGATAAAACCTGCAGTTGCTTAAATGAAAATATTTTAGTGGAAATGCAAAAAATCTCTACTTAACAGCTAAGCTGCTGTCAGCCTACTGGGTTTGTTCCCTTGGAAGTTACGACTAGTTACCCTGCTCTGTAACAGCTCCTAGCCCTTCTCTCACCTTGCTGCCTTGTTCAAATACTCAATTTTCTGCTAGTCATAGCAGATGACACTGTTTCTCACACACTTTCTACTGTTCTGATATTGCAAAGTACCACACTTGTGGTACTTGTGTTTATGCTCTCGGTTCAGCACACCGTTTCAGCCAGAGCCCAGCAGTAACAACGTGAGTGATCTCGTAGAGGTCAGTAGAATTGTTTTGTATGTGGACACANGACACTGTTTCTCACACACTTTCTACTGTTCTGATATTGCAAAGCCTCTATACCACTTGTGGTACTTGTGTTTATGCTCTCGGTTCAGCACACGGTTTCAGCCAGAGCCCAGCAGTAACAATGTGAGTGATCTTGTAGAGGTCAGTAGAATTGTTTTGTATGTGGACACGTGCTTCAGTGTTGAACTAAATTAGGTACATGTTGAACTAAATATACTTGCAGTTTGATCCAGGTTTTACTGTGCTAGAATGATCTTGCTGTAAGTTGTCATTGAGGTAAGTTAGGCCTTCACATTGGTTTTATTTGTGTTACAGGTACTTTGTATTTAAAGGGTGGGTTAGAAGTCTGTTACTCTCCAAACCTGAATGTCAAAAACCGTAAAATCATCTTCTTTTTGCTGGTTTCCATTCCTTGTGTAGATTTGGGGTAGATGCTGGCAAAATATATTTCATCTAGTATAATGTGTGTATGATTTAACATATCCAGTCGCAGCCAACTTCTTAGAGAAATAGCTGTAGCGAGGTGGGGTAGAATCCAAAGTTAGAGCTGGAGTCAGGGAGAGGCATTTTTATTGAACTGGTTTTCACTGGAAGATGTTGATTCATCAAAATGAAAAAAAGAAAAAAAGCTGGATTCTAGCTCCCAAGGCTGGAGAGTCACCCAGATCCCCAGGAAACCTGTTAACGCTGTGGGGGAATTTGTCACTCTCTCCTGTTGAACCTGCTCTATGTGTAAGCAATGAAACATTGGGCGTGCTAGTGAAAGGAGAAAAGAGGCTGTTCTGTGGCTTGGTGGCTAGGGTATTCAGCTGCAATGTGGGTAGCTTTGGTGTAAATCTCAGCTCTAGTAAGTCAGTACATAGAGGGGAATGATATTATTCTCCTCTGTGAAAGGTTCTCTGTTTTCTCAACACAGAACAGGTAAACATTTGAAAGGTTGATATTTTTGGCAGAATAAAAACACCGTTGCTGCCTAGTTCTATCCCAGAAATTGACCTTTTGATAAAACACGGTTATCTAAGCATGTTTGCTGACTACAGTAATATTCAGAGCTATGTCTTGTGGTTAGAGGCAGATTTGCCTATAAGAAGCAGATCAGATGAGTAGACACAAAGACAGTTTGACAAATGTTAAATATCGTTTAAAAGCAGTTTAATTTATACATTGTTTATTCCATAACTTCTCCATGTTATTGATATAAAATGATCTTGCTGTAGCTTTCCCTGTCTGCTGTGTACTTTCACTGACCTCTGTTGTGATTGCTTTTTGGAACAGATGATCTGTTCTGAGAGTTGTCAGTTTATGTACAGCTACAGAAAGAACCCTATGGATTTATGGGAATAAAGAAAATATGAACTCTGACCGAAGGGTAGTAAGAAAGCCCAAAATACATTCTTATTTTCAATTCCATAGGATTAAGCTAGTGCCTCAGAATAAATTATGCATGGTATTTGATCCACAGTAGTTATGTGGATATGTCATACTCTGTAGCACTTGTAGACTGTGCAACCGATCCTTTCCTTCACTAGTTTCTGCTCTTACTCTGATGCTGCCCAAAGTGGGCTTGAATCTGGAGCTGTCTGCACATTGGAGAATATCCCTGTACCTGTGAAGCTGGCACACTCAGCAGAGATGGTGAGAGGAAATGTGTTGGGATGAGCGTGTCTTTGCTGTAGAATCCCTTGGCATTGCCTGTGTGGAGAAGCAGTTTGATACAAGATCTTCCATCAGCAATGTCATGCGGCTTCTCCTTTGAATGAGGACAAAATCCATCAACTTCAGAGCTGCAATTTAAGGAGACAAAGGCTTTGGTCCTTTCCTCTGTAGAAAGATATGATAATGGATGAATTTTTGTGGGGACTAAGTATGTTTTAAGGAAGGGGCACTCACGGCAGGAGATATGTTTTTGTGTTTGTGAGTAGAACCGCACTTAATGAAGGTTGAACTGGAAGGGAAGTCGGCTGGCTGGATTAAGGTCAGGGTCACAGTGGAGGAGAGAGTACTAACTCTTTCTTTGAGGCTTTCCTCAGGTCAGGTAGTGAAATTTTAGGAAGTATCCTAAAAATAAATAAATAAAATATGCATTCCCCTTAACTATGAATGATTCCTGGAGAAATTATTTTAAGCTCAGAAGCCAGAGCATTTCTCTGGTGGTTTTTCCTAAGTCTTTAGCAGAGGACTGGCATAAATTTCAGAGAAATGCAGGTGATGTGCAGAGTCTGAAGTTTTTCAGTTTAAGTCCCTACTGTGTTAATGATGTCCTTGCCTCCCAGGGAGCTCTCTTCATCAGTGCTTTTAGTTAGAAATGCACAAAGTGTCCTGATTTACTGAGCCTTATATACTGCACGTGAAATAGTGTGGGCTTAGTGTGGCCAAATCCACAGCATGGTGCAGTGTTCAGATTGTCCTGGTCTGTACACCCATCGCTTCCACTGCCGAGTGGCCAGGCAGGCTGCCCTGGCAGCAGCACCAGGGAAAGGCTGGTCCTGCGGAGCAGCCACCTGTGTCTGCAGTGGCTCTGCTGGCCATGGGAAGCCTGAAATCCTTGAGAGTGCCCGCTCTGAAACAGGCTCTGGTCCTGCTTCTGCATGAGGATCCTGCAAAACCTTGGCATGCCAGCTGGAGCAAATCCCTGTCTCATTCCTGTGGCCAAGCGTGCTCAAGTTGAGCCTCAAAGAGCCTCAGGGGCTGAGGTAGGTATATTCCCATAGTCCACAGAGCAACTACCACACTGTGCTTGAGTTTTTCCAGCTGAGGAGCCAACTGGTCTCTCCAAACTGAAGCCAGTCAGACAGCCAACAGGTCCTGAGTGTGGACAGCAAGAATGAAGGAGTCCCAAGGTTGTCTTACAGCAGACTTGAGAGATGTTTTCCCCCTGGAGAGCTGCAGCTCAAGATTGAGTTTGTGAAAAAACTGGAGGGTAGATGACACTTGAATTGATGTAGTACAGGACAGAGAAGAATTTCATACGGCCCAGAAACCTTTGCTTTTCAACCAGCTGTAGTTTTGTTGTCTTACTGATACAATACTTGTTAGAGCCGCAAAAACAGCTAGCAAAATAATTCATAAGTGACCATGCATGCCAATTATTTTACTGTACACAATCATTTCACATCTGATTTGACATCTTCCTGCTGATTTTTCTTCTACCTCCTGTCTTAATATATTGTTAGATCATAATTACCTAAGGGGTAGGAAGTGATGATTGTTCTTTTTTAGAGAGGAAAATGACTATTCAGGGAGCTGAGGCTGTTTCTTTAATGTGAATAATTAATGGTAGTGGTGATAATGCTGTTTTGGTCACTTAGAGGAATAGATCAGAATCGATGATACAAACCAAGCAAATGAAAGTGATGAAATAGTAAAATACAGCTGCAACTATACTATACTTCTTAAAAAGTGTGGTAGGACTGAGCTGTGTACTCAGAGGCTTAATTGTCCTGCATCTATATTAAAGCTTTTCCTATCTTTTACAGAGTTGGTATTATGTGTAATATGTCCTTCAATTAAGGGGTTGTATATGCAGATATGTCTCTCTATGGCTGATAAGGTACTGTCCTGCAAAGCGATGCAGATGGATTACTGCTTAGCAGGAAGAGTAGAAGCAGTGTTCAGGAGTGAAGTTTGAGGCTTATGAAAAACAGAAACAACAGGGCAGGATCTCTCAGGAAAAACAAAGGTAAAGAGAAGGTTTGGCTGGTTGCTTCTAGGAGTCTCTGGGCATGGAAAATGGAACCAAGCCTCGGAGAAAGTCCAGTCTGGTTTGTGCTCTGTGATGTGGAGAAAGAATGCTCATTAATAAAATTAAATCAAAGAGCAAGACATCTCAACCTCCTTTTTTCCTTCTCTCGGAGAAGCACAAAGTTCACTGGAAATCTTTGGAAGATTTTGATTAGATTTCAAGTCTATATCTATTTTATCTTATTGTCTAAAAGAATAGTTTTGACAAGGTAAAGACAGTGGAGTTAAATCCAGGATGGTTTTATTTTGGCCATGGCCTAATAGAAATTTGTAACAGTAGAATTTCTGTCCAGTAGTTGATACATCATCTTTAGTTAAGTGGTGTAGTTGGGTTTTCTGGGAGTTGGGAGCCAATATACCTGTAGGAAACCTTTTCCCAGGGTCATTGTCCAGATAATAATTAAGTTATTTATGTATACATCTATTTAAATAAAATACTTATCTATAAATATTCAGTTGTTATTTCTGTTCATACCCGGGATTTGGCAGTTCATTTCCACTGAAGAATTTGGGGCATGATTTGATCAATATGTTTGTGGGAACTTAATGTAAATAAGGCAAATAGGATATTTATTAAAATCATAAGTGGATATTTCTACATACAAAAATTTAAAGAAAATTATGGGTATACTTGCCCAGCTGTCCTTTCAAAATACTTGTACTAAACTGCCTGGGACAAACAATGCAAGTTAACTTAAAACATACAAGTCCACATTCAGTGTTGACCTGTAACCTTTGCAGGCATTTGTCTAAAATTAGAATTTCACCTGGTGAACTGTAGATATAGAAAGGAACATAGAGATGGGCTTGAGTTTTGAGAATCAAGATCAGCAGGCTTGTGCTAAGGAAATGCATTTAAAATGTTATCCCTGAAATACGAAAAAACTTCAATCTATGTATTGGCATTTTGAGTATGCATCAGGAAATTCAGGTTTCCGTAGGAAAATCAACAGACTTTGTAGTATCTTAAATGTCTGTGGCTGATTCGTGATAGTGCAGTCTTCATTAGCTAATTGGAAAATGCCTTAAGTAAAGTAAGATAATAAACGATTCACTGCTGCAAAAACACCTGAGGCCAAAACAAAAACAACTGCAGTTATATTTTTCCATTTTTGCAGAGCCAGGACAGTTGAGCAGTTAGTGTGATGATGTAGCTCATTGCCATGGTTTCTCCAGCATTTTTTCTTATCTCCTCAACCTCATACCAGTGTGAGGGGGAAGAAGGGATACCACCAAAGCCTGTTGTATACTCAAAAGCAAAAGAAAGGAACAACTGGAGTTATTGCTGTTCCAGTCATGTATTATCACTGCTTCCTGTAGCCACGTCCCTGGGGGATGACTGCTAGGTGGGAAGGCTTGTGTGGCTGCACAACCTGGGAACATGCTGAAAACAAATAGAAGAACGGATACCTATGTGTAGTATTACCCACGGCAGAGAGAGTTTTAGAAAAGCTAGGTTATGTTCAGCAGACATTCAAGAACATCTGTCCCCTGGCATAGCTGGTTCCCCCTGGGTACACTCAAACACCTTGGCTGGTCATATTTAAGGTAAACTCATGTGATTGTCTGGGTGAGTTTATTTGCAGCTGGACTGCAAGGAGAAAGGATTGAGGTCTCTTCTGTGTGGTGGCATGCAGCTTAACCAAAATCTTTCAGTGGGCATTACAAACATTGCTATTGTAAGCAGAAAACTTAACTACAGGGAAAAGAGAATAAAGGGAAAGTTCTAATTCAGAGATCTGTGTGGCAAATGAAGAGATACTGCAGTTCATGGGCAACAGCAAGTCTTCTGCTATGCTGTAATGTAATGCTACCTAGCAGCACATCGGAACATCTCCATGGTTTGAGTGGTGAGGACTCAGCTGCAGAAATCCCTCCAAGAGTTTGTTAGACTAAGTTGTACGTTTATGGTGTCCTTGAGAGGATGGTTCAAATGTGCAACAAAGAGCCGGATCTGACCCCATATCAGCAGAAAACACAAGACATGTCAAAATGTCATCTTCCTCCCAAAACCCCAAGTTTGGCGTGCAGCCAGGAAGTCAGGTGTTAGGGAACCTGAAGGTTTTGGTAATCTCTGAAGTAAAGTTGCTGTGAAATGGCAGTAATCTGTCGCTGATGTTTTGGGGTTAAGAAATTCAATACTATCCTACTGAAAAGTATATGAGAGCCGCCAGGACTCTGCAAAGGTTTGAGTTGGTGTCACAGAGGCAGAGTTGGAGCAAACCAGACTTTTTAGAGGGGAAAGAATGCCTTTATGCTTAGGGATGTTTGCTTTCTAGTGCAGTAATTCCAAAAGCACGGCTCTCCTGAAACATTGAGAGTTGAAACAATCCATGCTACAGGTAGCACAAAGCCATCTCTTACCTGGAGGAATGAATTCTTCTGTTAATGAAAATCTTTGCAGAGACTAATCTTTCTAAGCTTAAGATCTAAGTTCTGTTTCAGTTTTGCGTGAGTACTGATAATCTGATTGCTTCGGGGAAGGGGACTGCCTCCTATCCTGCCATTTGTCGGTAATAGGGTAGGGTGTGTTTCAAGTGAAAGCTCTGCATTCCTTTGAGAAACCACCATGTTTCTGTTGGTCCCAACCCCAGCTCCTCCTTGAACCCCTTCCAGCTGAGGATTCGGCAAAGAGCATTCCTGAGACGAAGGGTTCATGGGAAGAATGTTTATGCCTAATGTGTTCAAAATATATTACCCATGTTGGTGGCATACCACGTATCACTGCCTAGTACCCACTGGCCAGCGCTGCCGTTTCATTGCCAGCACTGTAGTTGGTTATATGAAAATGCAGAGTTCTCTGATGGAAGTAAATTTTTAAAACTTCCTGCTGTACTAATTTAAACTGTGTGGAACTAGTGTAGCTTGTACTGATCAAAACCACTGGAAACATACTTATTCTGTAGGGTTAGCCTGTCTCATATTTTTCTTCCTGAAGATAAAGGACTATTCAAGTTATTTTTTTACATTCAACAAGCAGGCTTTTGCAATTGAGAATTCAGGTTTAGTTATAAACTGCATTGGGCTATATAGCTATGTTTTAATCCCTTACTTTCAATTGTTGGAACTTCATTTAATAATGTATTCTCTTGACTTCCTCTGTTATTCTTTTATCAGCAATGAATCATGTGTAGAAAGCCTTTCCAACAGATTTCAAAATACAATAGTATGCTCTAAAATGCCAGGTGAAGGGCAGTGTATTAAACATCATCTACAAAACCCTCCCGATTTAGGTAGTTGGCATGATTGTATTAAAAGCTTAGTTCACAGCAAAAACTTTAAGAGAAAATAACTCCTCTAGGATTGAAAAGTAGACTTTATGAACTCAAATACTGCGTTATTGGGGCAGTAGGGTAGACTTACTTGCGTTGTGCAAAGTAGCACGTGTCAACAAACACATTCTGGAATAGGGATTGTTTTGTATGATTTCCATATTGTCACTATTGCTTTTGGACCTGGTAAGATTTGGAACACCAGCTGTTGTAGGGGAATTTAGGTGCTCCCATACAATTTGAACACAATGGGAGGTAGTTGTAAAAAGCCCACTTGTTTACTGAATTCGCTACCGTGCTCCTATGATAATAGCTCCTACCGGGCAAAGCAAGATTAGCTATCCTAGTTGCTCAGTATATGTAGAACAAGGGACAGTTGCACCCCTAAAATATTTATGTTCTACATGCAGAAGCCAAGATAAAGCAATTTCCCACAAACAGATAACCAAGATAGTGCTTTAACCTGTGCACACCCAAAGTCATGCTAAGCATCTGCAGCGAAACTGGCAAAAGAACATCTCTCTGCCGATTCCTAGTCTGTTGCCTTAGCTTAGCTCTGTATTATTCATTGGGTAATGTAGTGAAAAGCTTAGTATCATCTAACATTCAATATTTTTTATATGAATTTTAAAGCATATTTCGGCAACTGCCCATGAAGTTTTCATCAGAATGTATGGTGAGATGGAATGGGCTGGAAACAGGCTGGACTGAGAACTACTGTGTGTTTTCTCCGTGGCTCTGACCCAAACTTTATAGACTGGTACTAAGCTTCTCTCAGCGCCCAGTGGATCATGTTGCTTCCTGTAGAGGCACTCAGTAGCCGTGTCACAAGCCATGTCCATCAACTTTTACTGCATGTGTGCCCCAAATGTGGGTATCACCTATCATGTGATGAATTGCGCAGGTCATGTAAAGAAATTTAAAACACTAAGAAGTAAAAATGTGAAATAAGTAGCAACATTATTGGAAAAAAGCTAGAAGACAAGGTGTTACAGGGTATGTTTATTTGTATCTGAATTTTCTTGCTATGTGCAAAGGCACTTCCTCTGAAAGATTTTAACTTTTAGCCTATATCAGTGGAGGCGTACTAAATCAGATATATTTTCTCTGCCACTGGAGAGCTTGGTTTATTAAATGTTCCCAGTTGTTTGCTGATCCACAAAACAGTAAGAAAACTTTCCCAGACTGATCCTTAAGTGGCCTTCCGTACAGCATACCCTGTTGCCATGAAGTTTATTTCTCTCAGACGGTTCTTGACTGCGATGTCACTTATGTGGTCATTGGCCCACCAGGACTGACATGAAGAAACCTACAGCTGCTCAAGTGCTGAAAAATGATTGGAGCAGCTGTTTGAGCTGACCATGATTCAGCCTTGGGGAGTTCTGATTTTACAAGCACTTGAGTGCATAAACAGGCAAGTGCGATTGGGAACGCTTATATTTCTTGTTTACTAGCCGTTACACTTGTTTCTTAAAGGTATGTCTGCAACAGCAGAAAATTTGGGGGAACAGCCTGCATCAACAAGTTGTCCGTCATAGTATTAACACTCAATTAACTTACTAGATACCCACAGCTTTGAAACTCATTGACAGAAATTGAGATCACTCAGAAAACTTAGGAAAAGTATTCTGGGATTGTAAGATAATGGTGATAAATAATACTAGGTGAGCACTTACAAAGTCACTTAGCAACCATTAGAATACATATGTTGCTGGGCGTTACTTGAATTGAAGCAGTGAGTTAAATGTTTTATAGCCTTTCATAACTTGTGGTGGAATCAGCACTGAGCAAAACTGATGCTTGCATACCAAGAAGTTAAATGTGAATTGAATTAAGTTGAATAGATCTAAAACCCAAGAAAAATAGAAACTAATGTAATGCTTATTTTTTACATATATATTGAATTAAATACATATATCTGAATTGGGCAAGTTCTTTGGAAAATGAACTATCTTGAGAATTTCAAGTGCATTGATTTAGGCAATTTTATGGAATGGCCACACATTGAGATTTGGCAAAAGACCTAAACCATTTTATTGTCTACAAAGAACTGCTTATTGCAAGCAGACTTGGAACATAACAAAGTTCCTTTCTAATAGGAAGATGTTTTTGAGTTGCATCCTCACAGACTGATGTGAATTATTTACAGAGTCAATAGAGGTTCTCTATATAAGGGCCTGCATTAGGTAACAGGACTTGATCCAGCTTAAAAATAAAACTGTATTCAGTTTCTATAATGATAATTTGCATGTGTGGTTTCTAAGTATTTACAGAAAAATTCTATGATGTGTAAATCGGTGCATTTTAATTGATCAAATTGCTCACATTGTAGTAATAATCATTTTTACAGCTTTTCTATGTGGCAGAATTAATAGCATTGAAGCATAAGTTGTTCCTCCAAATAATAGTATTTGTGTCAATAATGCTAGACGATGCCAGCAGTACATTCCTGTAGGATAAAGGATTTCAAGTAATTCAGGTAACTGATTATAAGATGGAGTGGGAGTGTGAAATTTCATTGTTAGCTTTTAACAATGAGAACAGAACTTTTATTATGCAATGCTGATAATACCCTGCTATTGAAACTAAAGGGCATGACTTTCTACAAGTTACTTTCTTAATAGACACAAGATTAGACTGCTGTTCAAAGCATTGTATCCATGACTTGAGCATCGAATTAGTTGTTGATGGAAATTTAGGTTCCAGCGCAGCAAAATGCTTAAACCTGTCCGAAGGCTATAGTTCTACCTGACTCGAAACTAAAACAACATGCTAATCCAAATCTACCCACTGGTCTGAGGGTGCAGTTTGACAGCTTTGCTTATCTAATGGTTACTTGCTACCAAAAGAAATGTAATATCACTCCCCCCCTACACTGGCCTTTAGGTTCCTACCCTCTTCCACCTTTGTTTCAGATTTATTAGTTCTGTGATTACACAATGAGTTGATTCAGATCAGGTGGAAAATTAGGGAAGCAAGGGAGGCAGTTGAGAGTGCGTGAAGGAGGGAGAAGGACCATGTTTTCTGGCTGCAGTTAGGTCTTGCATCAGGTGAGTTATGTCAAAGCACACCCTAACCCACAGCGTGGCCCTGCCAGCAGTTGTGTTGATACAACTGGGGAAAAGCATAAGCAAGAACAAATAATTTGGAAAAGGGAAAGGATGGACAGTGGCTCCTTAAGCTGACATTGTTGCCAGAAAAAAGTGGTTGTGGAAGTGGAGTCTAGTAAAGATCTTGTGAGGAGCTTGTAGAAGCTAATGGGTTATACAGGCACTTAAAGACCCATTTGGGTTAGGTTCACTCTTGAAGGTTGCCTGAGGGATGTGTAATATCTTAGGAAATAACAGTTTAGGCAATGTTGCGTGTAACTGAAGTGGCTGATAAGAATTTGCCATTCTAGCGGCTGGTCAGTGTGGGGATTTACTTGGGAAAAACTGTTGTCTTAAAATCATGCAGTTAACACAGCTTTTAGTTATAGAGGAAATTCTAAGTATTTCTAACCACGGCATGAAGTTTTTTTTGATCATCCCTTCCAGTTATTGCGATATCATTCTACTGGTATTGAAAAGGCTTTATTTAAATTATGGGGATGAACCTTTTAGAGTATTACAGAGGTTTCTTAAGGCTCCTTTAGTGGCCACGTAATAAAACACATCTTAATTTATCAACAAAATCCCGTGGAAAAGCAAGATATACATGGTCGTTGGCCATATAATATGAACCTGCAGGCCCTTTTTAGGTGAATAGACCATTACATCCCAACATTTGCTGTAAGTCATATTTTTAGGTTTAAAGCTTTTTTGATTTAAATTATTTGATTCATGCAAGTCACTGTGCCAGAGTGAAAATGTAAATTATCATTTGTTAAAGTGAGTGGCATTGTTCCTCTTCTCAGCAATTAACTAGTAAATGATATTTGGGGTTGAAAAAATTCTGAAAAATATTTGGCGTAATGGTCTCTCTCTGGTAGCCTTTGACCTTTTTTATTTTATTACTGTTTAAAGCCACAGCTTTGATAAGCAGCCCTGTTTTGTGTAGCGGAACATACAGCCAGTGCTGAGAAACTGAATTCGATAAAGTTAGTGAAAGCATCTCCACTGGGAGCCCCAGGGAAGGGAGGGTCACAAGGGTGCCACAGTTAGTTTTATTGATTATAGCAGTGTGTAAGCAGAAACATTCATAGTGTTATTCTGTTCTGAGACAGATAGTTGCCCTGTGTTAGGTCCAGGATATACTGGACCTAGTGTATATGGGCTCTGCTAATGGTGTATTTATTATGCACTGTAAATATAGCATGTTCCTGTGCACTGGACGGATTGTGCATGGAGATCTGCGCCTGCAGAGCATGTGCCTATGCTGCATCTTTGATCTGCAGGTACATATGGGAGTTTGTGTTTGTGTGTCCACTGGACATTTTTGAGTCTTAGAAGTGAAGTGGGAAAATATTTCTATCTCAGGATGTCAGGTGTGTGGGCAGAAAAATAACTGGTCATGAAAGCCTGAAAATTAGAGTACTTTTATATACGTGTCAAAAGCCCGTTGTGTTGCACATTATAATCTTCAGTTTGTCCAAGGACTTCATTGGCATTTACTTTCACTACCTTATTTACAATAAGATATACTAAGTAGCAGTGAGTTTTCAACACAAGCCTGATCTGGTGTAAATTACACAGATCTTGTGGAAGACTATGTAACGTTTCTGAACTAGAGCTTTTGAGAAGCGACTGTCCATTGTGGTCTCTGTCACTCTAGCTGCTGCAGCTTCTGCATCGGTGGAACTGCACCACCTCATACCAGCAGAAAATGTGCTTGGTTTTAATATGTGATTGCTGTTATGTAGTAGCTGTTTTGACAGATGTTGTTTTATACTCCTGTCTACCGAATATCCAAAAATTTGTACTTCACTACAAACTAATGATATAGAATGCTTCATTTCAATAACCAGACATTAAGTGGTTCAGAAATTAAACTCAGACTATAAATTTTTATTTTAGCTTATTTTGGCATTCTCTAATTGAAAAAATCTACAGTCAAAGCTTTTTCTTCTTTTGCAACTTCTTCATAAACCTTTTGAGTCAGAGTTCTAAATCTTTGGAGTATTCTGTTTTGACTTTGATCCCATAATGGTAGTTTCCAAATTGCCTGCCTCTGTTCAGAAACATTATTGTAATCTTGTAAGAAGTCTCAGTCTAGTGAATACCTTTTATTTCTTGGCCCTGAATACACATATGCAATAAACTGCAAGACATTTTTGGTCGTCACTATCAAAAGAAATTGAGACCTGTTGAACAGTTTAGTGGAGGAAAACAAACATATATTCATATTGCTAAACCCTAACATACTACCCCAAAATCTCAAAACATTTTTAGAAGACAGTCACAGTTATGAGCAATTAAATAATAATAACAACAAAAAAGGATGCAGAATACAATGGAAAAAGCAAGTGACTCATAGAAAAGGGGCATGGGTGCTTTTTTAGGTCAAATTATACCTCTGGACTGTTATGCTGGAAAGAATAATAAAGAATGTGTCTTCCCTTTCCCAGCCCCCCCAACACAGGACAGAACAAAGTTGCTAGAAAAGTTTTTATTTGCTGTAATTAACTGAAAAATTCACCGATGCTCTTGTGAATGCCTGCTGGTTAACAGCGGTTGTCTGGAGTTCTGTTTACTCCCATTATGAGCTTTGTTGGGGAAGGTTAAATTTGTTCTGAACAGCAGCAACTTTTTCTTTGTGTTTCTTGCAGCTTATGGGAATGGTATTGAATTGCTCAGTACTTTTTTCAAATCTGGGGCCAGGATTGTGCAGGTTGGTACTAGAGCTCCAGATGAAATTTCTTTCCATATTTGAAGCATCAGGGTTTTAAAAACACAGGTGGAGTCAGTGACGCAGGTTCTCAGCTGGGCTAGAATAATCATCTTTTCTGTGAAAAGTATAGGGCTGACACAGTGTGAGTACTTTCTGGGCTGACTTCTGAAGGTCTGCTCTTAAAAGGCTGTATCCTCAACAGTTCTTCACTGTTGTTTTCTTAACCAGCATTGGATTCTACAGCTACCACAGTCTGCTTTTTTGTTGTGCCCACTTTTCTTGCTGCCATGTTTATTTTGTGAGATATGATGAAAATGGTCTGTGATCTTTATCTAGAGATAACTCGGTGGATAAAACCAAAAGAAAACAAACACACAAAAATCCCATAAGCTCTCTTGGTGGCTCCAATAATGTGTTATTACTGGTATTTTACTATTTTTACAAATCAGCCTGTTTCACCTGATGAAAAAAAAACTGGGGGTGTCAGGGCTGGCACATTAGGTAAAAACTTGTCTTAAAAATAGGATTCAAACACCCCGTTCATGTTCATCCGTAGTAAAAAGTTGTCTGTGTCTAATTGATGAGCTGTTGTCAAAACATACGCATAAGCATATGTACATGTGAATACACATAACTGATCCTAAGACTGATGTAATTAATGGGAGGACAGTGCCTAACCCAGCTCGGGAAAGGGATATGTTCAGTAAAAAAACAAATGAACTGTTTACATACAATGGCTGGGCAGGAAAACAGGGAGGGTTATGAACAGGTGATGATATGTGAAGGTGGGTATAATAGAGCAGAAACATGACAGAGCAGCTGATGTGACAAAGCAGGAGACACTGCTCAGGAAAGTTGAAATCAAGGTAAAGCTGGTAGGAGCCATTTGTACATTAGAGCTCCAGTTGTCTGTAATGAAACTTGGGGATATGTAGATAAACTTGGTGATATTTCTCTGTGCAGGGGACGCAAGAGAAGATAGTACAGAGAGGCATTTATAAGATATGGACACAGAGCAAAAATCAATGGCTGAAAAAGTGAAGTGTTCAGCTCTGGCTGAATTCAGGCTGAGGTGAGGACAGAAAGGGAGAGCTGCCTTATGAAAGGAAGCAGAAAGAGTATGGCTTAGTTAGCTTAAGAGAATGAAGGCACAGAGGGGCTGTGACTGCTCTCTAAATACCTTGCTATAGAGGGAGAAGAGTTAAGTGGAAAAGATTGTTGGCAAAGGCACGTAAGTGGGTGTAAACTGAATAGTGGTAAATTTAGTCTGGGAATTAGATGTCAGTCCATTGGAGAATTGAACTGCTGGAACCTATATTCGTTTAATATGAACCATTTTAAGCATGAATAAAGACTAGACCTTTATGCTCAGGAGTTCAGTTTCAATCCTGTGTCCTAGAAGGAATATTGACATCTCAAAGAGACCATCTGCATTATAAGGTTGGACGTAGGACAGCAGAGATTTCTAAGTTACTCTGGTGGAACTGAAGTCCTGATCTCATCCCCTCCCCGGTTTCATGTGCAGGGAAAAGTTAAATCCTGGGGAGGGATGTAAGGCAACACCCGCCAGGATCTCACTGGCTGTTGCCATAGAGCTTTACAGGAGGTCTAATAACCAAGAAATCTTCACAGGAGGACTTTTAGCACCAGCTCTACTGTGCTTGGGTTTATTCTCTGTTTATTACTAGTTCAGCAACTCCGTAGTTAATTGGCCCCCACTGTCTTTGATTTTTCCCTTGCTCAAAGGACAATAAAGCTTAACATTTCTGTAGATTCTTGCACTGCAAGAAATCTATAGTTGCTCCTATCTAGTGTTTCCTGTCCCGTCAAGGGCCCCTAAATCTCACCCTTTGCTGCCAACCCTTGCCCTATGCTGCTAGAAGAGAAATCATTGAAAAAGATGGATTTCCCCTTCTTTCCCCTTAGCATATATTTACTTCCTATGGGAACTGCTGACTGTAGATCACAAATAGCGGGTTAAAATGATCAATGGTTTCCCTCATTGAAATGAAAATCTAGTTATAGGATGAAGTATGTTTTTGTTAGATTTACTATGGTAATAACCCACAGAAATGTTTAAGAGATGGTTGCACCAATTTGTTTTCCTTTATAGCACAACCTTGTGGAAGTTGACAGTTACCATGGTTTCATGTTGCTCAACATTAGTTCCCCAGAAAAAAACAACCAACTTGTCTTGTTTTTTCATAGTGAATGAGATATTGTTGTGTAAATTTAAATTCCTTTATCTGTTTGGATTTCAAGGGAATTTCAATAAAAGCATTGAAAAAAGGGAAGGAAGAAAACATGTCAGTTTGCAGAAACAAACTAACTTGGAGGTCACTGAGAAATCTGAACTTCAGTAAATTTCTTAGAGCAGCACAGATGTGTTTACAATGACAGGGCTTCTCCACCCTCCAGCTCTCAGGTGAATCTCGCTGCTTAAAGATGGCTTCTGCCAGAGGTATGATGAAAGAAGGGAAATCGGTGCTGAGACAAATTACTCAATTGAAAAGACTTCATTGTGTTTGATGTCTTTATTGGAATTTTTTCCCAGAAGGAAATAGCTGTTCTGTCATGCAAAAAAAAAAAAAAATTTATACAGTTTAAATGAGAGAGGGGAAAAAACAAACAAGAGTAATGATGAAGGACGCTATTTTATTGCATTGTAATTGCAATGCATGGTTTGATAACATTATGCTCCTTGCGTTTGTTGTGCTGGGTTGGGAACCTAGGCCCTTTTCTTTGAGATACCTGTGGGTGTTCTCAGCTTCTTGAATCTGTCACTCACCTTCCACCTGCTGCTGAGCACACTGTTGCCCAGATCGTTTGACAGCAGCCAGGGCCTTTGCTTAACATGGAGGAGAGGGAATGGAGGCATTAACGGTCTAGATGTATATAATTTGTATACTTTACCAGATCTGACAAAATGTGTTTCCCCTGATCCTTTCCCTGGGGGCTCCCTATGTGTGTGCGCAAAGATCTGATGAGGTCAGTCAGTCACCATTAAGCCAAGGGGACAGGAAGGCCCACCGTCCAGTATTGCTTTTGTCCATTTCTACCTTTTTCCCATTAGACACTTCTGTCTGTGTAGATGTCAGGACTGTGCATCAAGGGGCCTTAAGCTAATAAACAGGTTTTGCCACCAATTAGAATTGATGCCTTCTAGTTGATCTACTGTTGTCAAAAGGTGAATTGCACTACTGAGTCATGTTTGAAATAGTGATATAAATCTTTAGGCTGTTTTTAGGTTGATTAGATTTTGATGATCATTAAGGTGTGATCTTTTTTAAAAAAATCTTTTTGTAAGGAAAACTGGTATGTGCACTGTGTGATATGTATTTTAAATATAACAGGTTCTGCACATTACATAGTTCAATGTTTCGCTGACATCAGGTGGACTTCTTATTATGAGAGGATATTTTAAGTCAGCCCTCTAATCTAGTTATAGAGGTATTCTCTTGGGTTTTATGGTACGTCACCTTAATGTACTAACTACTGATTCAAATTAAAGAGCTGCCTAAAGCACAATAGAAACCATGATGCTCTGTTTGCTTGTACTTTTTTCTCTACTTTTTTTTTTAAGAAGTTAGACTACAGGGATTTATGGAGGTTGATGAAACCAGTAGATACTCATCATCTGGATGCAGATCTGTTAAGTATCAGTTGATTCATTATTATAGTTGTAGGTAGTAAAAATCAGCATTATTATTAGCAAACATACACACAAATACTTGTGTGTTATAATGACTAGCTGTGTTCTTTGGGAGATGGTGTGTGTTTGATAGCACTGCACAGGAGCAGGCTGGAGCTTTGTTCGGTTTGCAGGTGAACGCTGATCCGGCTGTGAACAACCGTAGGGGTGTTTGGCTGACTTCTACTTACCATCTGTGTCATGGGGCCCCGTAGTACGGTAGCAGTGTTTGAGCCTGAAGCTAGACTTTTGGTAGAAGAGCAGAAATATCACTGAGAAAGCAGTTCTTATTTTGATTTAGCCACTGGAATTGCTGTTGAAGGTTAAAAGTGCTGTAAGAAAGAAAAAAAAAAATACAGACATGTATATACAGGCATCGCTGGCTTGTAAAATAAACCTGTAAAGTGCAAGTTAGAGAGTGTTCTTAATAAAAGATGTACTGATATAGCTACAAAGTAAAATACATTTCTGTGACCAAGTCCAAGTGCTGTTACTCAGGTTAGGTGTCTTTAGTACACTTTCCCCTTTGATGGTTACCAGAGCCTGCAGTTCTCTGCGAGGAGACCCGGCACTATCAGCCTGAGCAAGACTGGAATATAGGTGGTACATGCTTACATGCTGCAAATACAATAGTATACCTGAGCATAACTCGTTTGAGAGGATTATTTCCCAAATATACTGTCCCACCTTGCAGCAATTTGCGGCTGGATTATTTCCTGGGTCTTTGGATTTTAGTTCGTAGTGGCCTTCGGTACATTTGTGTGTTAGGAATTACTTACTCCTTTGGTCCCTAGGAGGTAGTAGTGGTGCCAATATATGTGATATAACAAAGTATATTCCTGTTTTAACCCTGCTGTCTGATAGTTTAATGCCCTGTTACTCCACAATCACCCCAAGACTGTGTAAAAAACCAAATTTCCTCCTTCTTATACAGGCTGTTAATGATTTTATTGACTTTAATCATACCACCCATAGCTATAGTTCCCACATAAAAGAACCTTAAAATATTTAGCCTGTCCTAGTATTCCAGCTAGCCCACGTCTCTAACATACTTATTTCCATTTTTATACCTCTCTGTACTGTAGGTGTATCCTTTTTGAGGTGGGATAGCTGGAACTACACGGAGTCTTGAAGACACAGGCTCACTATGGCTTTATAGTGGTAAAAAGTATTTTTTATATGGGAAGAAATCGAACACTGTGTTTGCTCTTTCTGACAATGGCTGAACGGTGAGCTGACATTCTTAAACTGACTGTAATGATTCTCAGATCTGTTCCCTCAGTGGCAGTTGCGAATTGTGTGCCCCCCAGTGTGTAGGTATTTAGGACAGCTTTTCTCTGTCTCCATTTGCTGATGTTGAACTTAATCCACCAGTTTTGTTGCCCAGTGACTCAATATCATGAAATCCTCCACGTGACTCTTCTAGGTCAGCTGTGATTTTTCCCCACACTGAATAATTTTATATCATTGGTACATTCTGTTACTTCAGTGGAGCTTAAATCTAAATATGTTCCTGAGCTGGCTCAGAATAGGAAGGCAGAATCTCTCTCAGGTTGTCACATTTCTCCCACGCTGTTTTGCAAGAATAATTAACTGTGAAACTGGTAAATTTAAAGATGGTATCACTTTGGGAAGTTTTGCTGTTTTCTGTAGTTACAAAAATGGTGTCAGTGCCAGTGTCCCAGGGCAGATGCCTGGGTTCAGTGGGGACAAGTAACTCAAACTGTTACCTAACTCAAAAAAACTTGCATGCATGTTTTTCATAACTGGCTTAACAAAAAACCAGAAGAGCAACTAAAAAGCTTTTGTCTGAGCCCAAATAGTCTGTAGAAGATGCTTTTAATGCAATTTTGCTCTAAAAGACTTCTTGGAAATTCAGCTTCTTTAATTCTTTGAATCCTTTGAGCAGTTCTGGTTCCTTCCATTCTGCATGGAATTCTGTATTGACAACTTTGTTGACTTCCTTTTTTGAGATTACTTGACATTATGTAGATTCAGATTTCCACTCTGTCTTTGTATCTTTGTGGACAGGCACGTAAACACGTGTGTGTGCACATGCATACACACGCCCGCATACCGCTCCCTGAGAAAGTTCCAGTAGATCTGTTGTCTTTGGGACAATCAGCAGGTTCTCTCCTTAAAATCCTGGCTCTTATGACAGCTAGTAGAAGGCCCAAGCATGCTGCTTATAAGACAAACTTGATTCATTTAGTCCACCGTGCAGGTACAGTCATCACAAGCTTGCTGGACTCCCACTTCTTGTAGTGATTTCATGATCTCTGTGGCAGGGCAGCTTCAGTACAGAGTCTACCACCATCATTTGGAATTGTTAGGTAGGATTGTAACTTGAAAAATTGTCTGTCTCAGACAGAAAAGGGAATATTTCCTTCCTTCGTCTGTTAATTTAAAGATTGACTTAATATTTCTAGTAGTGCAGTAATTGCAAGAGTATCATAACAATATTGACCATTTAAAGCGTATTACAGACCTCAGCATATTTACCCACAGGCATTTAAGCAGATATGAACAACTGACTTTAAAATCACTGAATGTAAAGTAATGCTTTGTTAACTCTCTGTACTTTGAAAGTAGGCATACATCCTCNCACCCCCCCCCCCCTCCCCCCCCCCCTCCCCCCCGAGATCTGTGAAATACAGCACTCAGTGTTTCCAAAGCTGAATTCTCTTAAAATTTAATTGAGGAAACTGTGATCCCATAAAAAAAATTCCCGCCTTACTTGGTCATTAAAACCAAATTTCATACAGCTGGAAAGCACTGTTCATTTCTTGTGTTACACAAAATTAGCACATCAGCAGAAGGGGGGAAAAAAAAAAACAAGGGATGACACATTCTGCCAGTTATACTGTGCTGCTTGTATCAAATTTAAAGAAAAAAAAAAACCCAACCAAGCAAAACCCCAAAACACAAAATATGTAGGAACATGACAAATGCAAAAGTAATAGACCATTAAATTTACCCGAACTGCATTCATTACTGGAATCTGTTCTGGTAAAGATCAGATTTCCCGGCAAAGAGGGATAGTCTTTCTGCATCTCGCTCCCTAGAAGTTATGGCTCTTTGGACATAAATCTTTTCTCATGACCCACCCAACAGGTGGATGGTGAATTTGAGGCATTTATATACATTGTCATTAGGTGTGGACTTTTTGTTTAGGTTTTGTGCTACCTTTTTGGTTTTGCTCGTAGGGTTTGTTCATAATATTAAAAGCGGTTAGCTGAACAGAGTGAATATGTAAAAGTATCTGCATGATGGTTATTTGGCATTGTTCCAAAGTGTGATGCTTGTTCTTTTTACCAACAGAGATCCTAGTAAAAATAGCAATAAGCTTTCTGAAAGAAACACCATGTGTCACTGGAAGGTTAAATCGTGAGAGAAAAAAGCAGGGAGGGCTCTCAGTTTTGTGCCTCTGTGCTGGGGCTGGAGGGATCACAATCCATAAGCTTTTGGCACCACTCAAAGTGTAATAGCTGTGATAGATACTTCATGCAGAACTTCAGTGCCGTTATAGATAAGGTCCCAGTGTTCATCAACTACAGAGGCACAGACCTTCCCATGCTTGTAACTAGCGAAGTCTCTTGACCCAAACCAGACACAGATAGGCATCCCAGAGAATGGCAGTGAAGTGTTGTCATTTGAGGCAAGATGTAAAACTAATGCGGTTTCTCCACAGAAAATAAGCAAACAGAAAAAGGACAATGATGGGATGACTGGTTCTGCTGTCTGTGGTTCCAAATTAAGATGTACTTGAAGCAATATGGGAGTCAGATTCATTGAATGGTTTAAGTTCAATGAAATCCAGTCCAGTATGATTCCATAGTATGTTTTCCAGTGAAAATGGTCTTTATGCTTCTGTCCTGTCACCGGTAGGCCATTTGGGACTAGCTGGTGACCTAGCTGTCACCTTAGTCAAATCACATCGTTCCATATGTCTCTCTCTTCTCCAAAGCTTTGCCTGAAGTATTTTTTTTTTCCCCACTACATGTTTATACTGTGCTTTACAAAGTACTGCCATGATCTCATGATCGCATCCGCTCATCACAGAAGTGATGCATTGCTGCTATTAGGACTGGCAATAAAACTTATGGTGGAGCATTACCTAAAAATCCCTGCTTCCAAACTAGAACAATGTCATTCAGCTTCTTAGAAGACTGTTGATTGCTCCTGTTGCTGCTTATAGTTTGAAAGTCAATGGTTCATAAGTTTTCAATATAAATCTCTTAACATGCCTTTGCTATTATATTATTGTGTCCTTGTGAGGGTCACAAAAATTTTATGTGTACAAAAATATTTAGTTTTCTGTTAAGGCTGTAGAATTTTAGTAAATGGAATAGTAGTTTTAGGAACTGGTAACAGAACTTACTTTTTTCTTTTTTCTTTTTTTTTTTTTCCCCAGTTGGATCAGGGACTATGAGTTTAAAAGAGAAATTTAATAAAGCATCCTTAGTATCAATTTCCCTTCCTTTAGCCTATGATTGTTCTGAAGAAATTTACGCTGCTTTGTAACACTTCACACTGTCTGAAAATACCTTTTGTGTCAACACACACACACAAAAAGGTAATTATATTGGCAGAATTGTTGCAGAGCAAAATAGGCTTAGCAAAAGATGGGGTGTTCAGGTTTCCAGCTGGGATTCAGTTGAGTGATTTTTAAGAGCCCTGCTGCTCCTTTGCTGCTCTGCAAACACTGACTGTGTGGAGCGAGCCAGCATGGAGTAATTAAAAAAAACTTCTCAGTGCTTTAGGAAAAGCTCCAAATACTAGGCATACTGTAACACAAGAACGGCACAGAAAGATGTGTGCCATTCTCTTCTGCTTCAGCTGTGTCAATTTGTAAAAGATTAACACAGAAAGAGCTTCTATTATTTTCTATTATTTTCAATTTGATGTTAGCACCTATGGGGTGCTCTACAGTTCTAAACATACAGTTTAGAACTCAGTCAGTTATGAAATACAAGAAACTGCTGGCAGGAAATATTTAAATGATTATTTTATTACATTCATTAGGTAAAAATTTTTTCCCAGAAGAAATAACACTATCCAGAAATGCACATGTGCTCCCTTTTTATTTTTCCTTGTTGTCTCTCTTGCTATGCTGTTTTTCCTTAGTGTAGTTGACAGAAGAGAAATTGAGGTTTTTCTGTCATTTCAGTATGATCCTGTACAGTGCAAGCAAGGCAAAAAGTATTGCATCTTCAATTTTATGGAAGATTGATTAAATTGGACTTGTGACTAAGAAGCCTAGAGAGTAATAAAAGTGGAGGGTCTCACAGTAAAACCCTAGAGTGAGTCTGTCCATATGGGAATCTTTCAGCAAAAGAAAAGGTTTCTTTTCTTCTTCCTATGGTAGTCAGATGCACATTTATGGTTAAAGCATGGGTTTAGTCTAAAAGACTAAGCAAAATGCTGCAAATGGCATCAAATGTACAAACAGGTTTAATCTGACAGTACTGACTAATAGTTGGTGTATGAGAGGTGGAATGCTGGAAATTGACTGCCATTTGCCTGACAGCAAATTTTGAAAAAAAGTTTGCACAATTTTGCATTGGTGAAAAGTTACAGAAAATGAAATGCTTTTGTAAAATAATCTGAACTTTTCCTTCCATAAAATATTTTTGTTATATTTAATGTTTCTAAATGCAAAAAGCTCTGCTAGACTAGCAACATCCATACCCACAAAAGCTGGTGTTTTATGTGCTCTGGCTTCATGATCTGCACCGTACTACCTTTGACAAGGCTTGCTCTTAGCAATGTACAAATGTTATTTATAGACCACAGGAGTCCTTAGAGATAAGTAATTATATTTCATCCCTTTTTTATGAAGAATGAACCTCGAACTTTCAAATTTTCTCTGGCAGGAATGGCTGATGCTAACCCCAGTTTTGGCAGTAATGGTGGTGTAGCCTTGGGCAAGATGCTTAACTGCTGAGAATATCAGTTTCCCAGTAAAATGTGAGGTAGTTATGTTTACCTTACAGATGCACTTTGAAGCATAACCAAATAGTCTTGATTCAATTCTGATTAAGTGCAATGTAGTATTAAGACCAATGAAGTGGCTGGCCAAAGGTATAAAATATAGAAGTTACTGGTCTACCATATGCTTTTAATCCATCCTGACGCTTTTCCCTTGACTGAGGCAGTCCTGCACTGAAAGAAGGCTGCTGTCGTCTTGGATCATTGAACAAGATTGAAGATCTGGGTTTGGAGAAAAGAAAAATCAAAAGAAATGGTAATTTCTGTGGCATAAAAAAATCCTGATACAGGTTGTTAAAATGAGCTGCACATCTTTTTGTGAGATTTTTTTTTTTCATTAGATTTGGGGCAATAGCAGCACCTTATTGGATACGCTATCTGGAAAGGGATAAAACGATCTACAGCTTCCACCTTCCCAATGGAGCAGAAGTCTAGGTTTCCCAGGACAGATAATTGTTTTAAGTGACCCTCAGAAAAAGCAGTGTTTGGCATTTCTGTAATTTGTTTGAGTTATGAGTTTACAAATAGAAACTTTCTTCATTTTTCCTGTTTAAAAATTTAGCTCTGGCAAGATATGTATGATATGGAAAATGCTTGCTGTCACTCTGAGAAGGCAGTGGTGGAAAATCTCTAGCTTTCGACCAGCTTTAGTTGTTGAAAAAATCCCCAAACCAACAAACTAAACCAAAAAAACAACAGCAAAAGAACTGTGTGGCAGTTTTAAGGATATTGAAAAAACTTGGATATTTTATTTTTAATTATAACTTGGTGTTTTATTAATGCTTGTGAATATAGTAAGGTTAAGCCTTTTAATAAAAGTATGCTTCAGGCCAGATCATATTTTATCAAAAAATCTTTTATGCATGATATTAGGTACTAATGATATGCCAGATTGAAAAGGGAAATAACTGTACTTGTGCTTCAGGAGTAAAGTGAAATCTGATGGGAAAGACTGACAGATTTTTTTTTTTTTGCTCCCAGTGAGAATTTCTGTGGGCTATGCCAACCGAAAGAGCAAACTGGAGTTTCAAAATGGTGCATGTAGAAACTGCCACCTAATTATCCCTCTGAAGTGAGATTGTAGAGGCTCACTTAGGATGCAGTAGAGCTGGTGAGCCCAGTACTGCAGCCCTGCTACAGCTCATCACCTCCTCGCTGTGGGGAGGAATAGCACCATGGCTCAAGCTCCTCTGGCTCAGCTGCAAGCAAAGGGCCAGCATGTCCTCCACTTCTCATAGCCTCCAGGCAGCAAAGCCTCTGACAGCCTCTTCCATCCATCCCAATTGCACCTTCCCATGGCTGAGCCTCACACTGTGAAAAGCAGCAGTGCTTCTAAAGCAGCTCGGCCCCTAGTGCATCCCTTTCCCACGTTACCGCTATCATCTTCCTGTTTTCATTCTCGTTCAAACACTCGTTTTCATTTTGAAGGATTTGTGCTACATGTCCCATTGCTCGCAATCTGGAAAAGAAATCCCTTTGCTGTCAAAGCTCATCTTTTTGAGCAACAGACCCCAATTCTGCCCTTACTAGGCTGTGTAAATGCCAAGAAGCACTGGTAGCTCCTGTGGTGTGGGTGGATGTTGATGACATTGATATTGCCTGTGCACAACCATCAGAGCAGAAATTGGACCACTGGCGATATTAATGCTTGATTTGTGTGACCATCTCCTTGGGTTCCTCAGCACAGATTTTTTTCCAGTGGCCACAGTCCTTTTTGTGCTGACTGAGGGAATGGACGTAACTATCAAATATGTTTGTCAGATGCTTTATGCTGTTCCCTTCTTGTGAAGAGATTTAAGACTTCATCTGCATGGAATATTGCAGCAACCAGGAAGGGATTGCTGCCATCATTTTGTGCCATGCAAGGTCAGGTTTCCTATCTGAAAGACTGGAGCAGTGTTCTTCCATCCTGGATGTAGCCTGAATTCCCCTGTCCTAATTTTAGCTACTTAACTGAGGCAAGTAATTTAGGAGCCTGTTGGCTCCAGTCTCCATTTGCTGTCAGCAGAGACAGTTATGCGGTTCACGCGGGTGATTCAGCTCTTCAGTGGGCTGCCCTGACTGCCAAAAATGCCTCCTCTCCTAAATGAGAGGCCAGCCTCAATTTTTTTCACTAGATTCATCCTACTCTGCCATATGACTGCTCTTACTGTGTAAGAGGACTCCTCTGTTCTTGCTAACAAATAACTGGAGAATTGCCTTCCTTTCATATGTCTAATTCTTTACTTTTGCCCCTTTTTGCTGTATGTGAAAGGGGAGGTTAGACCAGGGCATCTTGAGGACTGTAAGACATTAGGAAAAGTGAACAAACCCTCCATTTCTTTTTTGCTTGTACCTGTTCTTGATTCTCTTAGAGACATTAAATAGTTTAAAAAACAACAATAACAAATAAAAAAACAAGACCTCAAACATTTTCGCAGCTGTATGGAATATTTTTCTTTAAAAGATGGATTGTTGTTTGCATTCTGTGTATTGGCTCCCTGACCTCCAGGGAAGCACGTTTTATGTTGTTATATTTGTAAACAAGCAAACATAAATTGACTTAAGTTGACTTACGTCAGCAGTTCCAACAGGATTTTCAGAACATGGAACCTGCTTGGATGTGGCAGTTTAACCTGACACTTTCAGGTGTTTTCAGGCATCTTCGTAATGTGCCATACAGTCAGACTATGTCTTAGTACTATTTACAAATCTTTTATGTATTTAGGGAAAAAATGTATCTCTTTTTTTTTTAAAGGTTTCTTATTTCTGAAAAACATTTACCAACACTACTTTTGTATTTTCTTTGTTTCCTTTTTTTTTTCCCCTCTTTTCTTAATTTCCTGTCTTTCATCAGAATCCGCTGTGCTCTCTGCTTCCAGTCTGTATAAAACTTGTGTCATCTGGTTGGAGAACACATGCTTTCAACGTGTATTGTCAATATTGTTTAACATTGTTATTGTTGTCAGCAATATCTTAGGGCCATTTGCAACAGAATCAAGTATGCTTTCAGTAAACTTTGGCATTAATTTACATTTTCCAGCTTGCTTTTGCTAGAAAATGAAAAGTAAGAAGAGAGAGGGAGGTTAGAAAAATACTGCTAGAAATGTTTGGCCTGTGCAATTACTTCTTTGTGCCTTTTTTTTTCATTGTTTGTCTTTTTTTTTTCCTGGAGTCTGGTGTGCTTATGAACCACAATTTTAGAGTCTCCTAAGACCATCCATTCAGGGAATGGAGACATTACCTCGCATTAGCAGGTCCATTCACAAGTGACCTACAGGACCTGAAGAGAAATACTTGCAGAAAATCGCCATTTATGTTTAATCTGTAGAGTTTTGCATGTATCATGGAACAGTGCTTTCAAAGAGTGAGTAAGTTCAAAGAGGATGGTGATGTTTTCACAGATATTCCCTGAGCAGGGGAATCAGTTTAATTTATTAAGTTGTCAGAAATTAGTTATTTGATCAACTTTAATGCAAACAGTTTTTCATTGTAGCCCCTCTTACCTGAAGGCTCATACCCACAAGCAGAGTACTGCAATGTTGGGTTGCAAACCATATGCTAATATTAAATTCCAAACCCAAAACTATTTTCAGTTAATTTTTAATTAAAATTCCATGCATTTTCTATTGATAATGTTATAGGTTCCAGAGACAAAACAGAAACATACTTTATACTTGAAGACTTTTGTACTAGGTGAATAAAAGGACAACTGAACACTTGCTGTAAAGAGTAGGAGGCTGTGTCTGCTTCTCTTCACTTGTGTGGAATCAGCTCTACTCCACAAAACGGCAACTACTAATGGGTTCGTAAGGGTACGGTGCACCAAAAACAATCACCTAACTTTGCTTCACAGTAAAACCCTTTGTTCAGAATTTTCATGTATGTATATGCAATTCTGCACCAATGCCTAATCTGGTCATAAGTGGTCCCTGAACTTATTCTGTACAGCTGGACTTAAATACTTATTGTATCTTTTGAGTACAGTTGATTATGTTTTTATTGCTTCCACAAAAAGGCGTAGTTAGATGTTGCACTTCTTTTGAAGAAGAGGGATTGAGGGCGATGGTTCTGAGCGGGTGAAATATCCATATCCCCAGTCAGCGGTAACAAAAATATTCACGTTAAAGCATTGTTTTATGGTAGTCAGTAACTAGCGTAGTATTTTTGTCAGTGTCAGAAACAGGTCACAAATTCAGGAAGATTGAATGAAAGCATTACCTTCTTTTGTGTTTTAAAGTTCTTTTTCATTTTCAGTGTTTAGTTCAGCTCCTACGAGAGAGAAAAATAAAGAGATGATTCTTTAAAGTGTCAAATCATAGCTTTCAAAAGAAAATGTTCCAAAGAATGAACTATTCAAGCTTTATTGGATGGGTTTTAAGAAGTCATAAACGTTACACTGTAACTCATTCCGTTTTGCTGATTTTCATGCTGGAAATGTTTCATCTGTGAATGTGAAGGAGAGAAGCAAAGACTCAAAGAACAAGAAATATCAAAGCAGACTTTTGTTTTAAGTTATTGAGTGTTCACTAATTTTCTGAAAGATGTGAAATCATCATTTTGTCCATCTATCTGCTTGTAGAATACTGTCACCTGGTTTAAATATATTTTGGCAGAGTTTTAAATGATTGTATTATTTGTGAACTGGAAATCAATGCATGAATCTTTCATTGCAAATGAAACGTTGGTTAAATCTTTGTAGCATACTGTTATAGTGGTTTTCTATATTTTACCAGTAAGAATTACTTAGCCCTCAAAGCCTAAAGTTTATTTTCCATAGCCCAAAACAGGAGTTGGTGTAAATCAACATTGCACTGCTCACTTCAGAACAGCTATGTTTGTTTGTTTATTTGGGAACATGACCTCATTAGCTCAGCTTGGCAGAGGTCAGGTGCAACAAAGATCGAAATCAAGAGTAGTATTTTTCAATGGCAACTTTAAGTAGCCTTCCTTTATTTGAGAACGTTGGAACTTTAAAGCCTGGTTGTATGGGCTCTTCTGGGGTAGGTAATGTATTCTGAGTCATGTTTGGGAAGCCAGACAGTCTGGCTAGTCATATCAAACTGGTATTTTTTTTTACCATTCAGGGTTATTAGACTGAAACGGGTTTTTTTCAGAAAATTTGGCAAGGAGACTGTAGTAAGGCTTGCCCAATTTTTGGCCATAGTCAAGGGTGACCTAGGGCAAAAACAATTGTCTTTTTGGTGGGGATAGACCACAATTGACTTGAAAAGTTATTTACTGCTTATTTACTTTTCTTAAATATTCAGCAGTTTAATTCATTCTAACATTACAAGTCCTTTTCAGAGGTGAATTGGTCAGGACCCTACTGCTTTTGTGGTTTGTTCGATTTGTCATCATCTAATGCAGTGTCTATAAACACTATATTTACTGTAGCACTGGTAGTGTGGGCCTGTATTTAAGAAATGCACTTAAAGAGGAAAAAGGTTCTATTTTGCTATCCTTGTCCATAAATTTAATGACCATCAGACTTTACCTTATTGAAGGCAGTCAGGGCAATAAGTTGAGAGGATGCAGTTGGAGAGGAGAAGCAACAGCCTGGAGTGAGACAGGCACAGCAAGGAGACAGGTAAGGAGAGAGGAGTTGAAAGGCTGTGCTCGTGGCAGACCGCTGCAGTGCTGCTGCTGCCGTGCCTTGCACAGCCACGCCACATGGCCCCGGGACCTTCACAAAAGGGCTTGTGGGTTACGTGCTGTGTGTGAGCAATTCAAATTCATGCAATGTGAGAATGCAGCTTTTGCGTTGCATTTGGGGATTGTGAGTAGCTTGTGTTGGAGACTGAACTCCTGGCATGTTTTGAAGCATAATGCTGCATCTAATTTTATAAGTGTTAAAAACTTTTATGCTGTTTGTCACTATCTCAGGCTGCCCATAAGACTACCTTAGCGCCAAAACCGTAATGACTGTTCAGTGATTTATCAGTTTTCTTATTGTTAAAGTGTATGATAAAAACTATAAACCATAAATTGATAAGACTTATTTAACTGGGCAAATACAATGAAATTAATAAAAGGCAAATTTCCCCATATCCTACCATATCCCCAAAGTTGTCCTCAGAGTGCTGTTAAGCCTCTGGTGGAACAGCTCATCCCCTGTCAGTGCCTCTCAGCTGTGTGTTCTAGGTTGTGCCCATGCTGCTTTGAGGTAGGGTTTGCGGTAGAGGACTTTAATGGTCAAAGCTTACCTGGTTATTGATGAAGCAACCTTGCATATTGTTAAAAAGACGTGTTTATGAATTGTTACAGATCATTAATATTTCTTGTAACAATATTGGTCTGTACAGTCTCTGCTCTTCAGGAGTTAATGAACGCTTCAATGGAAAGGGCTAACTCAATAATTATGCTAATATGCGGAATAGCTTTTTCCAAGCTGATATACACGGTTGTGTCAGCGGTGGCTAGGCCAGCTGCAGCGTGAAGAGGAGAGAGCACCTGAATCTGTCCCCTCCTGCTTAGGGCATATGCCAGGCTGAATCCCAGCTCTGTGTGGAAGCAGTCCCTGGACAATTCTCAGTTTCACTAAGTTGCTGCCCTTCTGCAGTGCAGGTACAGCAGGAGCAGATCGCCTGTCGCTGAGCTGCCAGGATGTCATCTGCCTGGGCAGGCCCCTCTACTCCATGGGACAACCCCTCAACTTCCTATGGTTTAGCTCTGCCATGCGACTGCCAGCGGTGACGACACGAGGCAGGGCAGAAGGGAGAGGCCCATGGGCAAAACGAAAGCACCCATTGTCTCCTCACTATCTCTGCGCTCATAGTCAACACCACCTTTTCCACTTCCAGGATGCTGATTTCTTGGCAAGTAGTCTCTGGTGCTATGTTGCCTCAAATCAGATTCTTTTTCCTGTTGATCCCTCTTGGTGTATAAAAAGTATTTTTAAAAGTGTAGACGTGGTGCTTAGGGACATGCTTTAGTGGTGGACTTAGTAGTGTTAGGTTAATGGTTGGACTTAATGATCTTAAGGGTTTTTCCAACCTAAATGATTCTATGATGTTGGTTGTTAGGTGGAATATCTGATGCACAGCTATGGAGAATGAGTTACTGGTGGGACATCAAAGAAGCCAGAGCGGGCTTCAGGCGTAATGCAGAAAGAACTGACCTCACCCTTTCCATTTCCTTGAATTTCTCATGAGTTCAGGAAATGTGGTAGTCAGGAATTTGCAGTAGGGTAGCACGGTAATACAAAAAAACCCAAACTGCACCACCACCACCCAGTGCTGATCTTTGCCCCCCTGACCCTAAAATCCGCTCCATCAGAGCTCTCGAACAACACCCAATCTTGCACAGAAACTGCGCAAGTTTGAAACATTCTTTCTGCTCATTATTTGCAGAATCAACCAGCTTGTTTGAAGCCCTTCAGCAGCCTTTATGCATTGCCGTGACCCTTCCACAAGGCTCTTTGGAGGAAACCTACCCTCCCTTTTACCTAACAGTTCATAAGTAATTGTTGGTTAACCAGGAATTTTACCCCACACTTCACATTCATGAACAGATTGGAAACTGCTATGTCCATAATAGGAGGGAGAGGCTCAGAATTTTATGGTATGCATGGTAATAAAAAGGAAAGCAATTGTCACATGCGTTCTGGCTTGAGTCATGACAAGAAGCAGATGTGTGGCATGCCTTTTCCTTCGCTTGCATGTGTGCCAAATGACGCAAAATTCTTAAACGTTTTCTGCTTTTTGTTGCAATTTAATCTTCTCCTGAATAAACTGAACATGACAGTGAGTCCGTCCAGAGCAGTTGCACAGTTTGACATTTCTGTGAGTTTCCAGAAAGTGCTTGATTTACATCTATTTTGAAGGAAAGTAGGGGAAGGATTATATTTATCTTGTGGTGAAAAGATTAAGTGTGTTTTCAGGTTAGAAAACCGTAAAAAGCATACTCTTCATTTACAAATAATGACTGTATATTTTAACAGCACAGAGGCCAGTGAACTCCTGTACAACTTAGAACTTTATTTTTTGCTGTTTAGATGCACATATGTCTGCTCTTTTAAAAACACAGACATTGTTAAATACAGTTTAATCTAGTAAATCCAGTATCAAGGTTGTGACATGTACCATACACACCTGTGGATGGTAATAGAGAACGGCCTATAGGATATTCTTCCTGATAAGCGTATTACCAGGGTGCCTGCACCATTCATGTTTAGTTTTTCAGATATATTACTATGACTGCAGATTTCCACTTCTGTGTAAATGTGTTATCCTAGTCTGAGCCTTCCTAAGCTCTTTTCCTTGGTGGTATTCTGTGGCAATGAGTTCTACAACCTGTTTGTGTATGGTTAAGAAGGGTGTTTCCTTTTGAGTATAATCCTGTGGTAGGGAAACAGATGATGGGGCTCATTCTCATGCTGAGACCTGCATAGATAGGTCTGGTCTATTTGCAGAGAGTCAAATGAACATTAGTTCAGCCCTCAGTTCTTGAGAAATTTAGCAATTTAGGCAACGGAGTCCACTAAATGAGAGAACTTCATTTTAACCCTATAAAGCTGGGTAACAGACTTTCTTGTAACAATTTTCAGTCTAAGAGGAGATGCCTCTTTTGGGCTAGTTGTACGAAAGACCCTCTATTTTAAATATCCAACACAGCCTTGTAAAATGGTTATAAAGCTGTAAAGCATTTCTGAGCTTGAACCACATTTCAATTTAGAGTGCTCATTTTGTGCAAATACAGTATGTGTAATTGCCACTGCTTGAAACGTGTATCTTATTTTGCTAGGCAATAAAAGTAAACTTTAGTTCTCACTATCTTCTGGCTTCCGTGATTGCTTGGGATTTAAAAAGCAGTGCAAAGAGATCAGCTTAGCTTTTTGTATGCAGGGTTTTGTGCAAATGCAGTTAAAAATAGTGAAGACTTCAAAGTCAGGAGGAAAAGAAATGTCACTAAGTATTATAATGCTAGACTGTGAGTGGTCCAGTTAAAAGATACTGATAAAGAAAGGTTACCAGAATTCTTTGTCCCTCTAACCTCCCTTTCTGTAAACTTTTATTGATAATAGCAATAATAAAACAAGATGGATTTCAGTCAAGTGAGAAGGGCTCCTTAACATTGTGTAAATCCATAGAAAGGGGTGAATCTAATAGAACAGAAGCAAACAAAATTAACTTATTCTTAAGAACTATTTTAAATGCTGTTCATCCCAGCACACCTGGAAGCATTAGATTTGTCTGTAGCCATTGCTGTGTATGTGTCTCAACTGCTAGCATACCTCTGTCTGAGATGTAGCAGAATCCTTAGCATACGTTAGATG
This sequence comes from Himantopus leucocephalus, assembly GCA_003993805.1. Lineage (NCBI taxonomy): Eukaryota > Metazoa > Chordata > Aves > Charadriiformes > Recurvirostridae > Himantopus > Himantopus leucocephalus. The sequence goes on from RSEF01000009.1 coordinate 3,425,536, forward strand.
TTCTTAATGTTCATTTTAGTAAGATTGGTGATCTGAAGCTTTTCTACTGAAAACCATAAAATAGAATTTCAAGTAGAAGTCTTGCTTTAATCAAATTACCAAGCTAAAGAGAAATTTCAGAGTGTAAAATTCTGTCTTACTGAGGGATGTAGACATTTTGTAACAGTTCCACGTTGAGACTAAAGCTGGTTTCCTCTTTGGAGTTCATTAATATCTGTTGTTCTTTGTCTGGTCCAATCGACCTAATTCTTCAGGTAATTCAGGAGAAGATATGGGAAAAAAACCCAAAACCACACCACCACTTTAAGACATTTTGTATTTTAAAATATTGTCATCTTACTGTTCTGGAAAATATTTCTATTTTGCTTCTGTTCATTAAGAAGTATCTTAACTTCCACAAATAATTTCACATTCAAGAAAATATGTGGACCATGAGCAGTATTTAATGGATGCTAGCAGTATATTTCTGAAACCTTTACCGCACACTGAATAATCAGTTATATCATCAGTTACGTACAGCAGTATATTCTATTACTAAGGAGAGCAAAGATGCAAATTCAAGATTAGCTGAATGGTATAACTTGAGCACAGTGATGGTGAGCCATAAGACATTGTATAGCAATGGGGAATTGGCTGCATCTCGTAGTTGCTCACGGCCAGGCTTTTATCTATAGACTTTTTTTTTTTTAAGGATTGATTTTTGTAGGTATAACTGAATCCTGCCGAAATTCCTAATGTAGTGTACTCAAACAGCATCTCCTTGTCAGGTGAGAAATTATTTAGGAATAACAAATTGACAGTTAATATATTAAGCAATTATTTAAAGAAAGCACAAGCTTTCTTAATTGCATTCCCTAAAGAAATGGTAATAAGGATTTCTTATTCCTTGTTCACAGATGTAGTGAAATTATAGCTTGTTTCGTGGGAACCTCTAACAATAACTGTCTGCAAAAATTCCACTGGAAAGAAAAAGATTGTGTTAGTCCTGTGCTTCTTACCTCTATAGCAGTGCAGCAATCCCACCAGAGTCACTAGGTACGAAAAGGGTGTGGAGATCAGGCAGCCAGCAGTATTTCATACTGATGCTGGGTGCATGGTTATTCCTTTGTATTCCTTAAGTATTCAAACCTGAATTGGGTGAATGTGCTGCCTTAAAACAAGAAACGGTTTGCTGGTGGAAGATGTTTGGAAGGGTAGTTACAAAGTTTAGATCGCTTTTCCCCCACTTTATTCCCACCGCAGATCTTGCAGTTTAGTATTATTCAGATTGGGTTTGTTTGGGTTTTATTTTTCCTGCAGAATATGCACAATTGCAGTGTCTTTTTCAGGGGACTGAAAATACGAGTTCTGAACCACCCCCACCCCCCCCAAAATCTAAAAACAATTTACTTGATGAATAAGAGCAATCTGTAAATTCCTGGTGTTTTTTTCCAAAAGGGGAGGTGCTGACAGAAACTCTTAACTGTCACATGCTTTACCCCTCTGCCTTCCACTGATGGATGGATGTACTTGGTGGCTCCTGTGGTGTCAAGGGAACATTGTACATGGTACAAGTCACCCTCTAGATCATTTCAGAAGGAGGGAGAAGACACTGCTACGTACGTCTCAGAAATCCTTCGACTTTTATCCTAAATATCTTTAATTCTTCACCTGATAAGCTTCTTGCAAATATTAGTTACCTACATACAAAACATTTCCATCTTTGACTAGATAACTGTTTTATATAAAAATAAAGGACAATTGTCATACACTCTTTCGTGGCAAGCAGTCAGTTCAGTAAATACACAGTATGAGATGGTAGCAACTAAATATATTTCTTAGAAAAGTTATTTCTGCAGCTGATATGAACAGGCATGTTACAATTATTTATTGTTTGTTCTCATTTACCCTGTTCTCAGTTTGAATTGTTTCAGAATTTCTATCTGAAGGCTCCAACGTTTTAAAGCTCTGGCAGTTTAAGAATGATCACTAATTAAATGAATGCAATAGCCCATCTTTCACGTGGGAAATTCATGTCTTATGTTTTTCCTGTCCCCTTGGATTTGTCAGTGCTTTGCGTTTCCCTACTTACACATAAATTGTTCACTTGCCTTCCTCGACACTCCCTGTAAAACAAAGAGTGCAGTCGAAGATGTTCCATGACTAGCACTTACTGAGTTGCATTTGTTAAGTGTTCTAAGAGAGCAGTTCACTTCAAATAGAGTCTGTGGATTTTGAACCTTGAGCATCCAGTTCATTGGCTTAATGCTGAATCAGATATTCCATATTGCTGTTGCAGTAAAAAATACAGCGATCCCCTTAACACAGCTTTCATTTGACACATTGGCAAGCAATCTCTTAGTTTTGCTTCTTGATATACATTCCGCTTGTCTCTCTAAGGAATAGGAGACCAATATCTTGTCGGTGTTTTGAATTATGATTAATTGTTAAAGGACCAAATTTTCTGCAGTAACATAAAACTTGGGAGTGGAAATATAAATTACTGTATTGTTTTCTTTGACACAAATAGCTGCTTTGACTTCAGGGAGTTTTATCTTGCCGTGTTTAAGTCTCTTAATGATACCAGCAGGTACTTTTTTCCTTCAGAAGATTTATTACTTTCCAGTGAAGTAAGGGATGGCGAAAGTATTAAAAAAACCCAAACCAAACGCAAACCTGCAAACCTCTCTTCGGTTTTGTTCTGGGGCTTCCTACTCCCCCCCCCCCCCCCCCCCCCCCCCCCCCCCCCCCCCCCCCCCC
>RSEF01000009.1:3428311-3442383 GCA_003993805.1 Himantopus leucocephalus
CAATTTTTTTTTTTTTTTTTTTTTTTTTGGGGGGGGGGGGGCGTGCATGTGTTTGTTTGGTGGTTTGGTTTTGTTTTTTAAGATCAGCATTTTTTAATTGCTAGAACTTTCTTTTTCCACTTTCACAGACATGGGAAACAGTGAAGCAGTGCATTGGGAGGAGAAATGCCCTAAAACTTCTGGGCATCGATTTCACGTTCCTATTTCCCTCATGTCTGTTACGTAACATTTTCCTCTCTTTTGAGAGCTGACAGTGTGAGCTGTCTGTGTCAGAGCTTCATAGCTTTTGAAAGATTAGCAGGCAGCCCACAAAGGCACAAGCAGATAACAGGTAACAGAAGGCGACATTGATAGAGGTGACAAGTGAACATTTGTGTCATTTTCTGATGCCTGTTGACTTGGCACTGGGCTACCAAGGCATTGTGGCAATTAAGAATTAAGAACAACGTTGAAGAATTAAAACTCATCTTATGTGAATGCTCTCTGAAGGTACACATGTGCATAGCATGCCATGCTGAGAAAAAAGTACTGAGGGACAGTTACCCAATGTAAAGATTAATCCAATTCGTTCTACCCAGTGAAACAGGATAATTTTGATAAACTAATCAGCAGTGGCAGACTCCTTCCTTGGGGAGACTCTTAACCAAGTCCTGGATAATTTCTTTGAATCAGCCCCAGAAAATGTTTGGCTGTCAACTTCATCCTGTTTGCTGCCAATCAGCAAATTTCCTTCCAATAAATTAATTCCAGGCACACCCTGTTGGTTTGGCTGTTCTCTTTCAGGCAGAATGCTAACATCAGACTTTGACTTAAAAAATACTTGCAACTTTACATGGACCTCTTTGCTAGCTTTCAGGTCCGCTGCATTGTTGTTTGAGATCGTATGTGGTGCGTTCCTTACAAGACTTTTTCATATACTTGCAAACTCTTGAACATTTCGGCACTCCTGCAGGGTTCTTAATTAACTGATGTTTCATGAGAGGAAAAAAAAAAACATTCACTCTAATGTATAAGACTTTTCTTGTTTAAAAAAAAAAAAGAAAAAAAGAAAAAATATCAAAGGAAACTAACATTTTAAAGAATTTTAGAAGTGAGAGAAGTTATTTATCACTTTTATTGAATGTCTGTTTTCTTCCCTGTGTAACTCAGTTTTTTGTGGTTTGAAACGTGGATTTATGCAGAATTGCACACTTGGAAAGGCCAAGGTTAGTCTTGCATACAGAAAGGTGTTGATATGACTTTTCTGCTTTTTTTCATAGTACTGAGGACAGAGCTCAGAGGTATACAGAGGTGGGGACAGGGGTATTCTTTGCACCAATGATACGGAAACACTCAGTTCTTCCTCTTTGTGTTTCAGCCTTCAAAGAATTCCTATGATCTTTAAAACAGTACGAAAAAGATGGTTGTGGGTGTAATAGATGATTAGATATTTACTACTAGTTGGACTTTAGTTACAGTGTTCTAGCACTTACCTCAGTTAATGCAGCTTCTCATAAGGATCCTTCAGATTTTGATCGTAATAGTGCCTTGGGTGATAGTCGTCTGTGTATTAATGGCATGAGGTCAGGTGGAGACCAGTCAACCAGTTTCAGGAGAAGGAGTCCAGTTAGGACCGAAGAGGTATTTTTTTTTTTCTTGTGTGGTTGTATTTTTCATGAATATGAATTCAGTTCATGATGTGGCTAACTCTGTGAGTTCAAAGACTGTCTATTGGAAACAGTGAGGGAGACTTCTTATTTCAAGAAGTTTTATCAGACCAGTGCTCCCTGAATGTTCGAATGTCCCTTGATGTGATCAAAATAAGCTTCCGTATGTCAGAGTGTGTGTGGGCCTCAGTTTCTGTGAGGAACATTTTGTATCCAGGCTTTTATGGTTTAGCAGTACAGGAAGGCTGGCATAATGTAGCAGTTCCTAACTGATGATTAGCATATTAGGATGATCAGACAATTATTGATCTAAGGAAACTATTAGTAGGTTTATGCAGAGGTTGCTTTTTGGCCACGACATACCATATTCTTCACAATTGAGTGCTTGTATCAGCTTCTTCAATATCACACAAATACCCTAGCTTTTAATTTCTTTCTTACTTTAAAAACGCTTTCAAAGTAAATGCAAGGAAACTCATGAAAATCGCTAACTGCAAATAAGGATTGCCAGCCTGAAAAAATCAAGAAATAGTGGTTTAGAACATACGGCTTTGGGTGAACCCTCAAAAGTGAGTTCAGTCCTGTCTCAGCCTGCTTCTGTCACCATGTCAAGTCACTTGCAGAGAAGGTAACGGAGCCCATTTTTCCCCTTTTTGAAAGTGGGATCAATGGTTCCCATCTATCATCACATTACTGAGAAACTAAAATCCATTCAGGATTAAGAATTGCTCACATAACAGGTCAGGCTTCACTTGCTCAGCCAGTTTAGTATCTTTCTTCTAAGCTATCTGTTATTCTGATGTTTGAATGTGGTTACGTTATGTTTTTCCTTTTGAAAGACGGCAATTTACTCGACCCTGTAAATTCTAGGAGAATTTCTAAGCTGAAGTGTAGCCATTATAATTTCTTCAGTGAGTTAATGTTCAGGATGTAGTGTTAATGATATTAAAGACAAATAGATCAGACAAGGGGTGCTACATTCTCTTCAGTTTATAAGACTAATTTTATACCCATCTACAGTCCAGTTCTTCAGCATATAAGGGCTGAGTTGACTGCAGTGGTACAGAATCAAGTCCTAAATCAGGAGTGACATGATACTGAAGTCAATAATGTAAATCAGAGTGCTCCAGCTGGCCAGCTGCCCTAAGTCTGTCTTGGAGGAGGTAGAGTGGCTATTAATCCAGTGCTGTAAACCCAACTGCTCAGCGCCTCTGCACAGCTGGCTGCTTAGAATGTATTATCACTATATGCAAGAGAACGAGAAAGTGCCAAGCAATGGCTTTTCTGCCACTCTCACCTTCTCCGTTGTTCCCCTTCCTGTGACACTGCCAGGTGCCAGTGCTTTCCATGGTGACTTGGAGCAACTCATGGCTCCGTGCAAGCACACATGTGCAAGCAAAATAGAAACTCTTAGGGCAGTGCAAAGTCATACCATTCTTGGCCAAAGCCAGGCATGGAGGTGACAAATAATTGTCTTCGTAAGACCAATGAAGAAATGACAGTAAGGCAGAAATAAGCAGTAGAAATGTCTGTCTGTCTGTTTCCTCCCCTGGAAATGTGCACAAGATAAAGAAGAGGAAAGGCAAACGGTTTGGGTTTTTTTTCAATAGCACTGTCTGTAATTGGGAGTTTCTCCAAGATGAGAGTGTACCTTTGGGTGGGAGGACAATTAAATAATAATTTAAAACAATTTGGACCCCAAACCTGAGACTTCTGAGGGGGAAATGGGAGGATGCCCACATTTGCCACTACATCTGTGTCTCCTTGTGTGCAAGCGAGGACTTCCTTGGGTGAAGGAGTGCTGTTGCGAGGTGCTCTGACCCACAGGCACAGCTTGCCCACACTAAGTGCGCTGTGTTTGTTAGGAGGAGGATGTGTGTGGTTTTTTAGTGAGTTTGTATAAAGAAGTAATGGAAAGATTGCTGTCCCTTATGCCCTGCAAGGCTAGTAACACTCCTGTGAAGCGCACGTGGGAATTTCAGCTACACGGATAGAAAATGGTTTTCATATGATGTAGAGAAAATATGACAGTAATTCACTGGTCTTGCGGAATCAACTAAAGTGCCCCAGTTATATTGTCCCATCCTCCCAGGCTGTTTAATGATTCTTTTTCATTAAAAAATATAAGATACTGCCTTTCAGTCAAATCTGGCAAGTGAAAAGCAATACCATGTTGGCAACCACCATATCAGTAAAATAAGAAGGCTACACACCAGTGTTCTTCAGCCCAGTATATATACCTTTCCCCGAACCCTTAGTTTGAAATGACTGCTTCCCTGACCCACCACACAACGCAAGCTCTCCACAGCCTCTTGAAAACGGATATGAGAACATTTCCCAAAGCTCCACTTAACGAGCTGTAAAAATGTTTTTTATTTACCAAATCCCAGCAACCTAACCACAGTCTGAACAATATAACCAACTCCCTTCTCCCCAGAGCTTTGAAGTTTATACTGTACATAGGAAACAGGATTTTGAGAGAGAACTCTTCACCCTCTGCTCGCAGGGCTGTATCTTCCCCCTTTTCCACACAAGCCCGAGGAGCTGTGCATGGGGCCCTGTCACATTAGAGGCAGCAGGCTCTTCCTCCCTAACCCCTACGTTGTGGGTCTGCTGGGTGGTTGCTACCATGATCCTTAGTCTTCAGTAGCCCTTATTCCTGAAGGACATTAATGAGAAAGGTTTATATTACATGCATACTTTATCTGTGCCAGATACAACAGTGGTGAGGGAGGAATGCCAGACATTTTTGGATCAGTGGGTTTTGGTTCTCAAAGAGCTCAGTTCTTCTCCCAGTTGCACCAGTGGCAGTTAAGAGTATCTGCACTGAAGTGCATGAGCCACTTTTCAACCGCTATAAATTAATATATCTCCACTGACAGGCACAGATTCAAGCCGTTTTATGCCCGCAAACGAGTTGGCAGAAAGACTAAGTATCTTCAGATGAAAATTGAGTCAGGTCCTGAATGGGATCACCCCATTCCGTATAGGCAAGTTTTGAGTCAGCAGTGAGTCCACTGGAGGCTCTGCATTGTGCTTCCATGAAGAGAACTGGTGGAAAGCAATGACTGTGTCTCAGAGTAATGTCTCAGATACTCGTCTCGCTGGGGGGCACGTATTGCTGCCTATAACGGTGGAGAAAGTGAGAACCTGAAAAAAAGCGAGGATGCCATATTGTGAGAATAAAATATTTTCTGGTTATAGTTTAAGTTGGAAAAGCAGATGCTAATCCCTCTGAAAGTTGCTTACAGGTAAAATTGAAGAAAATAGGCTTGGCAGAGCCTATTTCACATGGTTTATGGTGCATATCTCTTTTCTATCTGTTATATATTCCACCACAAGCATCAAGATAGGAAAAACCATATATGTCCTGGCATTGTATTAGTATATGTCATGATGGAGTTAGTCGCCTGTATTTCATGTATCTGACCTTTTGCTCAAATCACGCTTTGTTATATAGGTAGTGGTGCCTGGCTGTCCATCGCTCTCACTGTTGTCATCAGTTACAGTCACATCATTAAATGACTGCAGAACAGTGCAGAAGCTATATTGATAACATATTCTTCAGCTCTTTACTTCTTTCTCTCCCTTAATATACATATTTATGCGTCAGTTGTTTTTATAAAATATTTTGGAATTCTGGTCCTATTGGATAAAAATGTACAAATTTGTCATCTGATTTTAGATACTGAAAGTTGTGCTACGGATGCAGTATGCATGCCAGATTCAAATATACTTTTTTCCCTGAAATCTTAAGTAACCTAGCTTATACTAAAATTCAAGATACTTTTCTGCCCTGCTACTTCTCTTGAAGTGAATGGGTCAAGCTGAACTGTGCTTATTTAATACAATCACTGCATTAAATTGCTTGAAAAAGAAATTATTTTTCAATGAAGCAATAATTCTGAGAAAGCTTGCAGTGCTTTTGGCTAGATCATTCTAGGAGAAAAAAAAAGCCCATTGTTAGATTGGAGAGAGTTCAATTTATAATGATGTATAAAAGGATTAAGACAGAAATGACTTTTCAATATAGTCTTCCTTGGGATGTTTGCAGTTGCTCTCTCACTTCTTGGCTTTGTTTTTACAATCTGCAGCTGCCTCTGAACTGCAAAACTTCTAGTTGTCCAAGTCTAGTTTCTGTACATTGCAGCAGCCTGTGCTGCAGTGATCTGTTCACAATCGTTAGGAAAATCTGTCATTCAGGGCCTGATGCTAACACTCAGCAGGATTTGTAAGCGCAGAGCTGAGCGAAGCTGGGGGATAAAAGTTCTTTGTGTATGGAGCTTGGCCTGTGTAGAGAAAAGGCACAAAGGGGAGGGTGGAGAAGCAGTGGTGTACGGTGATAATTCCCCTGAGTCAAAAGAGTTTCAGAAAAATGATCGCGGTGTGTGTTTCTTCCTTCTTAGGTGAATAAGGGTTCAAGAATAAGGGTTTGGCAAGTCTGATGTTTAAAGTACAGTGTGGATCTGGGGAGATACAGGCCCAGCTCTGAGTTTTTCTGCTCACAAACATGACTTAGTCTCTCTTTACCTCAGTTTCGTCTCAGTAGAAAAAGGATAACAACCCTACCTTTCTCTCATCTTTGATCTCTGCTGCCACATAAACCATTTCAGGCAAAGTGATCCAAATGAGGTTGAAAAAATGTTAATGGGAACGAGCTGAGGCAGTGATGACACCAACAACCACTGTGTTGCTGTCATGGTAAACAGTCACTTCTGGCAGGAGAGGTGCAGGTAGACAGGTTGGGGAGTAAGGAAGACTCCACTGGAAGCAGCGTACTCGTCTGTACCCTTGCTGGTTTATTTTGTTCAGGTGCTTCCAGTTCCTCCGATGTTAAAGGACTTTACTGTTGCCAGGATTGAGTAATACTGGATTTTCTTCCAACTCAGAGGTGTCTCTGAGATACGTACTTCTCCACGTCATCTGAGCCGGCACGTAGCCCATAAACTTGCTCCAGCAATTCATGCTCCTTTTCAAGAATGCTAAATGTTAGTTGTTATTCCCTGTTCAGGGGACCTTTTCTCAGAACAAAGAGATGGCTTCTTCCTAAGGGTTGAATTACCACTTCTGTGCCTAGATGGGAGGTGCTTGTTTTGACCCCTTTCTTTCTCTGTGCCTTGCCATATGTTAATTTTTCTCATGTGCATTTCACTAGTTTAGTTTGCTCATGTCTAGTTTGAGCTCTGCCAACACAATCAGCATGTGTTTTCAAACACTCACTCTAACACCTTCAGATCTGGAAGGGGCTGTAATGAATCCACTTAAGAGCGCTGTGTGCTCTGTGGTGTCTTGCGTTTCCCATCAAGCTTATCCTCTGCCCAGCCATTCATCTGTGCTTCAGCGAGAGCCTGTGAAGAGTTTGCTTTTGCATCACTGGTGTTGTCCACCTCTGTGTTGTAGGCTAGCTTCTCATTTCAGGGAGAAAAGGAATGGTAAAATTCTGACTTCTGGTCTGTTTCTAAAGACTAACGATGAATTCCCTTATGTGACTTCAGTCCAACTTCCAAACAATATTGTTAATTCCTGGGGGAAAGGAAGGAAAAGGCTAATTCCCAGTCACTTACACTAGCAGAAAATCTGCACAAGGTGCAACTACAGTTTTTTAATTACACATTTGCCTCACTTTGGACAAGCATAAATGATTACACATGGTACAAGGTGAGGGAGCGGAGCCTTCAATATGTGTCGGGATAACTGAGATATAACTCCGCTACATGACTTCATCTGTTATATAAAGCCTCACAGAATTCAATGGTGCCAGTTCAGAAGTTCATAACTTGGGTGGCTGGGAAAGATGGGGTGTTTTAATATTGTGGTGAGGGCAGATTGAGCTCATTTGACCTAGATCATTCCCTGAAAGCTGTAGCCCTTTCAAACAAGCCCTGTTCCCTTTGCCTTCCCGCAAATACTGCTGTTCCCCAGCTGGTGGAAAGCTGATAGACTCTTATAGTCAATGGTACTATGACCATTTATTCTAGTTTGGCAACTCGGCCACCATTTTCCTACCCAAGCCTATAAATCCTTTCTCACCATCATCCTGGCTTTCTCCTTTTCTTTTATATATAGTCTTCTCAACCAAGATCAACCCTAGTCTTCTCTCATTCTTCAAGGGAAAGGGAAAAAAGCTTTGGCAGAACTTGCTGTCAGCTTTTTCCTCTGCCTCTTTCTTCCATCAAATATACAAGGGGTTTGTACAGGAGGAGGAACAGGCAGCTCAGCTGCCTACAGAGAGTCAGAAAAAGGACTCCATTTGTGTGAAGGCCTTTCGGATATGTGAAAGGAAGGAGGAGGAATGGAGACTTTCAAAGAAGAGAAAACTGAGCAACGATCTGGAGAGGGGCTGCCTTGCACACCATTTTTTCTTTTCTGTGATTTTTTCTGTCTTCATAGTGCTGCTGTTCTTTGTTAAGAAGTAAAATAGTAGTGATTGATGTTAGCAGTACCTAAATGCATTATACTACAACACCACTGTGCTGTCTCATTCAGATGTTCCTTTTCCTCCTCCCCTCCCAGCTCTGAGAAGAATTTTGTAGCTCACAGGTAAATGAGTCAAGCCTTTATGTTGAAAGCAGTCAGGTGAGAGCACTTTTACAACAGGTATACAAGGGCTAAGCCATCCATATGCATAAAAAAGTCATTTCATTGCATAGTATATGCAAAGTTTGAGGGCCCAGTGGTTCTTTCATTTATGTGTACACAGGATGGTGCTTTGCTAAAAATTGCAGCAGTTACCTCCCTTTTCTTAATGCAAAACGTTCTTGGCATTGGCATATCCCCCAACACACAGGTTGGTAATCCCGTCTTCTTACTGGTTTTCTTGTATCAAATCCCTTCTCATTGACAAATGCAAGCATACTGTGTCATTTAAAATCATTTGCCAAGACTGAAAAGTGCTAAAAATGTCCCTGTGCTGATGCAGCTTTGACTGCAAAGGTGCCGTCCCTGCTGTGTGTGTAAATCAGGTATTTGAGTTTCACGCAATATTCCTTGACCTGGCTTGAAGACACTAAAATCTTTAATCAAATATTTCAGAAGTGGAAATTCTAACACAGTCTCACAATTATTAAATGTTTGGAAGAAATGTGCTTTTAAAGTATGAGCAGAACAAGCCAGGCATTTACAAGGGTCCTAGACTGAATTAGGTTTTTCCCTGCAGTTAAGCATTGTTAAAAAAAAGCTTTTATTATTTTATTTTTTCTTTTCTTTTTTTTTGGCTTAGTTTCCTACAGAAACAAGGTGTTGGCAATCACACAGTGCTCTCCTGCCTATCTGTCTGCTCTTAACTTTTCATTTCTTGGAAAACTTCAGTGGAATTTGAACTAGTCTCAACCAATTTAATGGAAAGGAAGAGGTCTCAACAATATTAGCTCTACAACTCCTGTAAGAATAGGAAGCAGACAGAAACCACATTAATATTTCCACTCAGTGAAAAACTGCAGGGTGATTTCAGCTTTATTAAACATCAAAAACCCACAAAGGAAAAGCTTCATTAGTTCTGTTGCTCACCTGTTTATGTAGCGAGAGCACTTTCTGAGCTATTTAGAGTCGTAACATTCGTAACTGGTGTGTGAGACAACAAGTGGCAAGGCTGTGACAGTAAGTCAGTCTGGATTGCAACTTCTGGACTCCAGAAGTTCCTGATCTGCACTGAGAATGTGGCATTTGCTTTCCAGCTCAGGATGAGGTGAGCGGGGAGTGAGCAGCCAGCCCTTGAGCCGGTCTCGAGCTCCTCCCTGCTCTGTCTGCACTCAAAAAAGTTGGGAGGTGAGTGGCAATGAGGGGCAATAACATCATGTGCTAGATCTTTTTAAGGGATAGTGCAGATGGCCTTCTCCTCCACCTAACAGCAGAGGAACCAATTTGGTTTCTGAATCATCAATGCCTAGGTGGAAGGAGAGACTTCTTAGTGCTGGTTATGTGGCTGGGTCCATGAGCATCACTGGGCATTGCCTTTGAGGAGCTTCTGCTGCATCTATTCACAGGGAGGTCCCTTTTGCTTGACTGTGATGCTGTTCAAGGTGTCAGGATTGTTAGCAGGGGTATAAGCAGTACACTTCATTGATTCTACGTTATCTGAAGGTAATATACCCACAATGTCTTTTGCACTCATTTGAATCAGCATATTTAGCAACCCGGGGCACTTGGCTTTCTCCGTCAGAAAAATGAGAGTTCTATGAACACTGAATTCTCTTTGGTCTTCACATTTGCTCCCTTAAAATGTCAGTATATGGAGTTGGCAGGCAGACTCAGCATGGGAAAGGAGCTTCATCTTAGTTTTCTATTTACTTATTGTGTGTTTTTCCTTGGTAATGCACCATAAAACAAATTAAAAACATTCTTAACCGCTTACAGTACAGAAAAAAGGTGCTTGGAGAAAGCAGTAAGTTTGAGGCCAACCTCAGTGTTTTCCGATTAGAGAAAAAAAAAATTAAATTTTAAGCATTTTTTGAAGGAATGTAGTTTTTAAGGTTGAGATACAGATGTTTAAATAGTGTATTGCTGTAGAGTTGAGCATTAAGCATTACTGATGGTTTTGGAAATTCTATCCTAAATTGTTGAAAGAGAGGAAAGAGACAGTAGAAAAGAGATTTATATGAAGAATTCACGTATAAACTCATTTCCTTGATTTTGATTAAATGGTCAAAATAAGATTTTGCCTAACGTGACTGCTTGCTTGCATGAGAGATCACTTTCAGTTGACAGCCCCTTGCAATTCATTATCTAATAAATATCTTTTTATAGGACATTACTGTGGAAAAAGTAAGCTCCTGTTAGTAAGGGACTCTCAATTTCTCTCCAGAGTGTCCAGGGAAATCAACATTTGCAGTGTATTTATTGCCTGACATTTCCAAGTCCAGTCCAGAACATGTCGTCACTTTATATTCTCTGTGAGGAAGCAGGAGAGGAGAGGAGGGCTCTGACTTCAGCCAACAGCAAAGCTGTGAGATTCTTGGTTCCTTTTTACCATTTCCTACTTTGGGTGTAGCTCCCTTCATACTGCAAAAAAGGAGGCCAAAATCTGCTGTCTTCAACACCGGAGAGCTGTGTTGATTTTATTTGTGTATGTTTAAAAGGCAGGGCAGAGTTTAGCTCAACACTAGAAATTTTGTTTCCCAGGACAAAAGTCAACAGAAAGATGGTATTTGCACACTTCAAAAAAAAAAAGCATAGAATTACTACTTAATGTTCCCTTATGCTTAATAATTTTTCTTTCAGGATTCCATCATGTGACAATGCCAGGTTGAATTACACATCAGACCATCTAAGCTGGCTTGTCTGCTACTATTTTTACATTGTTTTGTCTTTTTGCTCCTAATTCCTAGAAATTGCAGGAGTACCCTTTCATACCGAAAGGGCCAAACTTCTACACTGTGCACAACCAACTTTAGTCTTGAGTCATTATACACTATTCCTAAAGTACACCCCATCACATAATTGTGGTGGAAGCCAAGACCCAGGGTGGTTGTTTCCTCCTTTCTGGAACAAAACTGCTTTTGATTCACCAGGGATCTCCCACGTAGCTTTTTATTTTTCAGCCTCATTCCTTCTGACTGGATTTTGACCAGAGCTGAGCTAACAGTTTTGAAGCACACAAGCAATTCTCTAAGTGTAATCAAGATTCATATAATTTGTGGTTTGATTTATTTTTTTTTCTGTGTATCATGCCCTAAGGAATTCTTTTCCCCAGAAAAGACCTTTCCCTTTTAATAGCGCTTGGGTTTTCTAGATTGATTTTCAAGCTGGACAGATTACATCAGAATAAAGGCAACACTATTGTTCTGGTTCCTGGGATGCCAGTGTAAAAACTGTTTTTCCCCCCTGAATACTAAAGGCGCCTTCTGCCAAACTTTGACTCTTAAAGATGTAGGGATGAAATAAAAATGCAAGAATCATGAGGTAGTTATTGCAACCAAGTATTTTATTGACCATAAATATGTGCAGCTCTGGTATGTGACAGGTTTTCCCCTTCTTTTACCAGTAGGTAGGTACATGGGGGTATTATAAAATGAGTGTCGTTGGGTCTTCAAGAAAGATTAACTATGCAAAGAATAACTTACATGTCGGCATATAACAAATGACTAGTAAAGTGAGAACCTCTAGGTAGTACCCAGCATGCCTAGTGTTGTGGGTCAAACCTGGATAATTCCACTCAGCTTTTCTCAGATTCATGGTGAAATAACTTATTTGATCCCCACAAACCTACACAGGAATGGGATTTTTAGTGGAGATGTTACCTGGGTCTCTGTGGGAAAACCTTCAAGGCTCCAGGATCTGTGAATGTTGTTCTCCACTCCCTAGGGAAGAGGAGGTGGCCAGTGACTTCAGGCCACGCTGCGTCCTTCAGTCCTTGCTTCCCGTGACAAAGGGCTGGGGAAACCTGCAGAGCGAAAGGAGCTTTCCATGGGTGGGACAGGGAGGGGGCACAGCCGTTGTCCTCATTTCCCTCCTTCATCCCATCCATTTCCACTAACAGGAGAAATTTAGGAAAATTTAGTGTAGTATTCCATACAGAGAAGACATTTGACTCGCAGAGGTTCTGTGGTAACGCGTTAGGTGAGTTGGCACAGCTGTGTTGAGTCTGTTTTGACAGAATTACTGGCATCTTTTCTTGACTTATCTTCAAAAAACCCCATTTCCCTGTGCCACCTGTCTTCAGCTCATCCTGAGAACACTAATGAGGACCTGCAGAAGTGGTCAGAAGATGTCCACTAGCAGTGCCATTTCTGTCTATGATATCCTACAGAAATGCATTGGATTTAATTTATTTGGTTGGGACATCTGTTTTTTGTCTGCTATAACCAATTTCTTTGACTAACCACATCTGGTCTGAGCAATGTGCACTACATCTATGTGGCTACAGCAATTTCACCCTGGTTCTAAGATTTGCAGAAGTTTGTTCATTTACGAGCAAAAAAAAATGCTCAAAATTCTTTTGTTAGTATTGCTGTGGAATGGCTTTTGTTTAGTTTACCTTGATAGATACTCAGACACTGTACGCCAAGAATTAGCTTTTAACATGAGCCAGACTTGTTCTTTGGCAGCCTTATTTAATTACAGATCCATCCTAAATTTTGTTTTGTCCTCGCTGGAGAATTCATTTTTGAAGATAGCAGAAAAAGCTCTGGAAGATTTAATGGCTTTGTAAAGAGGTGTTCATTTTGACTGGGAGACTTGGCCTCAAGTGATCCTACAGAGACCTCTATTCTCAGGGCTGAGAATATTTCACTCGATTTCTTTTGCAGATTCCAGAAAATACCATTGATGTTTGATACTGTGTCAGACTAGCCCAATGACAAGCAGGTATTAATACGTTCTCCCCCTGAAACAAACTGTCTCAAACGACAAGGCTCTGCAGTATGTTTTCCAGTCCCTCTGATACCCAAGTCTCTAGATTCTGGCATAGCGCGGAGGCTGACCTATAACTCTCACGAATACAATAATACAGCACTGGCAGACAGCCAAAATTCATGAACAAGTGAGTGTATTTCCTCATAAATAATATTAATATTTTGAAATACTACCACCTCCTGGCAGTTAGGGGAGAGAATATTCAGACCATTTCTTGGTGAAAACCATTACAATGTCTCCCGTTATGAGAAGGCGCGCTTTCTGAAGTTAATTTTGAATTTTACGTTCCATTTATTTTCTGCGGGAGCTTTGCTTGCAAAGACCTATTGATAAGGATTTCCAATGTGTTCCTGTCAGGGAAAGTGTCGTGTGCTTTTCCTTCTTCATTTTCTGTCTTAGTCATTTGTTTTAACAGGTGCCCTCAGTCTTCACTAGTGTCATGGGGAAGAGGTATCCCTTCTGTGCCCCCCTTTTTCCATTGCCCCCTGCTGATACTGCTATAGCATTTTTATAAATAAAAGGTGAACTAAGCGTTAACAGGATATCATCTTACTAATTCCATTCACCTTTGAAGTGAATAGTTTAGGAATCATTAGTTTATGTGCCGATAGCTTCCTTCAAATGCATTCCCAGTGTTTGTTTGACTACAGAGACTCAGTCAAGGGCATTGCATTTTTTTACAGTGAAGAAGGAAATGGGGTGATGTTCCCCTCATGTAAAGACTCGATCCCATCCACTGGATTCCTGAAAGGTACGTGACCTGCTCTTCTATAGGCACTTGCAGGGGCTTTGGGACAGGCATAAAGCCATTGCTGTCTTCCTCCCACAAGGGCCTGTAGGGATCAGCTGTGCCCTCTGAGTAGTCATGACAGAGGTGGATTTCTCTTCTCTGGGAGACAGTGGAAGACATTCTTTCCCCTTGGTCATTTATTTCAATCTGACATACAAAGGTATTATATTACCAACCCTCAGGAAAGGGGAAGATTTCCATGTCTCAGGTTTCTGATCCTGTGGCCAGAGAGAAGTCTACGTACTGGATGCACATAAAAATTCAAAGCTGGCAGGAAAAGTTCTTGT
>RSEF01000009.1:3442483-3488283 GCA_003993805.1 Himantopus leucocephalus
TGTAAAAGCAGTGTAAGTTCTTAGGCTGTGATCCATTGCAGTTATCTAACTACATCAAGTCACCTGGGTGATTCAGTTGAATTATGTCAAGGTAAGGAGACTATGTTGAAATGCCTGGCTGAACTGGACCTGTAGGAACAGTGGCTTATCACATAAATTAAAATAAGCAATTTACAGAAGATACCTGGGACTGCAATTAATGAAGCGTATATAAGCAGTCAGAGGAAGTTCTTCTGAACAGTTACTGTTATTTGCTAGTGGTTACTGATACAGGTATGGAAAGGCAGATGCTGAATGTGTTTCTGATGGAAAACTGTCCCGATCCACCAGTCAGCACAAGGGCAGAGTGGACAAGAAAGGAGATGGAGCAATTATTTTTTAGGAAAATAAGGTTGGATGAGAGAGAGGTCAACTAGCTCAGTCCAGGGGGTAACCCTGAAAATGGCAAAAGCTGCTCTGGGTCATAGAGAGCACGTACAGTCAAATTTAAAATGGCACCAAAATGCTACTTGCTGACATCAGTAGGAATTTGTCTCAATCCAAAGTGGTCATTCTTCTTGTTTGCTTTTGTTGCATCTGGCTTTGAGACCCAGTGGAGACAAGGCTCTGTTTTATCTGCTTTGAGCCCAGACCTCATTAGAAAAGAGGACTGCATAAGTGAGTAACTGAGAAGAAAGAAACAAAGAAATGCAGTGCAAGATGGCTCTCAATTAACTGTGCTTGGATAAATACATTATTATATGGAGTAGTTTGATGGGCAATATCTGCTGCTCCTGGGTAAATGTCTTAAACAGAACAAAGGTCCAAAATGTCATATGCAATCACTGTTATGTAAATCAGCTAAACCACTGGGAGACAGGTTGTAGCTCTGAGATGGGGGCAGGTGGAGGAGGGGATTGTTACCCTTGGGGACTTCCTCTGGCAGAGAGAGAGAAAGGAAACAGGTCGTTTGTTGTCTGCAGCTCATGAAGGGGCTAGCTGTGAGATGGGGATGCCTTGAAACCAGTTATATATATTGAGTATGGGGTTTTTTTTTTTAGTGTTCAGCAGACTTATGAATTTTAGTTCCAAGGCTTGTATTTTAGAACTGTTTTGAAGATCTCTCATAAGGGATGAGAGGTCAGAGATGCAGTGGTTGTTTGTGAATTATGTTCTCCCACGGGTATCTGGGGGTTTCTGTCTGTTATTAAGAATGTGAGTGAGCTCATTTTGGTGAGTAGTGGTTGTTTACTTGCTAAGAGAGCATTTAATGCACTGGATATGATATACTACACACAGAATACATGTCCAAGATCCAGAGAATTTAATGATGTTACTGTGGGGCATTTAGTGGGGTGGTTTCCTACCAAACTTGGTGAATTCAGCAAGATTGGGAGGTATATTTGAGAGTTCAGTGGAAATTTTTTCCAGTGGAAAAACTCCTTTTAGAATAGCCTGAAATTGTTTAATGATTGTCACATAGGTTACAGCCTAAGGGTCATCCCTTATTTGATCTTCCTTTTATATCAAAACTGGCCTGTTAGCATTTTGTTGGTTTATAGAGGTAAAAAAGCCAGGAGATGTGGGAGCAAGTGGCAGTTCAGTGTTGAGAGGAAAACTGAAATATAATTGTAAAAATTCTCAACAAAGACATTCACCCATAACCCCCTCCTCCTTTTTTAATAAAACCTTGTCTCTGCCCCTGGGACAAAGGGGAGGCTTATTCTTCTTTTGATAGATTGCTTTTTAGGGCTCGTCCATAAGTGAGATTGCATTATTGAGCCAGCATACCAGTTGCTAGCAGTACTCTACTTCATCACTGCCTGCAATTATCAGCAGATTATCATGAAAAGCAGCAGTCCAGAGGAGCTCATAAAAGGGCCAAGAACAATAAGAGAAAAGGCTGAAGAAAATTAATAAATGAAGGCAAAAATATCCATTTAGTATCAATTTCCCAGTGGACTCAGTCCTTTTTATCCACTGTTTCTGTAACTTTTTTGCCGGTTCACGCTAAATCTAGTTTTAACATTGCCTAGTGTAGAGAAGCAGGACACAAAGCGATGTGCCACCAAGACACCTCTCCATGCCGTTATTCAGTAGCTTGGTCCGTGAGCATGCACACAGGGCTAGTTTGCTTAGTTATCTTTGTTTTCCATTTCACTAAACTGTGGGACAGTCAATTATTGCCTTGTTGAGGGTTACTGAAGTCTCCCAGACATGCTTGACAGGCCACACAGTGTGCAGTTTAGTTTTTCCTGATAATACTGTAGAACAGTTTTGTGGCAAGAGGGGTATGAATGGGAGCATCCCCTGCACGCAGGCAGGGAGGTTGCCTACCTGCACTGTTACACCCACGCAGTTTGGGTAAGATTCACTATTTTGGGAAAAGTATAACACAGTTGCTGCTTAAACTCATTTTCTGATATGGAAAGGCAACATAACCACTGTTGATATGTTCCATATGCAGTGATTTGAGGTACAGTTGGTCCCATTTTTCGTTTCAGTTTTAAAGGAATACTCTGCAATGAAAGGCAGAGGTATTTAGATGCATTAAAAATACGTCTAAAAGCACCTACTCTGTAACTAAAAATGTCAAATTAGAAACAATATGCAAATAGGAAAGTAAGCTACTAGACCTGGTTTGGAAAGTTGCAATATCTGCCCAGTTTCAGGTTCAGTGATACAGTTTTCATTACTCTCCTCAAATCCATGACGAAAGCCCTTTGCATTGTGCTGAGAATATATTTCTTACACAATGGTCCTGGTAGTAATTCCCGCCAGCCAAGGATTTATAATCAGGCTTTGAAAAATGTATTCTTTAAGAATAATAAAAAAGATTTTCCATCTACTCTATTCATACTGCATGGTAGTGAAGCTGTGTAGTCTAATCCAAAGAGCTGATGAAATAAGAGAGATAACAATAGATTAGCTTTGATTTGTTATAATGTATTACATGTTTATCTCCTAGAAACACACACTCCCAGGCTGAAGTTTCACAAGTTTAATTTCAGTATGTGTGTACAGGCCATCTAATGGTCAGCTTTTTGCTGTGCTCCATTTAGAAAGCAGGGGGCAAAAACCCAAATGTTTTAAAAACTAACACACATCTTCAACAGAAGAGATAAGTGTGGTCCCAAAATAATAGTTCTCTTTAATTCACAGATATGCAAGCTCAACCACCACCAACAATAACAAAAAAAATCCTCAGTCTGGAGTTTTCCACAAGAAGCTTTTTGCTGTTTTTTTTTTTTTCATTTAACAGTGGAGGAAAGAGAGGAAAGAAAATAAAATTATTTTCATGTAATTTTATTTTTCCCTGGCTTTGTAAGCACTTTTTTTCTATTTTCTTTTTTCTCCTTTTCTGTTTTTCTATGGAAAATAAGGAAGGAAAAGAATTGTTTGAAAAAAAAAAAATCTAAAAGTTCTTTAAAATAAAGATTTATCCTCCTGATCTTTTATCACTATAGTGATTGATACACTCTAGTTGTATACGGCAGAATGAGCTGTGGGAAGAGCAGTGACACATGTAGAGGGGAACTGAGACATTCTTGCTTCCAATGCTTAAGAGAGTAAGAGAAAGGAGGAGTGTGCTCGTGCAGGGGGTGGCAGACAGGGCTGGAGGGGCACTGTGGGGAGTCCTGGGGCAGCATTGATGCTGCTCGACTCCCAAGGTGGCTCAGCAGCAGCTTCCTCTGCTCTTACCATTTGAACTGCCACCTGGCTCCTTGCCGGATTTTATTTTCTTGAGGCTCTGGCAGGCTCTGTGTGACTGGCAGGCAAAGGAGCATCACTGCACTGTGACACCACAGGGCGGGAGGGATGTTCTCCTCTCTTGAATTCTGGGCCCAGAGGGGGACACTTTATCAGGGCTTGCTCTGACTGCAAATCTCTAGTGGTTCTTGTGTAAGTCAGTCTGTAATGTCATATATAAAGGTTGTAAACATACGGCTCCCTTTGGAGAGCTGCTGTTTGGTGTTTCAGTTTATATGTACAATATTTAAATCTGCACACTTACCAAATGTCTTGAAACTTGTAGCTGTAAGGACATCATCTAATTATTTTTGCGGTGTCTCACCTCCAGTGCTGACCACATCGCTCAAAGAATGTCTGTGCTTAGGAACTGGAGGTTGCCTGGTCCTGATGCTTACTGGAAATAGCACGTGGGAACAAACAAAACATTCAAGTTTCAGTTAGTTGTTCCCCGCTAAGGACCAGGGGCTCAGATATGTTCGTCCCAGGGAAAGGAGTAGAGAAGATGGTAAAATCAATTGGGTTTAGACAAGTGCCCTCTTGAAATCAATGCAAGTCTTGCCATTGATTTTTTACAGTAGCAGAGTTAGGCTAAAATTAAATGATTTTGGAAAAATTGCATCAAATATGTTTTACAAGAAAAAGGAAACCAGCAGTTTCATAGTAGATATGGTGCTAACA
This sequence comes from Himantopus leucocephalus, assembly GCA_003993805.1. NCBI lineage: Eukaryota > Metazoa > Chordata > Aves > Charadriiformes > Recurvirostridae > Himantopus > Himantopus leucocephalus. The sequence continues at coordinate 3,446,894 of RSEF01000009.1, forward strand.
GAAGTTGGTTTGATTTGCTAAGGGCTGGAGGGTGGAAAAGGTGGATGGAAAGGAATCCGGTTACTGTGAATACAGAACGATATTTGATTGCCAAGAATAGTGGTTAGTTTTACCCTGTTTCTTTGCTTTCCCACAAAATGTGACACCATAAGCATAGTCTGTGCACAGTTTAGGCTTGAAGTTTAAGTACACTCATAATTGTTGAAGTGTGGAGCCAGAGCCAGGGTCTTACCTGGTGCACATTAGTGTCTCTCCATGGACTTCTGTGGCATGCAGCAGTTGCACAGCTCATGCAGACATGTGTGTGTCCATGTAAGGACACAGACTGTTTAAACACTGCTTAGAAAACCTGGGAATACAAGCTCATGATGTGCCAGTTTTAAAGTCAATGATTGGGATAACTCAAGCAAATGAAGACTGGTTATTCTGATGATAATTGCAATTATAAAGGGTCATATGGGACCTAATTAATAAAGGACCAAAAGGAGGTAATATAATTTCAAGCAACACTGGTTTATGGACAAGAGATCTTATCAGACCAACTTGATGCTGGATTTTTGTTGGAATTTACAAAAATTTTATAAAGATAACTCTGTTAATGCACTTAGACTTCTGTAAGACATTTGACATACTGCCAGGTAACATTCTGAGTAAAACCATGTGTGATTATTAAATCAGCACTGCCCATATCCACTGGATTAAGACTGACTAAAAGATCACAAAAAACAAATTGAAAATGAGGAATACTCATCTGATGAGGCTGCTTAATTTGTACTCATTCCATGGGGATCTGCATTCAGCCCAGTACAAGTCAGGACCTGTATCTGGGAAAAAAACATAAAATCATTATCATAGAAGACAACAGAACAATTAGCGTAATGATTACAAAAAAAAAAAAAACCCAAACCTAGGAGGATATTTGAAGACTAGTCATATTTTGCAAATAGGCCACCTGTTTAGCATGCAATAGAAAATTCTGGGAGAGCTGTGTGACTGATAAAAATTTACAGGCATTTTTATAAATATAAACACTGCCCTAAAGAAACAGATTTGCTAAATAGTGGTTTACCTCCTGAGTGGGAAAATGGGCGATGTTTCCATTGTCTCTGTCTCGAGTCTATCCAGGAGTCAGTTTTTGCTAGCAATTGTTGTACAGGTTTTATTTTACACATATTTACACTGGAAAAACAGAATTTGTCTGCTAAAGTGTGTTTCTAATCTCAGAAATTACTATATAGAAGCATACCTCTGACTGAGGAATTACTTGGCACAGCGTATCACATAAAGTCTATTTTCTCAGTAGACGGTGGTGATAAAAATGTATTTATGATAGCCTTGCAGGCACGATTCCAAGTTGGGGTCTGTTTTCTGCGCATGCTGGTGACATTGGATTCTGTGGTTCCCAGTCACTAACACCTGTGCGCGCCCAGGGAAGGCAGTGCCTTTGGTCGTGTCTCACAGAGCGCCTGTCTGGGCTTGCAGAACATGTGATGCACAAAAGAGAAGAAAACACAGCCTGCTCTTACGGTCTGTACATTTACAGACCTTGCATGTCAACTTCTTGCCTCTATGCTGGGAGCCCTTGCTACAGAAACCAGAGAAAGGCAGCAGAGGTAAATCCCAGAAAGAGCAGGTTTATAGCAGTACTTTGTAGGGCTATGCTTGAAGGCCCAGAAAAACATGAGGCCATAGACTTTTAACGAACACAGCCCTTCCGTATTTCAATACAAATGCACTTTCTAAAGACTGCAAAAAGTCTCATCTTTTAAGGTTGCAAAGCATGGCAAAATGCCTGCCAGACTGTGTCTTATGCCCCACAGCCTCAAACACTTATTTAAATGACAGCTGCCAAAATACTCTAAAGGGTCTTCAACCCCCTAATCATGTCCCACTCTCATCAAGTCTAATTTCTCTTAGGTTTTAAGGGGAGCAGCATTTTGGCTTGATATAATCTCTGGTGTGAGGGCGGTTCTTAATACATTTTTAAGATATACTTTATGTGTGCGTTAGTTTGGTTTTTAAGTAGCGTCGCTTTTGGAGGTTTTTATTTGCATGTGGTTTATAAGCCAAACTGAGTGACAGGCATAGATTTTCCTTATAAGAATATCATCTCTATTTCACACAGGCAACTTGGCTTGAAGAAACACTTCCATGTTACTGAAATGGATGATTGTCATTCTCGGAGTGCTCAGGTGTCAGTGTTAGTTACCCGCAGCATGGTGGAACTAATGTAACGAAACTGTCTTTTCCTTAGGAATTTGTAGATGAGCTATTACTTTATTATAAAAGAATAAGTCTGGAATAAGGGGTTAGAATGACTGGCCTCAAAGGCTGTCCTTGGAAGCAGTCTAATTTGTCTACATGGTTATTGCCTGTGTTGTTCTCTGTTTTCAAAACATTAGACAGTTATGCTAAAGCTAGAGATGACATTTGATTTTTCAGCGACTATTCTTACATTGGACGGTATGTCTCAGGTTATGTGGCACTTCCATATGTGTTCAGGGAAAAAGCAATATTCTTTGAAAAACATGTCACAAATTGTGTTTTGGTCAAAATGAAGGAATCCATGAAGACAATGACTAGATCTTACATTTTGCGTTTAACGTGTATTACGTGCATTAAGATGCAGCTGCATTTTGATGTGTCAGTAAGGTTAAGAACCATTCATATTTTTGTGAGCTGAGCACAAGTAAAAAACCCTTGTGCTCATATACCCTTAATCTTTTTTTGCAGTCACGTGCTACATTGAATTGATATATACAATATTAAACACTTGTGCAGGGATGGGCCAGGCAGTGATTGCCCATTGTCCATCAACGTTTTTGGATCCACTCACCAAAAATCCCCACCAGCCAAGCCAGTAAAGCAAAAACAAATTATTCTGTTCGTAATTTAGTTTTGTGGCACGAGGGGGAGCTCAAGGTTCAAATTGCTGCTGAATATTCCCAGCATTGTGCAGAACATCCCCTAGCCAGACTATGTGTTTTAAATTGTTCAGTGTATTAAACTTAACTATAAAATTATGATTTCCTAGAATGTAATAGTTTAATCGTTGGTTTAATGGAACCAAAGCGACTTGATTTTTTTTTAAGTAGAATCGGTCCAAACTGGCTTTTTCCTTGCTGCTGAGTTAATAGATAGTAATTCACGAGGGGTTTTTTTGTAAACCTAGTCAGCTATAAAGCTGACGTGTGGAGAGTCCCTCTCGGCACTGAAAGCAGTTTTGTAACTTTTGAGAGTCTGTAGGAGGCGATCACTCCACAAGCTTTAGCAGACAGATGAGCTTCAGCAGTAATATTGTGCCACTTAGCTTTTAATGGAAGTACTGGTACTAATCAGTCTTCAGCAATAGATGTACTGTTATTATTTGAAATTATATTAAAATGGAAGTGCAGTTCCTGCCAGGTTACTTTTTGTGATTGGCATGTCAAATGAGCACAGTGAAATGACAGAAAATTACTGCATCGGCTTTTAAATTAGAACTGAAAATTCTTGAACTTCTTTCCTACCAAAAATCAGGATTTAATAGATACCTAATCATTATCAATACTGGTCTGCTTCCCTCATTTGCAGTACATTGAAGTAACAGCAGGGTGTTTGCCGTGATGTCTGCGTGGTGACTGTAGCAATGTCACGAGTATCCAGGGGAACAGAAACAGCTCCTATCCCTCTCAGGGTACCTTGTGCACTTTGGAAGTGGTATTGGTGGTCTGTCATAAAAGCTGGCGGTGGCTTTTATTTGGATTTTGCCAAGCTTACAGATCTATTTGGGATCAGAAATTATAGCTTGCTTGCTTTGTAAAGAAATGCAGTAATGCACTCCTTTTTTATTTAAAAATATCGTCAAGGTCAGGAGTTTGGTAGATAATTACGGCCATAGGTGTAACTTCTTTTACAGGCTCTGGGTCTCTCTTTGGTGGCTGTGTGTAGCTCCTAGAAGATGTGCCGGCCCTTTGAACCCTTGGATCTGCCTCATGAGATCTCTTTTGTTGGCTAAGAAATTCCTTCTCTGTCGTGCTTTTGGGAAGGCCAGTGAAAAATACACCAGCATAAATAGAGTGTAAATGACAATATATCTCTGGGAGGAAAGGCGGAGACAAGATGTAAACTTAAGTAATCAAATTTCATGCTTGAGGCTACAAGCTGGCGTCCGTGGTTCAGAAAAATATCTTTTGTTAGGTATACGGTGAAAAGTTTCTTTTTTTTCTCCATTGAAGCGTTAGAAGTTAGGCAGTTGCCAGAGGCAGGAATTCAGGGCTAAATGTGCTGGTGAGCTGATCTTCTCTGGCAATTCCAATGTGCCTCCTGCAGTTGGGAGAAATTACAAATGAGACAGATTAGAGCTGCTGGAGACTAACCATGTAAAGCTGCAAGAATAATATAATCAACAACTCGCCCTTCCCCACCCCTGCCTCCAAAGCACAGAGTGGGTAAAGTTTTGTTTAATTCTACAGTATTTGGATTTAACTATGTCATTCCACTTCCAGTTTCCTTTATATTTGAGGGCTAACTGAATAGATTTGAAGACATCTGTAGGAGGAGGAATGAATTTACCTCCTATTTGTAAAAATAAAAACTGGGGGCAGTTTATGGCATGCTGGGCTCTAATTATCATTAAATAATGAGGATGCCGATAAAAGGCTTTTCATTTCCATTCCCACAAGCATACAGCTGTGTGATTAATCACTGCCTCTTATTGAAGATACAGCGCTTCTATTCCTGAGGTCCTTCATTGTGAGCCCAGGTTCCTGCTGCGGGGGGATCCAGTCTGCGTGGTCTCTGCACTTCCTTGCAGGAGCTCTGGAGGTGAAGCTTGTGCCTGCTCCGTGCAGCATGGCCTGGCCTCTGCAATGGTCCCTGCTGGGCCAGCGCAGTAGGTGGTACCAAGGGGTGCTTCGCTGCCTTGGAACATCTTGGATCTTTATTTGTGTCTCAGCCTTCAGAGCCCACATCTATTGTGCTGACAGCCTATGGTCGCTATTCGAGTTTGAAGGAAGCGGAGAACAGGTTTTCAGCAAGGCAAGTGGCAGCAGGTTTTATGAATAGAAGATATTTGCTCTGCATTAAAAAAAAAAAAAAAATGCCTGCATGGAGCAGGTACAAAAACCTAGAGGTTGGTGTGGTCTCCAGGAGCAGCTTTCAGGCAGGTCTCGGACCCTGTCATTGATGTTCAGCTTTTTGCTGTGTCTTACAGCCACCAAGTACTCAGTGTTTGAGATGCTGTCCCTGCTGTGCTATCCATGTGTCTCACAGGCACTGCTTTTTTTCCAGAGGGCAAACTACTACTACTACTAAGAGCTGCTTCTTCCACTTCCTTCTCTTGCGAAACTTTTTTCAATAGTGACAAACAGTTGTCCAACAGCCCTATAAACCTGGTGGCCACTGAAACAGAGCAAAGTGGGGCTGACGCTGCACTGGGCTGGAGGGATTCTCTCACTTGTGGCTGGTCTCAGCTGTGTCATTGCAGGCTTCTCACAGGCTCCAGCCACGCTGCTCTGCCCAAGTTTACAATCAAATGGTAACGGTATACGAGTTACACAGCTTTATGTGGGACGGGTGAAGTAAGCGGGACTTATTGGATGGGTTTCAGTTGTTTTCTTAAATTAGTTGTTTTCCTTTTAGTCCTTTTTCTCCTTTGATTGATTCGTATAGTTTGTAGAAGGGGAAGAGGAGAACAAGACATGGAATTCTCATGCCCTCTTAAGACCTCCATGTGCTAAGTAAAGCAATAAGCCACCATGCATAAAAATTCACACTGTCTCCTCAGCAAGGCTGTCCTGCAGCCGCCTCTTCGTGCAGCTCTTGTGCCCAGGGCTGGACTGGTCATCAGAGGGATGTGTTGTGGTACCTGGTGAGATTTAGGTTGGAGCATTCAGCAGGGACTCTGGACTGCTGCTGGTAGGAGGTAGCCGAGAGCAGCCTGTCGGAGCATGCCTGTCCTCCTAGGCTGTTTTATGTTAAAAGTGGGAATGATGGCTCTCAGAAATGTGGTACAGAGAGCTCGCTGCTTGATTCCTCATTAACCTGAACTATAAGCCACGAGCCTGTTTTATAACACCGTCTTACAGCTCCCGAGTATGGTATCTCCATCAATAGCTTTTACTTGATGGCTGTACTAATGGATTTTATGTATCTCTCTTAACTGCTTACTAACAAAGGCCCTACTCTGGCAAACAGCATGTGTGTCCAGCTTTAAATCCATGAGTAGTCCCCAGTGATTTGTGCAGATCCAAGCACAATTGTTTTCATGACTAAGGTCTAAGGTTTCCAGCCTACAGTCCAGTCCACTAGTGTGGAAACCCGCCTCTGCAAGAGCATGCAACTTTGAAGGAGAGAGAGGGTCAGCTGGGAAAGCAGTCTCTGGCAGTGAGGTGGCTGAAGACACGGTTCTACATGGGCAAAGAAATACATTTACTCTGTTGATAGCTCTAGCTCAGAATTCGGAGTTTCTTTTGATGCGTGCTTTGTAAGTAGGGTAGATGTCTGCATCCTGACGGTGTGCCCACCCTGTTGTGTCTCTCACAAGTGACTCTTAGTTCTGTTTCTACAAGTTCCAGGCTCGTCCATCCTAGAGCAGTGGCATTAAGGCACAGGCTTTGATTGCCTAACAAATTTGGACTGGGCTAAGCTAATCATCCAATAATTTCTAATAGTTTTATGTCTTACCTTTTCACGTGGGTCATATATTGCTCTATTCAAGATGAAAACTAATAAAACATTGATTAAATGTTTTTTCCCAAGCAATTTGCTGTGTTTGCACCATTTGCCAGAGGGAGAGCTGTCATTAGAGTTTCAGAGATCCTTTTGAGAAATAGATTAGAGATTGTTATTGCTGAGCGTAACTGTCTATATGGAGGCTATTAATTTTTGATAATAATTACTCTCATGCCAGGGCAAGATCCAAACAGGAGCTTGTAAGTGTATGTAAAATTATACACACTGGAATACCTTGTACATCTCGGGAACTAATGGACTTTTTTAGCTTAGACACTGAAACAAGAAATCAGGGGAAATTATTTATTTTTGGCCCAATTGATCTCTAATTTTTTTTGGTTAATTTTGCTGTGGTAAAAAGAGGTGATTCATCTAAAATACAAGCAATAAACTACCCCCCCCAGCACACCTTTTTTGATGAATTTTTATCTCATCTAAAAACCCTTTCTCAGTAATTGCTCTTTAAAATGCAATCTCAAAGTAGAGCATTGAAATATTTAATAAATGTCTGCAGAAAATATTTTGCAATTCCTGATAGGAAACACTTAACTTCAAGTTAGTAAAACAACAGAACTTGGTTCATAGCTTTTCTACCCAGTTGCTTTGGTAAAAGATTTTCTGTGTAGTGGTAGGAAATGACAGTCAACGCTTCATCCTTCTCTTGCTCCACTTTGCCTTTTTCCAGTATAACTTTCAAAGCCAGTGGATTTGTGCATAAAGTAATTTCTCTCTCCTCTGCAAATCACTGCAGAACAGATTCAAACATAGTTTCTTGTTCAGATTTTAAGACAGTCTTTAACTGAGGAAAACCTTTCAATTAATGATGACAAACTTACAAGACTCTTCAGCTGCTATCTGAACGGAGTATTCTTGTGTTCGCTGTCATATCAAGGCCTTCTGCAGGATAATCTTCACAGACAAGATTTTTTTCCAGCTGAATGTTCCTCAGATCTGAATATTGACTGTGGGTGTAGTGGTCCTCGCTGTAAGTTTTCCAGCTGCCTTAAATTGTCTGTGTGTGATCCAAAGCTTCTTGCAGTTTGTGAAAAACCTTGGAAGGGTTTAAGTCTGACCCTATTACATTAGCTTTATCTCATTAATTAAGAGTGTGATAGAGGGTGGGAAAGGGAGTGAGAAGATGTGGTCCCTCTCCAGTTAGGCTGGAGGTTTTGCGTGGTAGGGGTGACTGATCCGGGCCTGCCATCTGCTGATGCACAGCCGCACTACACAAACACACCCGGCTGCAGCTTGTGGGCTGTGCTCAGCAAGAAGCAGGAGCCTGCCCAGGGCCTGCCTGCCCAGGAGTACCTGCTCTCCGGCTGCTGCGGGGTGATGTGTGTGGTGGTCCTGCCCTGTGGCGAGGAGCGCAGCCACCTGCTGCTGTGCCCCACTGGCTGCCTTTTGGTCTCTGATGCTGTGCTTGACCTAGAAAGCTGCAGTGGTCCTGAGAAAGAGCTCAAGGAAAGATACATATCCCTCTGCCTGTGCTGTGCTGCACTGCTGCAAATGTGATCAAGAGGGGTAAGATTGGTTTTTACTTGTTACATGGAAAAGAGGACGGGTCTGCATTTGTTCAGCGACCAGTGTGGGACTCTGTCCCTTTTTTGTGATGGATCTAGAGCAGGGCATGTGGCAGGAGGTACAGAGAGACTGCAAAAGTCCCTGGGTTCCTGCGTGTCCTTTACCTTCATGGTATTCGTTGTGAAGAGTCATAATACGAGTCTGTCTCTGCCAGCTGGTTAGAAAAGGAAGTGTCCGAGATGACTGTCCCTGCTGTCACTTGCTGCTGCTCCATCTCCCTCTGCAGGAGCTAGGGGCTGGGCTAGTGCCACCTTGTCTGAGAGTCAGGAGGTAATGTTCAAACGGGACACCTTCCCACAGGTCAGACCCACTGCTGCCATGGCAGCCCAGTACCATCTCCATCCCCTCCTTCTGCTCAGCCCTGTCCCTTTACACCTACACCACACTTAAAGAAACTCAGTGTCCTGAGGGGGACAGAAATTCTTTTTTTCCCTGCTAAAAGATGCCAACCCCACCGACACCCTGCCTGAAACTTCCCAAGCAAGAACATTGCTTGCAACCGTCCACACGGAAGTGTTCACATGGGCCACTGAATAACCAGTGAGCACTGCAAACACTCAGATGTTGAAAAATTTAAGCCCGTGACCTCAGAATGAACAATTGTCCCTCACCAGATTCCTTGTGCTGTCCTTGCCGTCTTACTCAAAAGAGAAATTAAGTAGCCAACAGTAATAGCTGTATAGACTTGCAAAGTTTTTTCACATGCTGAAAACCAGCTCTAATATGTGTTTGTGGGCTGTTTTTCGTGACTAATGCCTGTTCCATTTGCCATCAGAGTCACAGTAGTACCAGCCCAACCCGCCCCTTTGTAAAGTTCTTCAGGGTACCTCGAAGATGAATGATGCTATAGACAACTGAAGCCTATTCAGATTCTATTGTAAATGTTGAAATGTCACATGCTTTCTTTTTTTTTTTAAACATAGTTACATCATTTATTCTTCCGCCTATTATTTGTTTTTTCCTTCGTCCTTGCCATTAATCATCATAATATTTTTAGCACATAGATAACAAGTGGTGCTTTGTAGCTGATAGCTGTGCCACAACAAACTGCCTGCTATTCTCTCATTCCTTTTGTCTTGTGTTCAAAATGACTTTGGTTCTCTGTGTTCTTTAATATTGTGCACATCTTAAAAGGGGGGGAGGGGGAAGAGAGACTTCCTGACTTTTTTTTTTTGCTGTTGTTTCTGATTTTAGCAGGAAAACAGAGTCATTCCTCTTGTCATTTTTTTCTTGGTATTTGTAGGCCTTTCCTTATGGCTGAGCAGAGGCAGGTACGTATTTCCCATGCTGAGGAGTGTCAGCTCGAGCATGTGTGGTGAGCAAAAGGTCTCTGCATCTCAGGAAAGACTTGAAAAAAACGCAAGTCAGGGCAGCTGTTGAGCTTGAGGAAAGAGCTCTCTGCCTGCTCGGCCCGTGGCAACCACTTGGAACTGTCTGCTGCTTTTTTAATTGAGAGTGTTCACACTCAAACTCTGAAGTACTTTGTGTTGCACCTTAGGTCCATAGAAAAAATAACATGCTGCTTGATAGGTCCTGACCTCTTAGCCTTGCTATGAGAAGTGCTTAGGCAGTGAAGCGCTCAGGCATGTTCTCTGGGGCGCTTTCATTAAAAGGCAGCTTGCCAAGTCCTCCAGCGGGTGAGTGAGGATTCACATTGCCTTAGCCATGCCGGGCTAGCTCATGGGTATCTCCTGATCACGCTCAAGTGTCTCCTTGGCCTTGTGCTGGGAATGCAACAATGGAGATCGCATCTTGCTCCTTCCAAGGTGCCAAGAGGGTGGAGAAGAAAGTCCAAGTGAGCCTTTGCACCTGGAGGCAAGTATTCCAGCAATGTAATTGAGGACAGACCAATCGGATCAGTATGCCTTTCTCCAGGAGGGTGGAGGAGACACCTGTTTATTGCTGTTGTTATAAACCAGGGAGGATCAAGAAGGATGCAGTGGGTGGGTGATTGTGGGAGATCAGCATTTGATTCCTTGCTCATTATTATCTTCCAAGTATAAGCCTAAGTTGTTTAGGCCCAGATGGTCAGTGGGAACTGAATGAAACAGGGTCCTTTCAGGATCTCTGTTTGAGGCACTATAACTTCATCCCATAAACGTAAACTGGGAATAGGAGCATGTTACTACTAAACAGATTACTTATGATGATACTTACATGCAAAAAAAAAGTCACGTCACCTTGGGCTTTACGTGGATGAGGGCTGCATGAGAGTCCCTGCAATCACTGCAACATCCGTTGCTTGTTTGAGTACATTTCAGTTGCTTTCTCTGTTGCATTTAGCTTAATGCCCTGTTAGGCTTATTTCTTTCTATGTTACATTATTCTGTCTGATTGTTTTTCTGCTTTCAGGTGTCTACATCTTCTAGCTAAAAGGTGAAAAATGCATGTTTGTGAGTGTACTATATGTATATGCATGATGGGAATGTTGTTCTGAGTTTACCAGGTTTTAATGAGTCTCATGATCTGCTTTCTGTTCATTTACTTGGGGATTTTACAGTGAGTATTTTTGCTGTAGAGCTCTTGTGGGAGTGTAAGGGAAGGGAATTTGCAACAGAAATCAAAACTCTAGAGTAAACCTGCTCCTAACTTGCAAGTATGTCAGAAGTAGTTACTCTTCCCACTTACTATCATCCAGCTTAGAAGTGACCATCAAAAATAAGATCATGCTTCACATGATTGAACTGGGTTTCTTCATGATAAGCCTCTCTGACGCTTGGATTTTCAAGAGGAGGGCATTTACAGCAGGGCAAAAAGGATTCCCTGTCCTTATTTTTCTTCTTAGGTTTTCTTCTGTGCAATATTTTGTGGCATATGTATTTGTGTTTAAATGTGCTTTCCCCTAACAATTTGGTCCTTGAGGTAGTTAATGCTGCAGTGAACTTGTGTTGAATTTGTGTTGCTGTTTGTGTCTGTGGCAACAAAGTATAAAATCATGAACTCTGGATTGTGACCTTACTGCAAAATCAAGAGGGAGAGAAGCTAAATTGTGGAAGGGGACAGTTTTAACCAGACATAAATCTTCAACAGTATTAACAGAAGAATTGAACAGTATAGGTCAAGTAAATTGATTTTTGTATAAATATTCTCTTTTTCAAATTTGTGATGACAGGAAAATCTTTCTACATTTGACCTCTCTTCTAGTGCAGTTATTTTTGTGAGAAGTACCAGACACTCAAGCAAGGAAAACAATGCTTTGTATTTAACGACAAAAACATGAATTGAGGCTGCTCAGTTTCCCACATTACTCTCAAGCTCTTCAGCCTTGACCTGGGTAAACACTTCTCTCGGACAAGTGCTAAGACATTTTAATCTCCATCACTAGACCGTACGTGCTCTCTACTAATACTAGCGTTTTCTGCAGTGTTTGCAAGAGTGATAAAAATGGTGATTTTTGCTAGATGCTTAACTACTGCATCAAACAGTTAGATATAAGCTAGCAACAAATGAAAACTGCCGCCTGCCCAAACTGTTTCCAAACCATGAAGCTGGCACTGGAAAAGTCTGCGTTCAAAACATGTCCCTGTGGTACTAGTATGGCAGAGGCTTTGGTGCATCTGTGAGGAATTCCAGCAATAAGGGTGCTTACAGTACACCCTTAATTAAGCTAAGCCTGATCCAGTGCCCATACCTATCAACTAGTGGCAGCAGAATATGCTGAGTGCATTTTGGCTGGTGGTGTTTTACTGTTAGGGGAACAATAAATGTTGATTGTCCTGACCTATGCCAATTAGGCAGTTGCAAAAGGAAGGGGTTGGATGAAATCTATAAATCTGCTGGTGAGCTGAACAGGTAGCTTATAGCTTTTGCAATAAAATACTGCTTCCTCTATAAGGAGTAAAACTTTCGTGCTTTGGAATGATAAATTCAGCTGTCTTGCTGGTGAAAAAGATTAAGCAAAAGGGAAGGAGTTTAAGAACTCTGAGTCAGGAGATTTGGAAGTCTTAGTTTCTGATCTCTTTCTATACAGCATTAAGGCCTCCTATTTACTTTTTACTTATATGAAATTTAGCATCACCATCTTATTGATAAAGTCATTAACCTGGAAATAGGAATAGATTGGAACTGTACTTCGCACTCCTGCAGCCCAGAAAGGGTCAATAACTCTTCCATCTGTGGCTAAAGGACCAAACACCTGCTATAAGGTATTAAGACCTGAGCAGAAGTGAAGGCACTGGAGCAGGTAAGAATTGCCTTGAACAGCTCTGCACAAATATATTGGAAAAACTGTATAAGGGAACGAAATCGAATGTATGTGCATTAGTGCGTGTTTAGAATACATAATGGTCAGAGACATCCCTAAGGAGCCAAAATAGCCAGGGGAAGTGACAGGGGTTCAGAAAGTGTAAATCTCAGCTGCCGTATGCTTGAGCCTGGAAGAGAGAATTGGCCTGGACTACCCAAATGCCTCTTTCGCATGAGATGGGAAGTAATGCTATATCTGATCTACTCCCTGTGTCCAGAGAGTACGAGCTAAGTGCATCTTTCCATTACAGAGCACCAGCTTTGGCAGTAGTTGATGGCTTTATCAGCGTTGCAATACATGCAGGCATTGAGGGAGGAGTGAAGGTAGGTAGTGAGTCACCTTAAAGAGTAGCCTGAGAAGGTACTTCAAACTGGCATGGGAGAGAAGAATAGGATTTCAAATCAAGTAAGCGAAGCTGGGTGCACATTGGCATAATCAGCAGGGTAGATAAAGGGACATGGAGATAAGCGGGGCGGGGGGGGCACAGTTGTGGAAAGCGTTAAGAATGGAGACAAGAAACTTGAGATTGCTGCAGGAGCAGTGATATTCAACAACAGTCGTGCTGCACTATTAGGCTCAACAGTAGTTTTGACTGTGGAAGTCACACACAGAGTACACACCCAGGGCTGTCTTGGCGGGAGCTGTAGCTGCAGTGAGAATGGCAGGGGGTGCCAAAGCCAGAGGGCTTAAGCCAAGACTGTTTGAGGGCAGAGTTCAGGCCCTGAGTTGAGTTAATACAGAGCTGCAGTTCATGTATTCATTATTGTCAGCTGTTCATTAATCTCCCATGTGTATCTAAGTGTATTTGGAGAAACTAATTTCTGAGGAAAGCTGGAATTTTGACCTCTTAGCATTAAAGTATTTTTGTTAGGTTTCGGTTTGCTTTGCTTTTAATGAGCCACAGGCAAGGTCATCTCCCTATGACATATGTCTGATACTGTGCAAATTAGGACATTCCCCATTTTGCTTTATAAAAATTTCTACACTGGGATCATAGAATATCCTTTTGTATACCCTTGGTCATATGTCTAGCCTAATTTTTCAGTATCAGCCACTAGAGTTTCCAGAAAGGGAATTGGATCCTTGCCACCTTGGCCTGCCAAAAGTCCTATCAACCAAATATTGTGAGTCCTTACTTGATATTCATTCTCTCTCTACTGCTGTGAAGTTTAGTGCGAAGTCTGCTTTTATTTTTTTCTTCTAGGAATTCAAGTCTTCTCCTCTCTTGAGACTGTATTTTCTTCTCTGCTGAGTCAGTCCTCTTTTCCACTAGTATCTTCCATTTGGCAGGTTAAAAAGTTAGGCAGTCATATTTCCAGTTGTTCTCCACAGCCCCCAGAACAGGGTGCAAGTTGCCAGTCTGAGAGGTGCGGAATCAGATTCTCCATCAGGGTTTAGCTTGGCTCTGTTCTCCTGTTTGTACTTGAAGAATGCTCTCCTCCGGTCTAGGAGTTACTGAGAAAAAGGTGTTTCAGATTAGTTTTAGTTTTTCCCCTAGGAATGGCCACAGATGTTACTTTGATAAGTATATACTGTTTGTTTATTGTTCTGTTTTCTGTTCTGTTTCTCAAATTCATTTAATGGGGAATGGCCTTTATGCTGCCAGTTCCTAGTTAGGTTATCGGCTCCTGGATTTGTATCATTTTCATTGCTCATTATATTCACTTTGATGGGTATAGAGGTATCATTTATATGTCCTGTAGAGTTTATTCCACTTTAAACTGAAGAACTTTCCTATCTGATGTTATTCCAGGCAAGTACTTGCCTTCCCTCAAAATAATAAAGACTGTCCAATTAACTTCTAGAAATTCCTCTGGTGCTTTCAGTGTGCCTTGAAGGTAGTATTAACTTTTCACATACCTAGGAAAAGGATGTAGGCTGTTTTACCTACAATCCGTAATAACTTTTTTTACAACACTTTTCAAGCATTTTACAAGTATTCTTTGAAGCTTGAGTCACTACATTTTCAGCGTGATTCTGGAAAAAATGATGAACACACCTTTTTTGATGATAAGTTCTTTCACATATACACTCCTTTGCTGAGTTGCTTTTCACTGTGATTTTTCAGAGTGTTCATGGGGTGGCATTATCCAGTCACTTGAAGCCTTCCGGCAATTTGGTTTTGTACCTGCAGTCTTAAAGTTGTCTTTATAATCTGGACTGCAGCAAGTCTTTTTTAGCCTTATAGAAGTAGAGAAAGACCGTTATAAATACTATGTGGCTTTGCGATTTTGGGGGGAATTATCCCATTAGCACACTGTATTTGTCTCATCATTTCCCATAATTACTAATAAACAAGATTATTTGTGAAACTTCCACTGAAGCCCATTAGAATAGTTCTGGCAGAGACAGTATTCACATCGTGTCAGTTCTGCTTCACAAAATCTTCAGGGCAGCTAAACTCATTATGTGCTAGACTTGAGCTTTCTGGTAGTCTGTTGGCAGTTATTTAATCATTTCAAAATGAACTCTTTACATAGGTATTCTAAAACAGATAAATCTTTCTCTTGGAGAATATTGCTCCAGTTGTGCTCAGCTGATCATTTAGAACACACGAAAATTTTTTTCTTTGTGCACAAAGGGTCTGATTTTCATGTGATGTGTCCAGATTTTACCCTAGTATGACCCCCCTGACTTCAGTAAAATTGCGCCTGCTGTACACAGGCATAAATTACATATTTTCTCCTTAAAAACAAACTAAAGCCCCAGTGGTTTACAAGTTACCCAAGAAGTTATGTGACTTTCAACAATCATACAAAAGCCTGCAGTGCTGCATGCAAGGGCTTGAAAACATCTGGAGCTTTCAAGATTTCTCAGCGTGTGCCCTTGCACAGTGTCATTTGCAGGATGTTACTTGTTAGAGGGCACCTTCGTCAGCTGCACTTACTACAGTTCTGCTGTGAGTGGAGACCTGACTGAAGCCTTTCCTATAAACAAGGAATATATCCATTTAAGTTAATGGAGCTAATTGCAGAATGACCTAAGGGGTCAGGCCAACTGAATAAATGTTACAGTTACGAAATCGTCCCAAGATTTCATTATACAAACCATGTACTGAATATTCAAGTTGGGTCAATGAAGAGAAAATGAATTATAAGACAAAACCCAAATGTGCAAACTTTGGCAGTTTTTTCCCTTATGGCTGCTGATTATTGGACAGTAATTTATCAAGATGTATTTCTTTTATTTTTTTTAATAAACTGTTTATTGTGGCAGCTTAGTGAAAGAGCATTTAGTTTCTAGAGAACAGTACTGGTCATGGCTTGATCGTTCCTTTCCTTGAGACCTCTCAGCCAAGATGTTCAATGACTATAATCCAGGTTTGCTAAGCTGTTACAGAAAAGATAAAAAGTGTGATATAACACATTTCTCTGAGTAGTGCTACTGTGGGAGTTGCTCGGCGATAAAGCATAATCTGTCTGTTGGTCAGTTTTAATGACAAGGATCAGAAGGAGGTGCGGGGGGGACCTCACCAGCTGCTGGTCTCATCATGCAGAGCAGCTTAGGGACAGCTGAGTCAAGGGACAATCCTGTGCTGGTTGGCTCTTCCTCCTGGAGAATTATGTTTAAGCATCAACATCGTTTCAGGAAAATAGCATTTGCTTTGCTTCCTTGAAGTTACTTATTGAGTGACAAGCAACTATGATAACCAGGCAAAGTATATTCAATTGGCATATATTCTCCTTGTTCTTTCTGTTTTGCAAAGAAGTGTGCAAAAGGGTTAATCAGATCAAAGCTGATAATCTTGATGAATTATTTTGAATTCTGCAACCATACAGGTGTTTTGTCACTGCTCTTACTGGTCGGTGCATATTTCTGTGTTCCTTGAATTGGGAGAAAATCATTCCTTGCAGAGCCCTGTAGGTCAGTGTCGCATGCACCAAGGGCTGCATCTAAAAACTACATGGGAAATGTCCAAAAATTATTAATTTGGAGACACAACAGGCTGGTGTAGATCAGCAGTGGATTCACATAATTGAATTTCAGGCAAACCATTCCAGCCCAAGGGTCAAATTATGAATAAATATAAGACAAAACACACCATCTGGTGAACCATGCCTAATGTAACTGAATTAATTGTTCAGTGGATCTCAAGGCCAGTTAAATAGCTTATCCGTATTTATCATTGCTTCCTACTAAATGACACATTCAAAGCTCTTCCCTTCCTTCTCCCCCTCTAACCCTTTAACCTCTGAGTCATTTAGTGGTGGTGGGTGGTGTCTGCTCTGACAGTGTGTTGAGTATATTGCTGAAATAAACAGGCTACTTCAGAATTTTTTTAGCAAACAAGAGCCTGCAGTCAATGACTGACTTTCAGACATATGGGCCTAAAAAGACATGATTTTAATTCATTGTAGTTATTATTTGCATAGTGCTATCTACATCTGGGTGCTTTTACAGGCAGCATATCTCTAGGATTGTTTCCTGTTTAAGAAGTTATGCACAAAGACAAAGCAGAGCTGGATGCGAAATGATCGTTGTAAAGTCTAGCTTTGTCTCAATACTTTTTTGTTGGTTATAAAATCAGTAGCTTTCTTTAGATTTCTCTGGCTTTAGTAGGCAGCTGGACAGCTATTGGTTTTTAGAAAGCTGAGAAAACTTTTTTTTTTTTAATAGGTGGTCGAGTCTGCAGGTTTTTTTCTGTTCAGGAGAGAGAGGTTGTTTGTTTGGGTTTTGACAACTCTCAATGCCGTATGACAAATTATTTCATCAAAAGCAATTTCTGTCCTATAGAGATGTTTATGGCAGTTCATGCGTTCCTCTGAACTGAATGTGAGGCTCAGATTTTCAGATTTGCCTTGTGATGTTAGATGTCCCGTTTCTCCCAAAATTAAATAAGAATTTTGATGCCTCTTAAACAGCCACGTTGGGCCAAATATTCAAGTAGGGAAAAGAGATCTAAAATGAAGAGAATTACATTCAGATGAAATTTAGGTTCCGAGTATCCTGAATTTCCAATATAAATAATTCTGAAATGCTCAGTGCACGTTACCAAGCGCAGGGGCAGTGTGGTGGATGGCTCTGCAACCCTCTGGTGAGTCCACGTGCTGGAGCTGACCTCCTTCAGGAAAAGGGCAGGCCATTAGCCACCAGATCAAAGCACTGGAGTGCTTAGTGGCTGCTAGTGGCACAACCCAGGGTAATAGCACTCCGAGGAATATGGAGTAATGGAAACGGTCTCCCAGCTGGAGTTTGATCAATAATACTTCGAAAAGCTGCCTACAAGAGCTTGATCTGACACTTGTATCCTGACTGGTATAGTCTCTTGCAGGGAGGAGGGAAGGAAGTGGTGTGAAAACAGCACCCTGTTTCTTGGGCTTCTGTGGCTAAATATCACTGCTAGCTAGGTCTATCCCTAAGGCAGCTCCTGCAGTCATTTGCCTGGAATTTGAAATTATTTCTAATGTATATGTTGCTTTTAAAGTGTTGAACTATCTAAAAAGTCATAGTTGTCTGTGAGGGAATCCTCTATCTTGATCCCTTTTCATATTAGGAGTTAAAAAGAACATGTTTCAGAATAGTATCTGACTTTATTTTAAAATGAGTATTTAGACTCAAATATCTTAATTTATCTATATTTATATAGAAAACAAAAACACGTGCCTTCAGTTGAAATGCAATCCCATGTGTAAACAGCATTTCACTTCTTACGTTTTTTTTAAACTTGCGATGAGCTGTGTTAGCTAAGATCTAAAATAATTGATACTGGTCTTCTGAAATAGTGTAAAGCTGAGGGTTTGGGGGATTGTTTTTTATAATTTGGTTTTGTTTGTTTTTTTAACGTATCATAGCTTTGCCCAAATAATCAGTGGAATAACATTGGCATGAGACTTGAGGTCTGGATGAAAATTCTGTCTGCTGGTGCTGTTCCTTGGGGTCCAGTGTAACAGTTACTTTCAGGATTGTTCCAGTGACAATATTTTAATACCACTTTCCTGGCCATTCCTGCTGACATTTCTGGATTTAGTATGAATAAAGTACTAGAGCTGTAACCAGAGTTAACAATTCTGTACTACAATATTTCAGTTAAATTGCAGGTTATTAAATAAAGGAAGCCAATTTCTGATCTTACTTAATGTACATTTCCAGTAATTCAGGATCTGATGTCAACAAAAAAATGTTTTAGCGCAAAGAAGTGAAGTAATCGGATTATCTTTCAGGAAATGTATAGTGTTTATTTCAAAATATTTTGGCATGGTACAGAGCTAGTAGAAGGATTCACAGTTTACACGGTAGTAGTTTGAGTCAGATGGACATAGTGTCTTTTTCTTGTACAGTCTTTGGTTCTTGGCTGTGATGGGCTGGAGAAATTTCTCCCTTGTCACTGGCTGTGCAATTCTCCTTCATTTCTCTGCCCTGTCGCCTTGTCCTTGAGAGGTGTTGCCCACCTTCTCTGAACTTACCATTTTTTAGTTCATCTGAGTCTTTATGGGATTGGGTTTGTCATAGAAGTGATCTCATGGTAAGAACACACAGGGCAAGCAGAGCTTACAGGTTATTATGGGCAAACCCAAGAGTTGGTTTTCTTGTGCTCTGCAAGTAAGTCTTGCCTCTCTTTACATCAGCTTTTTACACTGTTCATTTGGCAGATCACATCTATTTCACCACTGCCAAAGGTCTGTAGTTGGTTTTCTGAGCATTGCTAGTCACGCAGGTCATGTTCCAGACCATAGCTGGCCACCTCTTATGTGCTGGAGCCTTGCACTAGCGGTTAGATGTAGTTGTTAGTGACTGCCATACTGAAACTATGCTAGACCAAGGAGATAGGGAAATAATGCAGGAGTCGCACAACTCATGAGTGGTTTCTCTGACATCGGAAATTTAGGTAATCCACATTATGAATCTTAATTACAAGTAATCTGGGCAACAGAAATATCTGTGCATAATTTATGCATATCTCTCGAGCTTTAAAGAGTGAGTCCTTAAACATGAGTGGAACTTTAAGGGTATGAGTATCCCCTTTGCCTCAGTGGACTGTGAACTTGTTCATACCAAATGGTCCTATTTTCCTGATAACGATGTATGTAAAAGAGGGTATGTATTTAGCAACAGCAATATATATGAGTTGACTGAGATTGACTTTCCACATTTTGGGTCCCTTTGAGGACTCTGGCATTTATGCCGCTGCTGCTGCTGTTGTCCCTGAGTGAGTTGTGTTTATGCAAACTCCACGCAGTGCTGTAGGTTTGTAATACTACTTAGAGGCATTTAATGGAGACTTGTCATTCACAGGGAAAAAACCAGTATCATTTGCCAAAAAAAACCCAACCCAGCTAAGCCAGAGGGGAAGCAATTTTGCGTTCTTTATCCTGGCTTATAATGACATAAGCCTCTAGAGAAATTCCAATAGCTCTAACCAGAGGTTGAATGGAGAGCAGTCAAGAGCAATGAAAAGGAAAACCCTTACTTTTTGCTGCTGTTGATGAGTTTCTGATCAGACAAAGCAATGCACGCAAAGAATTGCTGAACAGACTGGTGGAGGCCATGAGCTGACCCATTAAAAAATTTCTCCTGTATTGCAACTAGATGATCT
The DNA here is from genome assembly GCA_003993805.1 of Himantopus leucocephalus. Taxonomy (NCBI): domain Eukaryota; kingdom Metazoa; phylum Chordata; class Aves; order Charadriiformes; family Recurvirostridae; genus Himantopus; species Himantopus leucocephalus. Next base: position 3,466,969 of record RSEF01000009.1, read on the forward strand.
CAATAAGCTGTTGGGTGTCCCTGTACATCTACAGTGGGTAACCATGTGTTTTCACATGCTCAACAATGATGAGCATTCATCAAATAGAATGATTTGAGAATAAAGGTAAAGCTAAAGGCAGGTAAGGTGCAGCAGTGTTCCGGTATTGTCCAAATGAATTGAAGTGGATTGATACGATCTATACCAGTCTTGACTTCAAAGTAATACTTTACCTGGGTTCTTCCTGGGGACATCAGTCCAGTTGCCTGAGTCTGCTTGTAAGGGCCCAAACCTGAGCATCATTTTGCAGATGCCATTGCATCGTGGAAGTTTACACTTCCAGATTAGTTTATGCTTCTATGAGTTACACATCAAGAAAAAGATAGAACGTTACCTTTAAAAGGCTTAGTGAACAAAAAAAAACAACCCGAACTCACTGAAAAAGATTTTCCTTAATGTTTGTCCTCTAAATAGTATCTGGCTATTAGTGAAAAACATGATTTTTCTTAATTCTTTGTTCTAAACCATTTGTGGGTGGTTTTTTTCCTGAGAAGTGAAATTTATTGAGTTTACTGAAAAGGTGGACCATTTTTTACAGCAATATACTACAGTATGCTTTGCCAGCAGTTTGCAAAAAATTTGTTGTTCATCCTAGATGAAATTAGGCTAGGAAAAATATATTTGGAGAGCTAGGTCTCCCCCCCCGCTGCATTCTATTGTCTTTCAACAACAGAATTTGGGCAATTTTTCTACCTTGAAGTGCTGTCCTCAGTTTCAACACAAATTGGTTTACAGTGAAGGATTCACTGATAGGAGAACATCTGGAATATCGAAGTATGTAGGTATGATCAAAGTAAAAGATGTAGCAGGATGTTTCTCTTGACATTTCAGTCCAAAGGAGCACAGACAATTACTACCTCTCTTCTAAAGATACCAACAAGGTGTCTTAATGAGAACTTCCCAGGCGTGTGTGTGACTGTAAGAGAGTTTGGTTTGGGAACAGTCTCTTGTGCAGTTCGTAAATGGTCATGCAAACATCCGTGATCCACTTTGTGACACGAGTGCCAAACTAACGAGAGTGGCTCAAAAGCATGACTCACCAAAAAAGGTTGATCCATATCTCTCTGGGATTTGCAGGGGATTGTGGATGGGTTGAACTTAAATCATGCATGAACAGATCAAATCTGGAGCCAATATGCAGTAGTTCGGATACTTCCAGGAAGCACTGGATTCAGCATACATATGCTGATGATTCACCTTCTCAACTGTGGTAAAGATGTGTTCAGAAGTAGAGACCAAATGTGCGCAATCCTGGAATTTTCCCTATCAGCCCCAAACCAATAAGTTTTGGGAATACACTATGGTGTATTCAGAAAAGGCTGGCAGAAACTGTTTAGTCAACATTCAGTGAGAGAAGGTTGCTGGTAAGACACAGGTCCTTGTGGTGTGAGAACAGCTGCTATTCTTCAAATAAAGCAAGACTCGGCTAGAGAGAATTCCTGTAGGTGGACCCTGGCTAGTGAGTTTGTAACACAGATAAGGCATGGTGGGGAGCACTGGTAGAACAGCGGGTGCTGCTTTATGGTGTCTCTAGACAGTTTGGTTGTAAACCGCTAGACTAGCAAGAGCAGTCCAATCTCACACTTTGATTAAGAATCTTTTCAAAATCAGACTGCTGTTTCATTGGATTTTACTTCAATCTCAATATTTAGTTTCTGTCTTAAATTCCCTGGGTTTCTGTAATTATGAAAGAAGGATTTTTTTGGAAGCTATAAGCTTTTACTGCTGCATGGAAGAACCTGAGAATGTCAATTATAGAAGTTCAAATATTAAAATGTGAATGAAAGGAACCTCCATGTAGTTTACAAAATTGTTGTCAGTTTATGACTTGAATAGTTTGAAGTGATGAATGATAGTTGAAGAAACTGCGATTTTATTCTGGTTTGGTGTATTTAAAAACATAAATATTTGTTACGAATTTCTATTCCCATTTACAAAATATTTGCTTTTGATAAGACCCCTTTAATATGATTTTCAGTTCCTATGGATATGGTGCCAGCCACTGATGTTTTCTTTTTATTTCCTCTTTTTCAGTTACACCAGCAGAGTTGTTTCCAATGGACTGAAGGCACAAATTAATAATCCAGAACTGAAAGTCAGAGGATTGGACCCACTCATCAGCAATTTAATTGATAAACTTCAGCACTTTAATAAAGTAAGTAACTTCTAGAGATAAAAGCATTTTATCACTGGGTTTGATAGCAGAGCTGAAGCTAAAATTATTAGGTGGTACTGCTTCTCGTGTTACATTTCCCAGGATAATAGGCCTGAAATAGCCATGTAGTGAGTCCAGTATTGAAGGCAGCTGAAGATTCTGTTGTGCCAGCCGGTTTATGAGCTCTGATGAGGAAAAATTATTTTCCTGGAAGTTGCTCTAATTCCTGGCTGTTTTTCAGTGGTGGAGATATAAACAGATCAAAAGACAAAATGGGTCTGTAAGGGTGTGACAACTGAACTGTATGGAATGCTGAAGTCAGGACAGAAGGCGCTCCAGGATTAATTAACTGCACCTTTGAAAACATTTCCTTGATGGGCCTTGTTCTCAAGCCCCTCAGCCCAAAAGGAAAGATAACCTACCAATGAGTTTCACAGGCATGATTAACCTGTGTCTCCCTCTATCATCTATCTGGGTTGCCTCAGATGTGCTTCCAGTCCTGGTGCGTATGCCGTCTGTCAAAGCTGAATGCACAATTCTCTGATATTACTGCTTCAGCACACCTCCTTGTGAGCTCTTAAAGTAGTGCCCGTCCAAATGAGCTGGAGCTAACAGATTTAACAGAGATTGATTTTCATTTAAAGTAGGCATGTTTTCTTGTCAGCTCGGAAGAATGCTTACAACAGTGTGTTCAGAGTCAGATGTGTTTGCACATTAGTCTACTTGTAATCTTTCACCATTAAAGAGTGATGGAGCATGGGGATATAAATAGTTGAAAACTGCTGTAAGATTAAAGTCCACCTTGGAGGGTGGGGTGTGCAGGAAGAAAAATAATCTGCACAGGTAAAACGTGAGGAGGAATTGCTTAGTCAGGATGTGGGAGCTTAAGACTGGCTGTGACCGGGAGTCATGGTTTGCTAGTACAACCCTCCTTTACCTCTCATCAACCATCAGTGGTAAATCCATAATCAAACCAGTAATTAATGTTTTTGTTAAATCTTGCTTGGCTCTAATGTTCTTCTACGGTTCTGTAGGTTGCAGTTCAGGGCTTCTTTGTTATCATACTGTTTGATTTAACTTGCCACGGGGAATTACAACAACCAGTCTGATGCAGTACTTAATATTACAGTGAAATAGACATTATGTGGTCAGATTGATGAAAAGGATAATTCATTATTTATCTGCCTTTGCATGTTGTTATAGAGTGTTAATTTACTTTATAAATATTAGATTTATCCATCTGTGTATTAGTCTTCTATAAACACTGACAATAGGAAATAGTTAGAAATAGATTAAATTAAAAGTAGCTGTGTGTTGGAAATTCTATTTCTTTGTCTGCTGTAGAGAAATAAAAATCTGAACAGTCTCATAATGAACTGCATACCAATTTTCTTAAGTTCCGTACGTTTAAAAAACAGCTTCAGAGAATACTTTTTAACCAGAACAATAAAATCCAACTCCTAGCTCTTTCTGTAAGTTGGAAGTGTTGCTTTCTGTTAGTTCTAATTCTGTTTTAGGAGAATATCATCCTTAAGTAAATGTAACTCCCATCAGATTGAGGTGCTTAGCAATAATGGATTCCAAGGGTGAAGGATTAAACAGAATACTGATTATTGCCCTGAGATGGTTCATTCTTAAGTACTTGGAATAATATAAATTCCTTTGATCATAATTTTAGTAAGATTTCTTCAGAGATCAAAGCATCAAAGAAGTTGCTAAATATCTAAGGCTTTCACATACAACATCAAACATGTGTAGCTGTTTTCTGCTTCTTGAATTTTCATTTCAGTTGTGATATTAATATACAAATAAAAACTGACACTGAAAAGCCGATTAAATCAGGAGTTTAAAGTGTCATCAATAGTGTGTGTAGACTGCATAGAGGGGGAGTTATACAGAATCCTATTACTCATTTTATGTGCAAATTGATTTTTTTTCATCAAATTATTCTTTTTTTTATTTTTTTGGAGGCAATACGTAAGGTGGAATTTACACAGTGATAAAATAAGGTGTTATCTTTGTATCTTCTTAAGCATTTGACATTTGCAATACCACTTTAAGCAATAGTTGCAGAGGCAATCCTAGAGAGGCAGGATGCCTGGAGAGCAGAGAACAAGGCAGTGCACAGAATGTGCAGCATAGGTGATTTGATGTGTCTAGGCCCCAATAATCTTCTACCACTTGAGTAATATTGCTAAACTACCCAAAAGAAAGCTGTTCTTGGATAAGAGAAAGATGTGCTGAGATTTTTTAAAAGAAATAACATTTCTGTCTTAACAAAACAAGCTCCAGCCATGCTGCATCTATCCCTCAGAGAGCGTGGACCTGTTGGCTTTCTGTCTCTCTCATTCTGTTTCGCAAAGGTGCGTGTTTTGGAAAATCAGATTAATCTGCTGCTAGATAAATTTGCTGAGCTTGTGGAGTACTGTCAACTACAGCTACGTTCAAATCAACAGGATTCATTTTTCTAAAAGATGTACCTTAGCTCAGTAATTCTTAACCATTACTGTAGCAAATCTAATTGCTGCTGTCTTCGATAGCTCCTCTTCTACCTCCGCTGCTGGACCCCAGCTCTTCCTCCCTGCTCTGCAAGTGCGGCTGCAGCCTCCTTCCCCTAAGCTGGCAGCCCCGGCTGAGGCCGCAGCAGTGTGGTGGGGCAGGGTGACCCTGGCCGTGGATAACCTGTGCCTCTGCTGCTGGGGTAGCAGTGCAGCACACACCGCTGTGAGCAGGAGCAGCTTCTCACTGGCCAGGCAGAAGTAGGAAACCATTCATTCATTTAAATCCAAAACTGACGGTCTTCGGCGTACAGCAGCCATTGCTTTGTTAGCTCCTTATTATGACTTTTCTGCAAATGTAAAGAGATTAGTAACTTCATTGATCCTAAGTCCCATGGACATGAACAAAACTCTTATCAATGTATTATTGTTCTAGTTGGTGCATCCCAACTCCAGCACATTGCAAGTAATCTGTATGCAAGTCGCCTTCCATTTCTGCCTGTCATTTAGGCTGAATTGCCAGTTTGTTGGAGATTATAGCAGTTCCTCGTTTTTTTCATCTGGGACTTAAATCCTCACCACATAGTTGTTGGTCTTTTAAAAAATTATTATGCAAATAGCAGGCTATTTCCTAACCACTCTGCAAAGCCAAAAGTAAAGTGAAATTTAGAGAATATTATTCAACAATTACTGTTATTTGCATCCCTGGCAGATAAGGTATTTGAAGAGGTTATTGTAGCTGCTGATTCACATATCAATAGAATTACCAAGTTACAATTTACAGTAACTTTTACTTTTAGTAATGCAAAAACAGATCAAGTTAAGTCCCAGGTTGATTTTAAAGAACTAGCAGTTAGAAATAGCATCTTTTCCTCCCCCTTTTTTGTGAATAGAGCAGATGTGAACTGCAACTGATAATAAACATAAAATCCCCCATTGCACATTTTTTGAGTATTACTTTTTGCCACATAATCTCACTTAAATACGTTTTAATGTTTTTCTTCAGCATAATGCTTTTCACAGTTCAAACACAAGTGTTCCTGAGGCCAAAGTTAAAAATCCTGAAGGATCAATTGCATTGAAAGCAATGAAAATGTTAGGGAAAAGTGAAAAAGCTTTGATTATAACTTTACTAGCTGGGTTGCATGGGCATTCTCAAAGGATTAAAATATAATAAGTATTATACAAGTTTAACCTATTTGTCTTTTCTATTTGTCCTTTCTCATCTAATCTTGACAGATTTTGAGAATCGGTACGTTTTGCTGTTGTCAGTCAGAGATGAATGCTTAGGGCACGGCTGTAATTCAAGGAGACAGTGCAATATCCTAACGCTTAAAATGAGACTGATGCCAAAGCAAATCTTGCTGAATCTGGACCCACATATTCTTTTTTTTTTTTTTTCTCCCACCAAAGTCTCATGGATCTGCCAGCTGAACTAAGAAATGCATGTAACTTGAATTCCTTTTAGATTTGTATACAAAGGATGCCGTCATAGTAAAGTTTGAAGCAACAGCACTGAGATGTTTCTTATCAATAATGTGAGCTAGCTATAATTTAATCTCCAATGTTGATTTAATTGGGTTAGACAATAGAGAATAATACAATAAATCATTTAACTACTACTTAATTTAAAAGCATATATATATTTTTAGACATCTATAAAATTTATTATATTACAGCTTTTTATATGAGATTTAAATGGAGACAAGTTGGTTTGATTTTCATCCAAAGTTGTAGCTAACTTGGACTAAGACTCAAAATATTCTGTTCTTCATTTCATCCAATGAAAACATAGAAAGAAAGGCAGTCATCTTAGAAAGAATGTTGCTTCTAGTACGTAGGATTTAAACAGCTTAGAAGTATTATTTCTTGCCCCCCACGTATTTCCCAAAACCTGCAGAGACTTGTCTCTTACAAATCAGAGCACCTTTCCCAAAACTGCCCTATGTCTGGATTTCCAAAACAGGTCCTTGTTTTTTCTATCCAAAGCATTTGGAGCCTTTGGACATTTCTTCAGAATTTCAGGTGCTCCATATCCCTTTTGGAAGTGTGAAGCAAGACATCTGGAAATCCCAGAGATATTCATTCTCTCTCGGTGGCTAGTCAAGCAGACTGACTGTAGTTTGAGGCATTGAATTTAATGCACATGCACAGATTAATAGAAAAAGGCACACTGAAAGGACTGGGCCCTGGTCCTAGTTGTGTTGTGTGTACAATGCACTGACAATCTGTGATCTGTGCATATGTAGTACATGTTCAGGGCTTTCAGGATTCATTGAGTGCAGACTTGATTATACTGGTACTTCTATGGTGGTAATCCTATACGGAAATATAAGAGGTGAAGGGCTGTGTTCTCTGCAGCGTGCCAAAGGCACGCCATCGCAGCCTGTTGAGGATGCCACCCAACTGACCTCGAGGCCAATTTTATCTTTTGCAAGTAATGTAGGATCCACATCACCACTCAGCTGGTGAAAGCGGTCCTTAGCACAACAGACTGTTGATTCTTCAGTTCAGGTCTGGAATGCTCTGGGTCATAGAAGCCTTAAAGAGATAATCTCGCCTCAGCTTGTCTGCAGTTCAGGTACGAGAGTGATTTTCATTGAAGCAAACACTTCTACAGTTGCATTGGTCCTTTTTGAATTCACATCACGTAAAGGCAATAACAGCCCTTGCTACCTTAATCTCCAAATGTAAACAGCAGTGATAATTGAATTAAAACAATAGTTGTTGGCTGATTAATAAATTGCAGCAAGAAAATTTCAGGAAAATAAAGATAAAATTAATGAAACCTGAAACAATTATGTTAAAGTCTCACAGTGCCAGGAAAGAGCAAGTGGACTGTTTGTTTATTTTTTTTTATTTTCTGCTCTGCTATATAAAAGTTGTGCACCCCTATCTTCAAATAAACTATCATCTCAGATTACTTCATCAGTTATACAGAGTTTGTTTCTCATCCTATTTTTTTTCCAAATGTTTGTTCTGATTAGATTCATGGGCTGTTTTTCTTCTCCCCTGCTAAGAATCAGACATCTCTTTGCTTCCAGATATACATGCTGAATGCTCAGCTCTAAGATAAGTTATGATCTTTTTCTTAATCCATATGCAATGAAACAACTCATCCCAGTGCTTGAAACAATGCAGCTTACTCAAAGACTGAGCATAATCTTTCTCTGTGTGGTTTTCTGTTTCTTAGGAAATTGTGTATATATATATACACACATATGTAACGTACGCTGTATAAAAATTCTGGAGACATCAGATTTCATCATTATCTGTGATTTAAGCAAGAAAAGATACATTAATGCTGCCATCCTGGGAAAAATAAACAAAAACCTACTAGCAATTTAGCGCGCTCTAGTTTCTTTAAAGAACGTGGCAGATTTCTATTGTATGTACTTCTTAGCAAGTCATCTTTGTGTCCATAGTTTTGCTTTCGTAACATGTTTTCACATTGACTTGTCAATCCAGTTGAGAAAATGCATCTGCTGTCTGTTGGGGGATTCTCTTGTTACCAAGAAAAATCAAAATCAACAAAGAGCCCTCTTTGCAAAGCAGTATATCACACAGTAGTGCATCGGGATACGGTAGTATATAGCAGAGGATGTAGTAATGGGGATGCTTCACTAGGAAACATTTCTTATAATAAAGGCTGTAGCTCTCGGGCAGCTAAACAGGATGTAGTTGCTGATTGCTTAGGAGCATTTATCTGTCTGGACTTCCATTAGGAGGAGTCAAATTCACAAGAAATATATTCAAATAGCAGGCTGGGACATCTGAGGTCTGTCAAATTCCTATTCTGGTCTTAGGTTTCTGCAAAGTTCTATTGCTTTGAGACCAGTAATTTGTGCCCCTTGCTCACTTCTGACTTAGGCATCCCAGGTGAGGCTGCTGGGGGAGCATCTATGGGGAGGGGGTGTGCAGGGGAAGGAGCAGGAACGGGCTTAGGGCTGCAGATGACTCAGCTGGGCTCCTTCTGAAAAATAGAGAGATGTGGCCATGAAGGAAGAAAAACTCACTCAGATTCCCTTTGTCTGCATACCTTGAGGGACAGATAGAAAAACAGATGAACCAATAATAATTCAGTAGTTAGGCTATTCATCTGGAGATGTGGGATCTCCTGGTTCAAGGCCTGGCAGCTCCGCTCACTGGGCTTTGTGCAGTGGTTTTTTTCTCTCATATGCCCTTATGTTTTAAAAAGAAAAGGAGTTTGGAAGCTCTAACCTTGGTTCTGCTGTGGCATTAAAAGTCCTGTCAAAACCAGAAGTTTGTCCATGAATCAGAACAGGAGAGCTCTTTCTAGTCCAGTCCCACTGAAAAAACATCACTGGAGCATTGTTTTATGGAGAGCATATGTTAACATTGTAATTTATTGCTAATTGAGGTATATATCATCCCTGGCTGAAATCAGTGTACTTTTGCTGCCCTGAGGTCTGCAGGTTGTTTGTTTGGTTTTGTTAAATATAGTGACTTGAGATATAATTAAATAATTTTAATTAGAATTGAGAAATGACTTTTTAGTATTAAAAACAGCATCAAGATTTCAATAGAAAAAGAAATCATATGAAATACGGGCTCAACTAAACCAAAATGTAGCATTTTAAAAGAAGACAAATCTGAATCTCAATGTAAATCCAGCATATTTTATTATATGCCAGCAAATATGTAATGCTAAAATGCCCGTTTATTATTCATGTGTTGTGTCTCAGAGTATGCCATGCTATTTGTCTTGCAAGCATTTTCAGAAATTATTTGCCCAGATGGGCCATTGTATGTGTTTTGTTTTGCTCATTGTGGGAAATTAGTCTTAATAAATCAAAATCACATATTGAGTCACAGTGGTGACTTGAGCCAAGTGGGGGAGAGGGAGGGGAGAGCTACTGTTTCAGTCTATAACTGAGCCAAAACATTTCACATATAGAAAAGCATAGTTTGAAAAGAGTTATTTTTTTAAAAAATACCATCCTCTGGCTTGAGTGCCCAGTTCTAGTTGCAGCTGATTAGCAAAACCCAAGCTGATACTCATTTTCACAGATGAGCTGGAAAGTGTTTTGGATCCTCTGGTGTAAGGGCTGCAAGTGAGGAGAGGTTTGAGCCTCAGAGGGATCTGCCTTGGTTTGACCAGTGGAAGGTGATAGGGAAATACGAGGGCTGGGATGGGCACCCAAGGCCGGGCAGGAAAGCAAGGCAGGGGCGGGAGTATGAGACATCCAGGGGCCTCCAGGAAGAGCTGGTCAGCCCTGGGGGCTTGGGATTGCTGCTCAGGGGGTGGAGGCAGCAAAAGGGAAACTTTTCCACCATTAATTGAAATACTGTGGTTTCATGCCACCCCAAGAGAAATGCATCGCTCTAATAACTGTTGTCTTTGTGATGTAAGGTGCTAACCAAAAGGCGTGCTGTTGTTACTGTTCAACAACTGTTCACAGTTGTTATGGTTCTTGACCAGAAATGCCCCTTTGTGGGTGTTGGCAGAGAGGAGGTAGCATGGATCTGACTGATGCGTTAGCCTATTTGTTTTGATGTTAACTGATTTTTTTAAAAATAGAAAGCCAGCAATTATCATTGAATTAATTAAGGTTGTTATACTGAATTCTCTTTTATGTGAATACTTACTTTGTTCTAATAGCCTATCATCTTTTTCTGATCACTCTAATAATTGTAGGTCATATACATTGTTTTAAGTTATTATCATTAGAAGTGTGATTATGGTATTTACCTCTGATCTCGTTCCTGAGGTATGATAACATGCTTATTTTTGGAGGTGGTAAGCTTAGTATTGCTTTCTTTAGGGTAGAGGAAAGGTCTTCAAACAACTGATTGATCATTGGCCAAAAGGAAGAACAGGGTCATTTTCCTCTCTTTCTGTTCCACTATTAAAGGGAGGAGACAAGTAGAAAAAGCAGTGTACGAGAATGAAACGAGAGGCTACCTAAAGTCCACGCTTACTCTGTAAAGCCCAAGTGGATCTCTACTGCTGGTGACACAAGTGGATTAATGCTACTAAAATATACTGCCGCTTCCCAGTTTAAAGCAAACAACTTGTTTCCAGCAGTAATAGGGGTTGCATTGTAGCACAAGTTGATGAATCAGACCTGGACTGCAGAAGCCCCAGATCAGGTGTGCCTCTGAGAGGTTTCTCTTACTGGGTGCCTGATATGGCTGCCCACCATGGCTGCCTGATCCACTCTCAGATGTTTCCCGCACAACCCAGAAGGGTGGGAGCGACGTCATCAATAACACCTGCAGCCATCATTTAGGCTGCTTAACCGGTTCCTCTGTGGCAGCTCCATGTGAGGTGGTTCATACTTGTCTGCTCAGGCAAGCAGTCTTTTAATATGTCNTGATATGGCTGCCCACCATGGCTGCCCGATCCACTCTCAGATGTTTCCCCGCACAACCCAGAAGGGTGGGAGCGACATCATCAATAACACCTGCAGCCATCGTTTAGGCTGCTTAACCGGTTCCTCTGTGGCAGCTCCATGTGAGATGGTTCATACTTGTCTGCTCAGGCAAGCAGTCTTTTAATATGTCTCCTCGCTGTATCTGCCATGTGTGGAGAGGCTAGAACTTCTGAATCAGTTTGGTGCCGTTTGTATTCATGTGATCAGTCATGTACTTCTTGGAGGACAAAACACAGAAGAGCTAATGATAGGTGTGAGGTGAGGTTAGGCAAAGATCCTGGTGTCACTGTCTAGTCTCTAAAGGAGGAAATACGGCCATGAGCAAGCATCAGAGGAATGCTTGATCTGCACTCCCATCAGTGTTTGTTCCTTTATGCTTTGGAATTTAGAAAGCAAGCCTGAATGTTGGAGAGAAGCCGCATCAGGAATAGCCTTTCACTTCTGTTTAGGGAGACATTCACAAGTAATTTCTAAAACAGGAAAGATGAAAGGAAACAATCCTCTTGTTTGAGGCAGAACCACTACTGTGAAGTAGCGTTATTTGTCAATGTAAAGAAATTCAGTCTTACAATAGACCTGTTTTGCTTCTGACCCTGTCTTACACTTCTTCGGTGTTGTACATAATACTTGTAAAGGTTCAAGTATATTGCTTCTCACACACACATCCCACAGCCATGCTGAGAGTAGTTCACCAAATCCAGAAGAGATCCTAGGATATCAGGCTTTGTGTGCCTGATGTCCTGTTTTCTCCATTACAAAAGCTTGATACTGTTCATGTCTTGTCGGAATTCCCACAATAAACTTCTGATCAGATACAAAAGGCCAAGTCTTAACTGCCTGTTTGCTAATACTGACTGCAAGAGAGCCCTCTGGTAGGGAGAGAAACCACTTTTATTTGTAACTGTTTGTTTCTTAATTTTTATCTTCTTGCTTTTGTGTCAAGACTTGGAGATTTGCAAAGAATGTAAGTTCAGCTAATAGCAAAAAGTTTAGTAGGAATTTTACAAACCCTACTGTACTCTAATTTTCACCATCTGTTACTTTTACGAGCATTGGCTAGTCTTCAACTTTTCTACTTTTTACTGGCCTTTCTTACCTATTTTGAAATGTTTTGTTTCTGAAAATCAGCCTAGTTTAAGTCCATTTTAAAATAATTAAGTTAGGTGTATTATTTAAAGGCACCATGAAAGCTCTTCAGCTGAATATATCAGCTGATTTCATTGTACTCCAGACAGTCTATGCAGTTTGCCCCTAACTCAATTCAGTCCTGTGCAGGTATGAGGCCAGCGTGTGGGCTTAAGAGGAAAACATAGCAAGGAATGGAAAGTAATTTTTTCAGTCACAAGAGACTACAGCATAGTTTCCCATAAACATCTTTCTATGTGGATTATTAGGAATGGTAAAAATCAGAGTTATATCAATAACAGGTTAGTTGCACCAGCACTCGGTACGGAACCAAACTCCACACCAATGCCATAGAAAATGGACTGAGTGTCAGGGAACCACACAGGGACTTCATCCTTAAAGAAGACTCACTTTCAAATAGAGATGTGCTGGTGTTCTGTCACTTGATCTCTGCATTCTGTCCCAAACAGGAGCAGAAGCTGCTTATGGATTTGTAGGACCTGAGAGGAAATAGCTATGGCCCGGGCCTGAGCTTTGGGCAGTGCCTGGAGCAGGCAGCTGCAGTGACTTGCAGATGAGGGCTTAGTGCTTGTGGGAACTCTCTGAAGGGCTCAAGGAGGACTGTTTCTCACAGCTGCAAGACACCAGGATCGGTTGAGATCTGAGCTTCCCAAGAAGTTGTGGACTCTGCCACCCGCAAAGGGGAAGTGTGGCTTCCTGAAGTAGCAGGTTTTCCTGGCCCTGCAGAGCTCGAGGAGCTCAGAAGCCCTGTCTGCCCAAATGGTGGGTGGTCTTCTGATAAAGTGACTGTTCAGTAACGCCAGCTGTGACATGGGCAGTACTGTGGCATCAGCTCAGCACAGACTTGAGACACAAGGTTTTCTGTTAGTGTTCGGTCGCCATCTGGAGAGTTGATTTATTTGTCTGAGAAACAATATTAACCAGACTCTCCCCACTGTGCCTTTCCAGGTTGGTACCTTGAGAGGTGACATCTTATCACTATGATACCCAATGGCTTCGCTCGCACAGGAGGTGAAACAGGTAGAAATAATGATAGGGAAATACTGTGCATCTGTGTCTTAAATGCAAACTCGGACACAGTTGAGTTGAGGGACCTTCCTCCGCCTTCTTTAAAAGTTTAGGTCCAAGCCAACATTGTATGCACTGGCCTACACGGTGCTTAAATGACAAAATGCAGAGAGCCCCACAGAGCACTTATGTCATAAGTAATAGTCAATGGATGTTAAGGATTTTTTTCAAAATGCGTTAGCAATAACACTATTTTTAGAGGCATATATTTTAATTCTGATTCTTCTATCATCTTCTACCAGCATTTACCAGAGTATAAAAGTTACCAGACAGTAATAGACAATTTTATGTTGTAAGAGACGATCTGGAGATAATCTGGCTCAACCTTCTGTTGAAAGCAGGGCCTTAGATTAGGTTATCCAGGGCCCTGTAAAACCGAGTCTTGCATAATTCCAGCCGGGGGATTCCATCTCTTCTCTGGTGCCCCTCCGCTTTGTGTTTGTTTGCTTGCTTGTATCTATGAAAATAAGTACACTAGTCTTAAATGCTTCCTGTTTATAATGTTCTCGAGGTCCAGCCTGAATTCATAGACAATAGTTCTTGGGCACAGAATAGGCACTTTATACCTTTATACACTGAAATATGTTCCAGTGTATAAAGCAAGAGCAGTTATTATATAACTTGATAGCGGGATACCTGGAAGTTCCTGCTTCCTATAGGAAAAAATTCAAAGGAAATGACAACCAAAGTAAACAGCACGTCTCCATATCTTGCACAAAGCAGATTCCTGTTGTGATTCCAGCCTGCCTGGATTACCACCAGTGAGGCTGACGTAAATAAATGGAGAATACTGGTTAAGCAGCAGCCCGCTCATTTACAGAGCACAGAATTTGCATACACTTACTGGCTGGAAGGAAATTTACTACTGTGCACATGATGCTGAGAAAAGCCTCGGGTATTACAGTTGGGAACCATTTGCTCATTACTGTTCTTTTGAATAGCAATGAGGTGCGTGTAAGAGTCTGTATGCCACGGCTCCTGTGCATTTGCAAATGCAGCCTATTCCTGGGCATAGATGGGACTTTTTCTACCTTTAATTGTGATTTCATGGCTGAAAATGCCACTTAGATGTGAGCTCTGTAGCCCTGAACACATCCAGGCCCTCAGTTTCTATACCGCTGAACACCTCAGGCTTTGGCTAGCCAAAGTGTCTTGCATTGCAAATATGATTTATCTACTACGTACTGTTTAGTGACACCTACAATCTATCCTGCTTCCTGGGACTGTATGCATTTTAAATGAGATAATACATTTATTTCACTTGCCTTTTTCATGCATCTGAAATGAGCCTGTGCCTCAGTGCAGTTACGTGGGAGTGGATCTATTTGGGGCTGAGTATTCCCAGTCCCAGATGTTACGGATGAACTTGTCATTATGCAGAATAGTCACCCAGGAGACCACTGATTCCCTTCAGAAATAGGTAGCCTTGGTATTGCCTTAACACTAATAGCGAAGTGAAAAATGAGAGGCAGTGAATAAGACAGTGCCACTTCACATGTAGAGATTATACACTTTCATCACTGTTTCATCACTGTTTTGTCAAGCTCGCTTTTGAGCTGTGCAAAGACCCCAGTCTTCACTCGGGAGGAAAGTTGGAGAGGCTGTTATCACATAAATCTCATGGCAGTGCTTTCCCCCGCCCCGAAGATTTGAGAGTTGCCAGTACTTAGCAAGCATGAGCTTCTCACAACCACTGCAGGAGGCACCTGCCTCGCTGCAAGACAGGAACTGGGTTCTCTGCCTCTTATGGCAAAAGAGAGCTCACAAAATTTATTAATATAGCAACACCAGCGAGTATTCACGAAGGGTAACATTGGTCTAGCAAAGCAAACAAGACCCAGCATGCATAGCCATGCTCAAGCCCAGAATCAATATTTATGCATCTCCCTAACTTTAAAGACCTAAAGAATTCCAGTGGCTGTTCACACTGTGTTTAATTATAATTATATGCATGTTTGAGTGAAGGCCCCGCTCAAAAATAAGAGATACAGGGCCTGGTGTAAACCTTCTCAGGTTAAACCCTTTGCCTAATTGTTGGAGAATAAGCTTCCTTCTTCCAGAGGGTAAGTCAAAATCTCAACATCGAGGCTTTTATTCTGGATCACCTTTCTCCATTGATGACAAAGGGAACCTAGGGAGAAGGGTCTTCTGGCAAGGCTAGCGTTAGCTTTGTGAGTCCACTATTGTTTATCCCCCCCAGTTGTCTCTTTCCCAAAAGCCTTCATTTAGTGTGACATTTAAGCACGCAGCTCACTCAGCCGTTGTATGTAGGTGCACATAGAGAGAGGTGTGTGCTTTTTTGATGCCTCAGTCCTGAATGTGCTCCTGCACAGGTGTTTATGCATTCCAGGCTCATGGCAGTGTGCACACCACATCGCACAGTCCCCAAATGAGACAGGGGTAACAGGATTGAATNCAGTTGTCTCTTTCCCAAAAGCCTTCATTTAGTGTGGCATTTAAGCATGCAGCTCACTCAGCCGTTGTATGTAGGTGCACGTAGAGAGAGGTGTGTGCTTTTTTGATGCCTCAGTCCTGAATGTGCTCCTGCACAGGTGTTTATGCGTTCCAGGCTCATGGCAGTGTGCACACCACATCGCACAGTCCCCAAATGAGACAGGGGTAACAGGATTGAATTGTTTTGAAGCAACCACAATGTGTCCTCAGTCTTACACAGTTCAGTCACATCTGAAGATGAATTTATGTAGGCCTCTACATGTTTTTAATGTGTGTAACTGAAAAAAAACCCGAAACTGATGCACACATTCTGTTGTTTCCAGCATTTGGAAAAGAAGGTTTCTAGCTCTAATTTATTAATAATTCTGATATGGAAGATACTTTTTCTATGTGATGAGGACTTTTCTACAGTTACGAAAGTATGTCTAATAACTAATTAAAATGGATTGAAGTGGTAGTCAAATTTGAACACAGCTTTTAATAGCCAGAAGCAAGTAACTAGAACATAGCCTACTGATACGAAGCATGTAGTGTTTTGAATGCTGCCATATGTCCCGATACGTATCAGCTTTGCAAAGAAAATCAAACAGTGCTCAACGTCATTTCAGGGCTCTGCGTCTTGTTTGCTCCTTTCAGTATCTGTAAGAGGAGCCTCTCCCAGCAGAGTTTTTCAAAATGACATGTTCATGGGAGTGAACTGGCAGACAAACAATGTAATTATTGGATAATATAATGAAATATGACTTGTGCTTCACTGCAGTAAAATGACGCTGAACCATATTTGATGTGGCATTTGAAATAAGAGAATCTAATAATACGAAATGGATTTCAGAAGGGTAAATGGAAAGCTTGAGATTTGTCTTTCTTAGGCCATATAATTGGGACTGCATGAAGTCATAAAGAGAGGGGAGTGGGCCATGGGCCACAGAGAGCTGCAGGCGCTTTGAACCCCTTGATGAAGCTGACCGTTTGTGCCAGTCACTGGAATAAAAGTTTAATATTAAAGAGCTTTGTTGCATGAAGTTCTAGTCTCGAGGGTAATTTTGAGTCATGGAGCACGATACAGAAGTTTTAACTGAGGTGCGTAAAATGAATCACTTCAAGTATTAAAGTTCAATTTTGGACTTTAGAGTGTTTATGAACCGTATGAAGCAATATTATACTTTCTTATTGTAAAGATTATTTCAGTTATTGGTTAAAATACTTTTTAAGATTTTTTTTTCATCCAGCTTTGCTAATTGCTTCCAAGTACTTGGTAGACTGAAAATTGCACACCAGTTACCAGACGTGTAAAATAACTTTTGAGTTGGTAATATGATATATTAACTAATAATCCAAACACAATATAATAAATTGCTACTTAATGCTGAGACTAAATGTATTTGAAAACTTGAATAATTACTTTTTGAAATAAGAAGTTTTTGTTTAGCTCCTAAGCGTAATGGTAAAAGCCAGAAAGTCATGAGTGCACATTCAGGAAATGGGATTAGCTGGTAATAAAGCATCTCAATTTAGTGGCAAAGGAAAAACACTTTACAATTTCAAAAGTAACAAAAGTAATAAAAGATAAATACTAAACAGTACAAAGCAAAAATTATGACATGTAAAAGTGAAGAAGAAAAGCTAAAGGTGTGATGTAAAACCTGTGCCTGGTAGGGCCAAGGACAGTAAGAAACTGTCTTATCTTACATGCTAAGGTATACTATTAGTAAATAATTAATAACAAGACAAAAAGTATCCCTGTGCAACATATCGGTTCTAGTAAACTGATTTTTGTAGTAAACAAAATTTTTGCTTTATTCTTTGAGGAAGCCAAAGCTGTCCCGTCTGTCTGCCTATCAGCCTGCTCCTCCAGCACCGTTTTAAAGTGATCAACTTCAACCACATTTCCATAGCCGTTTTTATCTGTGCAGAGAGTTTCTCTCCTTGCCGATTACTCCTGTTTCAGAAGTTTTTGGACTACACAGACATGGTAGCACATATGGCAGTTTGATTCCTGAGAAAAGATTCTTGGAAGAAGCGCCGGGGAGTGATGCACTGAGCACATAAACGGGGGCAAAGGATGCAGGGCATTGTGTTCTTAAGAATTGCCTGTATGTAGAGTTTCAGCTGTAACTCTGGTGTTGCCCTGTTTTGATTAAGCCAGCAGAGTTTTGTGTGTGTGGATGCTTTTTTATTGGTTCAGGCAGGGGAAAACGTGAATGACTGTAATTTGGGTTTAGCTACGATAGTTCAATATGAACTGTCAAACTGGAGTTAAACTAGTGAGCAGGAGTTAAACTGTGCGCAGTTGCTGTGCAGCCTGCTGTTAGGCTCGTAGCAATTTCAGAGAGATCATATGATCAAAATGCATTAGTTCCTTCTGGCTGGTACACAAAGAGAAAAAGAACAAGATCATTTTGCTGGAGCCTCAAATCCAAGGAAATTCTGGTCTGTGGAGAATACTTGAGGAGTTTGAATCCTGGGGAAAATTTTAGCCACCTTTTTCTGTGGGGAATTGGGAAGTGGTCTAGAAAGAGCTAGTCTGGTCTGGTCACTGTTAACATTATTGTCTGGGTCCCAGAGAATGTCCCCAGCATGATCTAGCTGTGGAGGTTAAAATGACTGTGGACAGATTGTAGAGGATGAGAGAAGGCACCAGAATATTCAATGTGCTTTTTAGCTCTCTCCTACTCTCATTTTTTTTTTCCTGTCCCTTCCTTCTTCCTGATCCCTGCCGTAAATGAAACATTTGATTTTGCCAGTGGTAACTGGGTGACAGGAGAAGGGTGGAGCACAAGTCCCACCTGTGTGAAGCACGCCATATGCTTGTGTGGGTGTGGGTGAGTGTGTGGACATGCTTCTCCACTGAAGATTCAAGTGGGATGAAAATGCAGTTTGTGGAGGATGCAGTTTGGGGGCGTGGTACTTCACTGCAAACCCCAGAATTCAGGTCAATCTCAGCATCACCCCCAAAGCTGTTTCTCAGCATTCCTCTGTTCCCGTTGTCTCAACCATTCACAGTGTGGTCAATCATACAAGTTTAGGCGAGCTGAAATCTCAGGGTCTGTCAGAGGGAAGAGCAGCAAGTGGGAGATTTAGTAAATTCACACTCAGTCCCTGGCTTCTGCCTTGGATTCAGATTAAACCCTTGACAATCACAGCTACAATTACATGACGTATTTCTGCAGTTAAATCAGTCAAATTTCTTCCACCATTTTGTAAGCCGTGTAAGGGAGGTGGGAGAAGGCAGTGTTAGTCTGGCTCCTGGGGGGGAAGATGGCATTGATTTCTTAAAGAACACGAAATCCTGAGAATTCAAACATGACGTATTTTTCACTTTCCAGTCCAGGACTAAACAGAAAATAGCAACATCAGCCCTGTAGACATGATACTGAGGAAGAATTTTGTTTGTCTTGTTCCTTCCAGTCCCTCCCTCACCCCAAAGTATTCTTTAGCACCTTCAAGTCTACAGTGCTTGGTGGTAGTTCAGTCTTTCGTTTTAGGATGCTCTTCCTTAGTGGAGCTTTATACAAAGTTTTAGATGTGACAGAAATCAGATGAAATACCTACAACAGCTTGAACAGGCTTCCATCATATCTGGACTTTGGTAGCTTTCAGAAAGCTATCAGCTGTGATCTACTGTGTTGGCATATACGTATGTGTGTCTCTGAGTATGCATATAATTTTGAGCATTACAAGTTGAAGACAGCAGTATCAAAAGCTAGTTGATCAGTTAGATGCCGATGTGCCACTGACAACTTTGTCAGTAGGTATAGTTACCTATGACTGTCATATTGACGTGAGTTTTTCTTCCTGTCTCTGAAAGAAGACAAGTTGATGGCCATCCACAAAATATCTCTTTCTGTCATCTACTATGCTTAGTTCCCACCGAGAGAGTTAACTCTGGACAGCAGTGTCTCCCATCATGAATCCTCCAGGCTTGCTGCACATCCATATTTGGTACTTGATCTTTAGAAGGTATCTTACTCTCTCCACCCTGCCCTGTGCTCATCTTCGCATGTAGTTTGTAATAAATTTTATTTCAAATTCTAGGCAAAACAACATCGTCTCTTGAAGGTTTATACGCTCACTGAGTGTTTTGGCTGGATGTCTCTTTTTGGAGCACTGGTCTAATCTGAGACAGGGCCTTAGCTGCATCTGATGGAGTTGCTCAGGTTCAGTTGTTGTCGAGCTGCTGCTGAGAATATTATTGTAGCTCTAGACTGAGGTTGTGGAAAAAAACCTGTCCATTCAGGTTTTTCGATTAAAACATGACTTCCCAAACTTAGTGTGCCAAGGTTACGTGAACCTGGATCTGTAGGACAGACTGTATTGTACATGGCTGTGGTAGACAGAAGGTCTTGGCTCAAAGCTGCCCTTTGCACAAAGATTAGCAGGGAGCAACTTCCCCCATCTTCTCCAAAGAAGAAGCTGAGGGCTGGGTTTTTCTTTGTGCATTCTGTTTGAATTAGTATATACACCACAAGTGCTCAGCACACCCCAGCATGGAGACCCAGCATAACTGCCATTACGGCATTTTAATAAAAGGTAGTGGTTATTTTTAATCTACAAGCAGGAGTTTATGTTGTTTGCTCTAGGATGCCAACTTTCTAAACATTTTTGTGACTTAAAGTTTACCCTTGCAAAGGCTGACCTTTACAAGGGTGCAGATCTGAAAAGGATTTTCTGTCCTTGAGATCTAACTCTTTCAGGCCTTTTGGGAGTTTTTAGACACACTTATTGTTCTGGAGTCTTTTAATTAAAAAAAAATGTATAGGGCTACACATTAGTTCCTTGCTATTCTCTGTTGGCCTGCCCTATTCGATATTCATTCTCCAGTAAGATTGTACTATTTAAATTCCGGTTTATGCAGCATCCCTTGAGGTAGTTCCTCTCCAAAAATGAGAATTTTGGGGCTAATTTTGTGTGGTATCTTTAAATAGGGGCATCTCGCAGCTCAATGCTTTCTTTGAAGATGAAGGTTCCTTCCCATCTCTCCTCAGATAGTAAGGTTCTATCTTTAGGCAAACGAGTGGCTGTCAAAGGTAAAGGGTTGGATGGTCTGGGTGGTTTGGTTTTTTTTTTCTCTCACCATTGTAGAAAATGTGGAATTGCTGTTAGGAAACAGATAATCTTTTTCGTGTATAGTTGCAAATTCCTTGTGTTCTTTTAATAACAATTGAAAAATCTCTAAAGAGGGGAAATAGTTGCAGCAGGAATAACAGGGAAAGTTCACCGGTTAAAATGCTGCTCCCTCAGCATATTCATGTATCAGAAACTCGAGCGTAGGGCAGAGAAATCTTTGCAGCAGATGCCCAAACTGAAGCAGAGCATCGGGGAACTTCCTTTTACTCTTTGTCAGATTTTGTAAACAGTTGATGAAGCCTGAGAACAGCACCAATTGCAGTTGTCCTCTCCAATCTGGCATTCAGGTATGGGGTGGGTCAGAAATTGCCTGCTCACCTGTCAGTGAGTGAACAGGTCAGTAAATAGCTCAGGTCATCCTCTCAGGGACTTTTGAACCTGTCAGTCAGTTCAACCAGTGTTTGTCTCAAAAAAAAAAAAAAAAAAAAAA
>RSEF01000009.1:3488303-3514505 GCA_003993805.1 Himantopus leucocephalus
TTAAGGGTAATAGGTGTTTGGCGATTTAGATCCAGTTCGGTGCCCTGCTGACAGAAAGGCTGCAGAGTGGGCTGTGTTTATATAGCCCAAAGAATCCACATTAAGGGGGAGGAATGAGAAAGAGGACTCCAAGTGGCCGAGCTGCAAGAAAAGCTTCAGTCAGGTCTCAAGCCTCATTACATATGAGATAATCCAGCCACAAAATACAAAGCCAGAGGTAATCAGGCTCAATTCTGCTTCCCACGGAACATCTTGTTTCATTTGTACCTGTGTGTTCAGTTTTGCTTTCCCTGTTGTACTCAGCAGTTTGTGAATAAAAATGTAGATAAACATTTTCCAGGCTAGACAGTAAGAACAGTTAAACTCCTTATTGCCAAAATCATAAGCAAGTAAACTCTATATGCCTGTGCTTACCCTTTCCAACCATTGTTCTCTGCTGTGTCTTCTAGGGGACTGTAAATTGATCTGCAGCCCAAAACGTAGAAGATTTATGTGTTGATTATTCTATCTGCATAACCAACACAGTAATGAGTAAGAAGTGTTAGAGCTTCAATTCACTGAGAGGAAAAAAAAAAGCATCTGGCTATATTTTTCAGAGCAGAATTTGAGTTTTTCACATAGTATACAGCAGACTAATATGTGATCGTGGACCAGTTGTGTGGTTAATGACTACTTGCTGAAAGTTAATGTCATTTCAGAAAGGCCTTACTGTGCTGAGAACTGCAAATTCCTAGCGCTTCCCGAAAATATAAATTAACTGCTCAGGAAGAACTGTTACCTGCATGTCACCTTTAAGTTTCTGTGCTTTACTGTGGATTGTTCATTTTATTGAACACATCAGTAAACCATACATGATTACATTGTACAATCAAGGGGTAATGTCACACACTTGACAGCTGTCAGTCACATGTTGCGTTTTTTGGACTGAATGACTCTGAATTATTCACATTTCAGATGCCACAGAGCCTGTTTAACGCTTCATATGAAAGAGAGCTTCGTTAAAAACCTCTTAAAATATAGCTACTGTCTTTCACATAGACCAACAGCGTGGCCCTAATTAGCAATGTCAAATTATTACTATACACACTGGCAATGTGCTTCATAAAGCCAATCCCATATAACTGCAGTTCCCAACTTACAGTAAAGCAAAGCTGAGGTGTTCAGACAGGGGAAAAAAAACCCAACACAACCCACCCTGAGTTACAGCTTGCTATACTTGCAGCTGTGAACTTCTGCTCAAGAAACCAGTTTTTGTGGCTCCCTAATTTTTGGAGCAGATTCATGCTGCCCTGAGTTGCAACAATTTTGAAGAAGCCCAAGATGGGGAGAAGGTGAAAGCGTCTGAAGCAGTCTTTAAAGTCTAACCAAATATTCCTGAATGTTTTGCCAGTCAAAACTTGATTGTTTTTATAAGTTCATGTGTCTGTTATTTGGATGGCCATCCTCTTAAACACTGATTTAATGGCTTGATTATAGAAATCCATGCTTTCCATGGGGTTTTTGTGAAAGAGTTTTTCACTGTGCAGAGCCAGAGAGAGACTCTGGTGAGGAATGCTATTGCTGAAGTTGTCCAAAGACGCAGCTTTTTCATTTTGGCTCACTAATCCTCCAGTCCTCCTTGCAGGCTGGCTCCAAGGCAGCGGGGGCAGTCTCTGCTGTTGGGCAGGGAAGCTCTGGTTGGGATTTGGTGGTGGGGCAGATCCACATCCTGAGCTGGGAAGCTGTGATGGGCTCTGGGGAAACTCTGTCACTGTTTGGAATAAGCCGGTGCTCGCTTTCTCTGGTCTCCTTAATACAGGAGTCTGTGACAGTAGGCAGATATTCAGGAAGTCAGTGAAGTAACTAACAGAAGCATGCTGAGGGCTAAATTAGGAATAAGATTAGGGCATGCGAACAGTTCTGATTCCAGAAAACAGCTCAAAAAGCGCCTCCTTCCTAAATAACTAATATAAGATATCAAGACGTCCGTTGTAATCACAGTTTCACTGGGAGCTACGTGTACATGACATGTTGTTTCATAATACGATATATTGAAAAATTCAGAATCCACAAAAGTCGCACTCTGATTCTCTTGTACCATTTTTCTGAACATGCCTCTGAGTATTAAAATAGAGGCTTAGGACGTAGATGCTAGAGCTCCAAACCAAATGCTGATAGTTTGAGCTGCTTTGCTTTTAGAATTATGTTTCTTTAGAAAAGAGTCGTTATCAGTCATGCTGAAAGTCAGAGCCACATATTTGATAAAAAGAAAGAAGGAAAATTCAAGCCTTCTGTAATTACAGTCTGGGTGTTGGTGACATTTGACAAGTTTGCCTATTGCAGATTAATGGCAAAGGTAAAGAGTCGAGAAGAGGAGATGAAACAGGGATAGAAAACTGCCTCACAAAATGAGGCAAAAGGTTAGCCGTAAAAAAGAAGAAAATAAAGAAACAAAAAACCTTTTCAAGTGAGGGGGAAAAAAGCTCTGAGTTTTGATGAATGAACTGCCAAAGTTTCAGGAGTTCAGTTTGCTGAACATGCCCAGGTTGGGAATGCACGTAGGAACTCCCCATTGTGGCTGAACCTACAGCCCTCTATTAGAAATCTTGTGAAAACAAGTTTCTTCATGATGTTTCGATACCTCTGTTTCTGGCAGTTGTCCAGCAGCAGGAAACACGAAGGGAGCAATGGTAACATATGTTATCTGTGTGCATGTTCTAGTGTATATGTACACTCAGTCCTTCCAAGTTTTTCAGTTTCCTTCACATTTTGGGGGATTGTTTGGCATCTGCCAGTAGAACAGGGGTCTCTTCAGGATGCATTGGTATTGAAGCTTTATAATTAAACCTGTTTCACAGAATATATTCATTGTTTGTCCTAGGAAAAGGAAATGCTTCAGAGAAATATATAGTTTTGTTAAAAAGGGGAGTTCCTTCCTTTTTTTGGTAGCTATTGTTGTATTAATCCAGCAATGCCTAGCCTTTGCACAGAGCATTAACTGCCAGCTCCAATTCCTGTGTGGGAGTGGAAACAGCCTGTGTGTGTAAAGGGCCTGAAGTCTCTGTCCTGGCCCTGCAGAGGAGAAAAGTCGCGTCACACTAATAGCGTTATCCTCCAGCAGCGCTGTGTTCTGTGGGAGAGTGGTAAGGGTGGCCTCACGCGAGAACTGTTTTCTCCCTCTTCCTTCTGTCCATTCCTCAGGACAGACAGATCTATCCTAAATTAAGGTATATAGGGCGCTTTTAAATTTATTGTACAGAAGATGCATAAAACGGTAGAAAAAGGGAGGAAGAGGAAATACAAAGCCTCAGTTGAAGCAGATTCACGCATTGAAGATTGTGCTGTCAGATGGTAAATGCAGTTAAATGTAAATAAAGCAGACTCTATAATTATAATTTTGCTAACCCAGACAGAAATAGTTGGTCTTTCCCAGTCCCTGAGAAAGGCTGAATAGGTCAGTAGTGAGTCTTCTCATCACCACAACTTATGATTATGGTTATTATTACAAAATATTCTGTAGCAGCTTGCTGAGACGGCGCTCAAAATGGCCTGTTCACTAGCAGTGTGATTGAATAAGTCTGGGGACTCGATATCCTGACTCTTTTTTAAAAAAATGTCCGTTTATTTAGTCATGAACATCTTTCTCAGTATTCAGCTTGAGGAAGGCGGCCTCGCAGGAACTGGGTAAGTGAAGTGGAAGCAAAGGATGATTACATGGCAGAGATGGAGAAGTATTCGGAGTGCATATACAAGACAAATGAGAACTCAGTTTTAATTTCCATCTTGGAGACAAACTCCTGGTGTTCCCAAGGACAAGTCTCTCCTTCATGTTATTTCCTGTTCTGTAACAGACATAAACAGTCCCGTCCTTTAGTGTTACTAGGGCCAGTGATCGTGAAGGACCAGCTGTTACCACAGAAGGAGAGCTGGAGATGCTCGGGTATCGAAGGTTGTCCCGCTGATGTTGCTGGTCGGAGCACCAGCTGTCAGACGCATGAGCGGGAGCTGTGAACTGATCAAGACTCCTTCATGCCATAAGTCAAAATCTCCCCGCCATGTTTGTATTAGGCTGAATTTGTAACAGCCTCACTAGTAGGAAATGTAAATTGATGGCATCCTCAGGTCTCCTGGGAGCCAGGAACGCAACAAGAATGCAATGGAAGTATAACTTCCTTGCTTCCCCTGGGATGCTGAGGACAAGACTTTTTAGTGTCCATGGGCAGAATATTATAGCAATGAGGCAATAGAGGTTTTTAAGGCTGAAATCTGAGACATACTGAAAGTGAAACCTGATTTCACAGGAGTTTGAGTGTCTCTGCTCAGGCAAAATGGGATTTTTTCTAAAATTTATCTAGAGGCTCATCAAATACATATCGCTTCAGTCTAACTGAAGGCTTTGGAAAAAAAAGAAGTTTGACAAAAAGCTATAAGCAAAAAAAGCCGAGAGTAAATAGAGAATTAAGGATCATCATTTTTCACCGTGAGAATCATTAGATCATTTGTTGGAAATATGATTGAAGTAAAGGATATTATGTTCATTGGAAAGATGGCTGCCTTTATTTCTGGGTTAGAAAGCAATAGTGGACATTGTGATAAATGAGGAACACAGCACTGAGATGATGAGAGGACACATTTTTCGTAGAAATCGCCTTTCCTTTGCCAGAATTTCTGACCTTCTTGTAAAATTGTAAGCTACTTTGCTTGAAAACCGGGGATTAGAGGAGTAATTGCAACTACCTGATTTACAGTATGCTCTAATATCCTCTGGACCATAGGGAGGGGACTATTTGTACTAATTGTTTACTATATTTCATAATCCCATTGTTTTAAAATGTTTCTTCTTAAGAAAACATATTTGAAATATGGATTTATTTAGAAAAAAAAGTCTTCTAAACATTAAGCAAATTTACTGCCAGTTCAAGGTATTTAACCATCCCACAGTTTCCTCGTGACAACGATGAATTCGTCAGCAATTGAAGGTAGAAGAGACAAATTTTTTAAAAGGGTACAGATAGAAAGAATTGTGTACAATGGCTGTTCTGTCTACAGGAAATACATTTAGTACTGGAATATATATTTAAAAGGCACACTGAGATTCTTATGTGCTGTCTGTACTAGAAAAAACTTAAATTGAAGGGCGTATGTCAGCGTGGATAATGTAAAGGATAGATGGTGATAATTAAGGCTTGTTGCAAGAAATTTCCTAAGCTAAAGAATTTAAGAAAAACACATTGTGATCTCCTTTTTTGTTCTAGGCAGATAGGAAGTAGAAATAAAATGATGTCTTTGAAATGCCATTCAAAGCTATTTATTTTGTACAACGTCTGTGTATCAGGCAAAATCATCTAGTATCGCTTTGGACTGTGGGAGTATATGTTAGCAAATAAATTTTGTTAGCAGCAGGAAGAAAGATCTCATTCATTATCTAGACAAATATAAATGAAGCTTGATAATATTAACTGAATTCATTAATTATTATACAAAGCCTTTTATTTAAAATGTACTTTTAATTTACTTTTTCTAAAATAGGTTTTTCTTAACTAGCTTCAGTAATGGTAATAATGCACTTATAGAACGTATGTGCTGAGCACTTTGCCTCGGTGAGTAGTACAATACCTACCCCAGGTGTGTGAGCTCAGCCTGCACCGAGGTGTCCATCCTTCCTTAGTGCTACGTCAGCTGGCATCTTCGGGAGTGGTTTGGTTTGCAGAGGAGGAGCAGGGTGCATTCTCTCTGGAGCCCCGTCAGGGAGCTGGGTGACCTGACAGCTGAACTGAACTGCATCAGAGCTCTGGATAAGGCCTTTTACTCATGTTTGGATGGGGACCTTGGACCAATTCACAGCTATCCCAGGCTCAGAGGTTAATTCCATCTGACAGTTCTTTGCTTCTCCAGAGGTTATAGTACAGCAAAGAAATTGGTGCGCTCTCTTTTACTCCCTTAATCAAGGCCACTTTCATATTAATTGATCCTGTATGAGGAAGCTCAGCTTTGTGAAGCTGTACCCTAACAGACAGGTCCTGCTTCACACAAGAGTCACTGCTGAGGCTGTTGCTGATCGCAGTGGTGGAAAAACAGAGCCTGACACGTCATACCATTTTTAAGTCAAACACACCGCAATTGATAATACAACATTTAGGATATTTTAGCTGACAGATTAGATTGCAAGGTAATGCAAACTGGGTAGTACTTGAAGGTAGACTAATTTAACCTTCAACAGCAGAGCTCATTAATTCATGTTGGATGCAAGATGTTATGGTTGTGGTGTACCTACTAAAGTAGATTTTATCATATTGTGCTATTTTGTGTTGTCACTCTTCTTGTTCACAGCAGAACCTGAGTTACTTAAGATTTGAATTAGACGTAACAGTAGTAGAAGCATGAACTTATCAATTATATTTCATATGCATCGCAGCTTCACAGGCTTCAGTTGTGATTGTGTTTTATTAGGTACCCTATAAACAGAAGCCAAGATAATTCTTGCTGGAGGGAAATACAAAGTGAAGTTGACCTATACATTCCTGCTTAGGTGGTTTCTAATGGCTATGTCAAATACTTCTATCTAAGCTAATTGCATATTCCATTTATTAGAAAGAGAGAGAAATAAAGTGACCTTAGAAACAGGCACTCCAGTCACTTGTTCTGTTGATTTCTGGGCCTGGTTAGGAGGAAGGTGCTTCATTCCATTCTTTTCAGCAAAGCACGTAAAATAATCTTAATTTTCATCAGTGGCTAGAGGTAGGACATAGCAACTGCTTAACAGTTACGGAGACACTGAAGTGCTTAAATGCAAATTCATTGCCTGATCCAAATAGCCCTAAAAACCTAGGCTGATTTCAAAGGACATTTGATCCTAGATCTATTATCTAAAAATGAAATATAAGCCAGCTCTAATACGGTTAAAAGAGATTGGTGATAGAAAAGAATAATGTGTAGAGGGTTTTTTTTAAGTTTAAATCATGATTAATAAAATGGAGCATATTAACAGAGGTTCCCTCCGTTACTTAAAAATTTTGATGCTAAACCCCGCCTAATCTTTTCAAGTTCCTAACAAGGCACAAATGTTTCATAGGAGCAGGCAGGTTTTCCTACAAGCATATTAATATGGTTATAGTTTGTTACTAGTGCTTTTGAACGCATTCAGCACTTTCAACCTTTCCAGTTGTCTGCAGATGACCCACAACAAAGTTTATCTTCTGCCTGACTTATTGAGTGACTTACTGACTGCTTCTTAAAAAGTTATAATCAGCAACTTTTTTCTAAGAAACGTTTCATGTTTCAAATAAATCAGTTACTGAAACAAGCTCTGATATCTCTCAGGCATGCTTTCTTCATGTCCGTGAGGATCAGCTGCGGTTTTCATTGCTTTGAACTCTTACTTTGATAAAATTGCATTCAGCAGTTATCATTCTTCCGTCAGAGTCAAGTTACTTTTTAATTTAGATTTTTAATATTGCTTAAATGTTAAGAGCCATATAAATAATGTAATTATTCCATCTGTAAAACAGGACAGAAAGTTTCCTTGTTTTCACCTCATATTAATGTTATGAAGTTAATTTTGTCAATATTTGTAATACACTTTGAACTTAGAGTCACTTTAGATGTTTATGCTTGTAATCTCTTTGATAAGGAGATACAGGAATACTATTAAAGGCCAATTTTAGTCCTTTTTAGTGTCCATAGGATCCCTCTATGGTTAGGGGAGAGGAAGAAAAATTCTAGGAGAAATTCAGAGCCCTTTGAGTTAGTTTTTGCTTTGGCATCTCCCTATGAGGAAGGAGCTGCTCTCTCCCTTGGCTGCATCAGCACCTTCGTCTTCATGAGCATCTCCTGTCTTATGTGTTTGTATAGCACCCAGACAAAGATGCCTCATCCTCACTGAGGCATTTAGTATCATTAATTATTAAACCATCATAAACTTGTAGGAGCCATATCAGTTGAGATATATTAAGAAAAAGGGGAAAATAGCTTTTTCCATGTGCCAGTAAAGGCATACAGAATGCACGTACGAAATAGAGGAGCAATGTAGTGACTGGACCACAGGGTGTATCAGAGAAAACAACATTGCTGTCAATTCCTGTGCACTGCTTTGATTCTAAGGGGAGTGAGTGGCTTTTGAGGTCCTCAGGACATGAAGTTGTGCCTCGTGTGAGCAGATTCTGGCCTCAGTTGGTCAGAATGGGACACTTCTCTAACACAGCCAGATTAAAAAAAATATAATGTATGATAATGCTGCCACACGACACTTAAATAAATCAGCCTGAATGCTTCTCTTATAGATGTCAGTTGCTATGTAAGGGTGGAATATTATTTATGAAGAACAGTCCTAATATGCCATAGCATACTTTATATAGTAATTTTAATAGATACTATTATCGTTGCTACTGTGTTGTTTTGTGACAGTAACCTTCTCTGAAACTATCCAGAGTCAATTTTACATGTTGAGAAATAAACCCATTTCTTTTACTGCAGCTGACAGAGTGCTCTGTTTTTAAGCTCCACTTAAACAGAATTCCTTTAACCCACCTGCAACAAATAGGCACAGAAGCATCTGGCTACATACCTGAGTATTGATTTGGGCAGCCTGAAGCAGGATGTAGGTGCTTTATTCAGGTCACCAGTGTGGATGTTATATTGTTTTTTGAAGGACTCAATCTTATGAAATATATTTAATTTTTTGTAACGTGCACTGCTAAAACCTATGCAGTTTGCCATTGGCTTGTTTGTGGACAGGGTTTCAACCAGAACAGCTAGTTTTTCATCTTGCAAATTCTGGACTCAAATGTTGGTAAAGTGTAACTAAAAATTCACCTACTAGATTCATTGCAGTCCCAACTGGACATCTGTTCCCATCACTGAGCTCCCATACAAGCTGACACAGCTGCCAGTGTTACCTAAAGGGGAATTGGTGCGGAGGTGCATTGGCAGAGTGCTGTGGGAAAGCTTGCACAATACCTGGCCTGTGCTATGGTTAGACCTAGCTATTGATACTAATTCTTCAGATTCAGGAGCTCAAATAGGTGAAAACTTAAAAAATTAATAACTTGGTTTGTGAGAACAGACTTCCATAACTTTCTCACGATTCTAGATTGGAATTAGGAAGTATTCACTTTGGAGGCTGGATTAGTGCAGTGTATCAGAAATGCCCCCTCTGTTTTCCTTTCTCTATCACAATTCCAAAGCTGAATTGTCAAGTAGCTTTTTTTTCTTCCCTCCTAGGGCTGCATGCATTTAAAAAAATACTGAACACCAATTAATTTGTCTAATTTACATGAAAAAGTGCAGAAGATGTCTTTTTTTCCATAATTAACTATATTTTGCAATTCATTAAAATTCTGCAGCCCTTCACATAATGGAGCCCTATTCACTACATAGGAGATAAGTGCTTAATTCCAAAAGGGGCAGACGGGGAAGGCAGAAAGGAAGTGGAGGAGGGCAAGATTAACATTTTGTATATTAGTTATGCATATTCATGAGGGAAAATGAAGCCCTGCCAATTCATGTTGGCTTTAAGTTTATTTTGTGGGGTATTCACAACACTTACCTCAACAAATGGTTCATGTGGATTTTTCCTGGTTTTAATTGAGCAGGGACATGGTGACAGGCTTTTTAACGAACCTGAAGTACATACAGCATACGAGGAGCAGAGGGAGGTTGTGTGTCAGGGCATGGTGTGCTCCCCAGTGCTGCACTCTCTGTGTGGTACCACCATCCAGATGAAACGGGGAAAGCAGTTTGGGAGGCTGGAACCTGCAGATGGACCCCAGAGATTCCCTCAAAGTAGACTGTTGAAATATTAGCTACTTTTGAAGCTTCCTTCTTTTTGTAGTGCAACAAGCTACTTTAGAAAGTCACCTATGCAATTTTTTTCACTATATCTTATTTGTTAATAATTTATTCTTTTCTCTGAGGCTAGACCAGTAGTAGGCAACACCGTATGTTATGTGTAAAGGAAAAGCAGCTCTCGGCCGCATGTGTAGGATGGAGGTGTCCCCGATAAGGAGGGGCGGCTGGCAGCTTGCTGCTGGTCTCCCTCCATGGTGGGGGAAGGCGGTGTCATGGGGGAGCTCACCTAGCACTTGCCAGACTGCTGTGTTTCAGTCCAAGCGTGTTGGACTGATGTATTTTTAATTTCCTTGGGTCCTTGCAGACAGCGGTGGCCATCTCTGCTGGAAATCTGGTTTTTTGTACAGGCTGCCCCTCAGCTCCTTCTGTACCATGGTGCCCTTCCCAAGCACTGCTATTGCAGTCACTTGGAATTTAGTTTCCCTCCAGGGATAAGTAAGAACCAGGACAAACACAGGGGTTGATACAGGTTGTTTAGGGACAGTCATTCTTTACTTTTGTTTGTGCAACAAATTAGTAGATTTGGACTAAATAATAAGTGCCTACACATTTTTCTCACTGCCCTTACTGTGGTCTTTGGGATTAGGTCAGCCCGTCATGCGGCTTGTGGCTTTTTCATCAAACAAGAGCGTTGTCCGCTTCCTCTCAAACCCAGCAGCTGGGTGAGCCCTGACAGTGATCCATGCCTAATATTTGCCCAGCATTTTGCTCTTCATCTTCATCCTGGCTCTGTCTCTCTCTCTCATATTTCCCATTAAAGAATTTTTCTTTTATAACTCAGTTCTGTCATCAGATGAGCCTCAAATGTGCTCATCAGCTGGTTGAAATCCCCTTTGGAGTGGCATGTTGCTTGCTACCAGCTGAGTTGGCAGAATGGTTTTCCTCACCCTGGTAGGCCTATCTCGAATGTTGTTGAGCATCTATTCTGCTGTCCCAATGTCTTTTGAGCAATTTATAAGCAGAAGAAGATTAAATGATAAACTGAGATATAGATAGTATTTAATAAAAGCAATGTAGCTATACTTTGCACAATTTATACCTATGTTTGAAAGAAAGTGCCAATACAAAAATCCAAGCAATATTAGAGACAGAAAATAGTTGTTTTAATGACAGGGATGGTAATATTAATTGGTGTTAACTTAAAGCCACACTGAACTGGAGTTCCAACTCCAGACTGTATCTCACAAATTTGTCTTAAGAATGGCTCACTCTAGAAATTTCTACAGAGTATTTAGTTAGCATTTCATATTTCAGACTGTGTCAACCTGAAAATCATTTTTTTTTTTTTAATTCACGCCATATTTTGCTGTGTGTGTTTATATGTGTGTGTGTTTACATATGTGTATATATACCTGTGGAGGGGATGGCTGGAATAAGGGGGAGATGAAAGGAAGAGGTAAAAAGGGAGAGGGGAAATGAAATCCAGAAAGCTTCAACCAGGTGTAAATGGCAAAGTATTTATATCCCTTCAGCTGGCTTTGGGGCAGGGGGAGTCTTGAAATCTTGTGGGGGAGAGGGAGTTCCTTTTGACCAAGTCACACCGTTTACTTTGGCTGCTACATTCATTTCCCCTCACATCTGTTTCATTTCATCTAGAGATCAGGAGGAGAGCCAGTCCTATAGACACAGCTTTGGGAGCCACTAATTTAATTGAGCTCTCTTTTTTTATTTTTTTCCCCTACATCTAAGGTTTCTGAATGCCAAAACTTAAAGCAGTAACTTAAAAAGAAATGAATTTGAAACAATTCTGCTTTTCCTAAAAGCTTACAAGTTCAGGCTATCACCCCAAAATAAATCATAAAGCTGCTTATTACTGTCTACCCTGCAACTTGTGCAGGCACGCTCACATGCAGTAAGAAAAGCATAGGTCTTTGTCACTAATACAAAATGCTGCAATCTGAAACATCCCTCGAGGCATCTGGGTTCAAAAAGATCAATATATAACTAGGAACGAGCCTGATCTACAAAAGTTCTGATCTAGAAATTAGAAGTTTCCTACAGAATAGTAATGCATTGCAAGCACAGTAATTAAAAGCAGAAGCCTATACCCTGAGTCTCACTTCCAGCAATGACCAGGGCTGCAGAGCTTTCTCTGGGAAACCTACAGAGCCGACATAACCAGCCGGCATCACCGTACGTCCCCTCTGCTTGACCGCACAGCCTCGGGCAGTTCCCGCCAGGAGAGAGCTTGGTACATATGTCACTTTGCTCTGATTTCCCAGGCTGAGAGAACACCTTGGGAGTATTGGCAAGTGGTGTCAGCAGTGCTTACATGGGTTTGAAGCCTCTCTGACAGACACTGGAGTTACCAGTTGGGCCCAGTACAGCGTGCCCTGAAAGGCTGTTACAGGTTGCTCCTACCTCAGGTGTGCCAGTTGCTCAGAGTGGGCAGCGGGGCTCACCTGAGACATCCTGGCAGGGCTTTTAGTCCTGCAAGTCATGTTTATTGCTAGGTTGATTTTGTCCTTTTTGCATAATTTGGGGGTTTTTTTTCCTCACCCTTTTATTTTTTTTATGATGCACAAACCTTTGGGATGTAATTCCTAAATTGCAAATCCAGAGAGAATGTGAGTAGTGGTAGCATGGTCCTGGCCGTAAGCTTTCCCTAAGCTTTCTTGTTTAACTTGTGCTCGCTCAGCTGGCTAATGAGTGGAGTTTCCTATAAGCATGCTGAAAATCAAATTATACGGTCGGTTTTGGTTGGAAGCACTGTAAGTGCGAATGACAGAATTTTGTATTTCAGAAAATTAGGTTCAGTCTTACCACCGTTGCCATGCTTGGACAAGTTACTTGCTCTCTGGCTCTCAGCTGAAAAATAGCGTTTCTTATCTGATAGGTGCATCATGAGGAAAAACCAGTAATCGCAGTGAGGTGATGTGTTTCTGCAGCAATGGAGCTGTGCCATCGCCTAAGACAGGCAGTAATACCAGTCACGTTTTGAGCACTTTTACTACAGAACACACTAACGCTAAAGCACGATTCCCTTTGCTTTGAGGCAGTTATTTCCCTTCCTTTAAAAGCAAACTCTTCTCTCCCTGCATATACCAAGTTATTCCTCTTGGGAATAAGGGAGGATATGGCTGACATAAGAAGCCCAAACGCTTCCTTCCTGCTGCTCCAGTGCCTGCCTTGGCCAGCAGCTGGCAACAGAGAATATCCGAAATGTGACACCCCCCCCTTTCTGCACAACAGCTCGGCAAAGCGGAGTGATGAGGAAGTAAGGCCTTTGCTTTCTTTTACTTCTTAAACAACCCAAAGAAAGTCACGACAGCTGAACCCCGTGGAGCTGGAAGCCACAGCTAGTAATAGGCATAGATGCACTTAAGAAAAGCAATCCATCTTCAGATGACACCGTGGCTTCCAGCAGGCTGAGCAACTCTGCCGTCAGGGTCATAGATCTAAACTTCCAGCGCCTGCACTGCGTTTTGCTAAATGAAAGGCTAAATATTTGAAGCACTCCGAGCAGGGAGAGCACATTGGCGGAAAGAGCCAAACAGACAAAGATGCATCATCTGCTTCTCAGTGAGAAGAGGCCAAAGTGACCTAGAGAGAGGGGAGGTGCAGCAGGTAGAAGCAAGGAGGTAGCAGGAGTGAACCAGAAAGGCACATTCCCCAGAGCAGGCAGGGGGAGAGCAAGCCCCGGGTCCCTGGGCTGCATGCAGATCGTGTGCATTTCCCAGAGCATAGGGAAGCAGATTTATTTGGTGCTCACTGGTTAGCTCGATCATGAAATATTAAACAGATATTGACTTGAATTGAGGAGTGCATCAAGATTTATTGAGCCAAGAGTTAAATACTGACTGAGGCAAAAACAAGCTAATACTTCCTACGAAGGGACCGTTTGACCACTGTAATATTTAGTACGTGTATTGCTGCTTCTGTTTGGTTAAGTGTCCAACAAACACTTTAAGGGCAGAAGTTATATGTGGTTTTTACATATGAAGATAAGGGCTTGTAAAGAAAAAAAATGTAGGGGCTAGGACAAACATTGCAGTTGGTAGAATGCAGCCATCACTAGTGCACAAAAAAAGTCATGAATGTGCAAATAGTAGTGAGCACAGAAAGAGACCCTTATAACCATCTCTTCTAAACTGGAGAATCTCGAAGAAGCTTTTAGTTTCTGCGTGGGACAGAGCAGCACTCAGACTATGTTTCCAGACATCAGCTGCTACAGCCTTTGGGATGCCCCTGCTGCCCCACTGTAAATCACTGCCGCAGCCATGGAGTGTGGTGCGTGGAGAAATCTGGGGAGCATAAGGGAGAAGCCAGGATTTCATGAATTTCTTGTCAAGCCCCGCTAGTTCCACTGGGTTGATAAGATTGCAACTTTTGTAGCAGCAAGGAGCTAAACTGATCTCTCATACGTGGTATGAATATTGAGCTTATTCGTCTAATAAATTAGAACAGTAATTTGTTAGTAAGGGAATGATTACACGTGTTTCTGTTTAGTTTTCATTCCCTTCCCAGCTGGGGTAATTGCAGGTTTCTGAAAAGATATTTTAAAACACTGTTGGAAAGGACAGGAATCATTTTTATTTGTATTGTTTTTTCCAGGGATTTAATATTGCTTATGAGAGTGAGATGCTCCAAAGTTCCACATAAGTCACTCATTTGCAGTCCATATGTTAATACTTATGAAATATTACATATTTACTTTCAGATAAAGACAGTACTTCTTAGGTCCTATATCATTATATAGCTCTCCCTCTCCTAGATGCCAAATTCAAGTGTCCTTGTTCTGTCAGATTTGCTTAACATCCTGGTGATTTATAATATACATATTCTTGATTTGGGGTTTTGTTATTTGCTACAGGGCAGCTTCATTTAGGAATTTTCTTCAGGTTGATGTCCTGGTGGCATCTTCACCTGCCACAATTAATATGTATTATTTTTAGAAAAAAGCCACGTTTACAGGGTTCTAATACAGATATCAGGGCGTTTTATCTAATGAAATGCAGTTGTGGCCATGGATCTGCATTTATAATCTTGGCTGCTTAGTATGCATTAAGGTCACATGCCAGCATTTTGTTAATTTTAAACACTCTTAGAGCGTATCCAAAAATGTAAGATAACTTTTGCGCTGATAAATGTGGTTTATATTAGTGACGACAAATTACTTCCCATTTAGCTCACACTACAAATGTGAAATTGCAGTACCTTTTACAGCAAAGCCATTCAATATTGCCGTTGTAAGAGGGTGTCAGCATTTCCCTTCCAGCCTCCTTCACTGAGCGGCTTAGAATTCAACTGTAAAATCTCATTCAAAGCAGAAATTAAATGGACCAGGTGCTAACACAATTTGAGGGGGTTACTCCTCATCAGCTGTTCCATTTAAGTGGAGTAGATTTTTGCATGAAATACAACTTTCATTTCTGCAGATATTGATAAAAACAACAGCTTCTTCTTGTAAGCCTTCAAAAGCCGGTACAGCGGCCTCCTTAAGTCGTCAAGTGCTAATGCTCGCCTTATAGCATACTTTCACTGATCTAACTCTTTGGGTGTGTTTCTTTTCAATGTCGGGCTCGATTTGGATGAGCTTTGTGTGGTGACATCGTGGCTACTCAGTTCTGAGTCTGAGTCATGAAGAGCGCAAAAGGCCTTTGAATCAGACGCTTTCCCCTCCTTCCTGACCCCATCTTCTCCCCCTGCACCTATATACCCTGCTCTCGTGTCTCCGAGAGCTGTCATCAGCGTAGTTGGATTCTGGGGTTGTGACTCCCCAAATACTGTCCTGGGCAGAAGAGAGCAAAAGGGTGTCAGCTGCACGGCAGAAGGCAGGTTTGCGAAGGGTTGCTGCTCCTAAGCCTGCCAGCGCACTGGAGATGCATTGGGTTTCTCTAGGACACATCCCAAAGGTGAGGCAGCTTACACGTCACCGGGGTTCAGGCCTACCCTTTACATTTCCAAGTCCAGAGGCATCTGCTTGTCTTGAAATACCTTAGAAATATTTTACTCTAGTCATTTTGAGTCTTTATTCATTCTGCCGGCACGCTTCAAGTGATATGTGTTCCCAAGTGCTTTGCTGCCACAACAAGTGTGTCTGTAACATCAGTTTGTACACTCTCTAGGGCAGGAAACCTCATTTCCTTTATTTTATGCAGTTTTGTGCATATTTATGGATAAACAGTTAATGATTCATAAAGATGAGCCACTTTGCTCCTTTTGAAAATATTATTACCTGTTTGGATAATGAAAATAACCAAATAAACTATATTTGATGTTGAAAGAAAGAGAATTCCTCCCCCTGCCATCCCTTTATCTCAGGTGTGCTCAGTAATTGCAACTGGGAAGAATTTGCCTTAGGAAGATTTCCCATAAATCTAATTAAAATAGAGTTGTATTTTTTTGAAGCGGTAATTCAGCAGTGCATATGGTATAAGCACCATATGTCAGACAGCATGAGCAGCCTGAAAGTTCAAGATGGAAAAGAAAGCTGAGTAGCACAAACGAAAACCTTTAATGTCTCTTGGAAAAGGCATCATCTTACAGGACAGTGTAGTGAGTGGATAGTGTGCATGGTAATTGCTAGATCGGTGTAGTAAGCTTTGAGACTTAGAAATGCTCCTCTCAGCACCATTGATCCAAACTAACAGTGCTGGTTCTCAGCACAATTAAGTCATAAACTTGAACGTAGTCTGCATGTTTGAACCTGCCTTAAACTTTTCCCCGGCTGATAACACACACGTGCAGTGCAGCTGAGTATTGGAAAATTCACAACCACTTATCCCATTACCTCTGCTGTACCATGAAGTCCTGTGCAAGGAGGTATTTTCTACAAGGAGAAGGAAGAAAGCTTTCAGTCTTGCTTTAATACTGTATTTTGCACTTAGTATTGAAGTCTGACAAATGAGTGGTGATTTAGAATTCCTTTCCACTTCCTGCTACAGCTTGCTCTATAAATCAGATGGATAGGACCACAAATGGGGTAAAGAGAAACAGGACTCGAGAGTCATATAGTGATACGCAATGGGGGAATAAGTGTCACTGAATCTAGTGCTCATTTTTAATGTTTAGTTACATTCTAATGGACTCTAGTGGAAATAAAAAATCATATTAATATTCAGTCAGCAGCTGTGAAAGATACCTCTTTAACTATGTAACACTTAAAATTTTACTGGCAAAATATGATTAGTGTAAAACTTACTGAGTAGCTAAAGTTTTCCAGCAGTTTAAGTAATGTCATACCGTAATCAAGAGGATCCTGAGCGATCTTAAATGAAGAGTGTGCTGGTTTTGCTTAAGAAATAATTTAGTAGCCCAGAGGCTTAGGGTTAGCTTCAAAAAATATTCAATGCTTTCAGGCCCAAATTTCACACTCACTGATAGAGCAATTCTCTGGAAAGTATAGAATAAAAAGAAGCAGTATATTGCTGTAAATAGAGACTGGCCTGAACAAAACATGAAATTCAGAAAAATGTTGGATGGATACCTTTGCTGTGGAATAGACTGGCTTTGAGAACTCCCTAAGAATGACCATTCTTTATTAAATTATTCCCTGAGATCTTTTTTTTTTAAGGAGTACTCTAAAAATAATTTTTATCATATGGGGAAGACAGCAGGTTTGTAGATGTGTAGAGAGAAATCCTCTGAGTGAAATCGGTATAGCTGTACTCATATCAGAAAAGAAGGAGGTGCACTGGGTCTCGCTTCCATCTTAATCTATCACTTCAGAAAGCATGAAGCCCTGCATTTTTGTGTCAGAGGAGTGAGTCAAACAGAGAATCAACCAACTCAGACTTGTTCTGGGCTCCTCGTGAGCAGCTCATGTGATGTATTGTGCTTACCTGCCTCACCGAGAGACATCACAACCACCTTTCCCAGAACAGAGTTGGCAGCTACTGACACTGCTGCAAAACCACCGCCTAACTGTTAAGATTACTGTATGTCGGTTCAGATGCAAGGGAGGTAATCAGCCACGTGCATATGCAGAGGGGTAAAATTGTAAAAGTATGCACAGAAGAAACAGGGGTGAGAAAATAGACATCTTTGCGTAACAGCTTTTCATGCAGTGAATATCCCTCCAGCTCTGGAATCCAGTGCTTTGTTTTTGTTGGATCAGGGCATTGGTTTCCTGAAGCTACTTAGGCTAACTACTGCTCTGTGTAAGCAAGAACATCAGGATCAGTTCCTAAAAATAAAATGTGATGAGATTGAATAGAATAATTAATAATAAGGAAAGAGGAAAGCAACAAGAAGGTAAAAGAAACGCCACGTAATAGCATATCCAAAAGATTAAATCTTCTCAATTGGTTGAGGACTGTTCCATGGTAATTGGCAAAACTACATACAATATATTGTTTGTATGCTTTCTCTCCCACCCTCTCTCTCTCTCATTCATCAAATTGCCCGTTCAGGCTTCAAATAAATAATCGTAATAAAAAAGCTAAGGCAGATCCTTAAAAACTGAATGAGCCTTTCAGACTCACAAAAGCTTGAAGTGCTGGAATTTTTTTCCCTGAAAGGGCTAAACATTAAGATCATGAACAAATCATTTTGTCCAACTAGTGTGAGCTTCAAACACACAGCTGCATACATCCAGGGAAGTGACATATCTTCAAAGAATATAGCCAGCCTGAACGATGAAAATCAGTCTGCCAGCCTGCACAAATTTACATGAGTGCTTACACTATCAGTCAGGCATTTCCTGTACTCCCATGGGTTTTTTTTTAATGTGAACTATCAAGGATTACAAATGGACGGTTTTCATTGCATTTCCTCCCGGCTCCCAGCTGTGTGCTCTGTAAGCAGGACTGAGGCATATCCAAGGCGCTCTCCTGGTCTGCTCAGTGTGTGCTGACACCCCCTTGGTGGGAGTTCTTTGCAGGATCAGCAGGACCGAATATGAAGCAGTGATGCTTAAAGATTATGAAGAGCTATGTAGGAGGTACCCCTACTGTGTTTGGCGTGTTGATAGCCAAGTGTTTGAGTGTCTACGCTGCGGTGGCAGTGGGTGCTGCAGTGTTGTGCAGACTGTGCTCCAACAAGCGAGCCACAGCGTGGAAGCAGCCTGGCCACAGCAGCAGCGCCAACTGGCCCCGTATCGTCAGCCCACCGGGAGCTCTGTGCTGTGGTGCCTGCAAGAGAGGAAGATCCCAACTGTTATGCCAAGCCTTCCCCCTCAAAATAGTGGCTACGCAAAGACTGAGGGATGCAGCTATACAGTTTGATGGATACAGGTGCACATATTTACATGTTGTCTTCTGAGCACTGTATTATTCCAAAACCATATTGAGGTGTAGGGCTCCAACCTGGTCTTCAGCTCCAGCCAGGCTGTCCAGTCTATTCTGGCCTTGGAGTCCCACAGTGGGATGAAATCCCTCAACCAGATCAGATTGCTGGGAGAGCAATCTAATGAAGGGGAAGAAAGCGACACCCCGGACACAGCCCGAAGCCCTCCTGTCATCCCTCTGTAGCCCCACTGAGCTCTCTAGTCAGAGCCCCCTGAAGCTCTGTTCCACCTCCAAGTCTGTTCTTTGTGCCCCAATGCTACCCACCACACTACACTTTAACTTTTGCTGCTAACCACAAAGATTGAAGTCCTTTGCCTGTTGTCACTGGCATGACAAATCATTCTTTGCCTACAGTGCCTAGGAGCAGTGTCAGGTTTGCTTTCTGACTCTCTCCTTCTGACCACTGTCAGGGACAGGATACTGGGCTAGATGAACTAGTCTCAAGCTGTGTCGCCGTTTTCATGGCACGCTGATCATTTTGGTCCTGAGCCAGCTATCCAGCAGTTCACTCTGGCTCTGAGGACTTGTAGTACATCATCATACGATTTGAAATTCATGGTGGAAAGATGTGATATTGCAAGTATAAATCAAGAGGTGACAATCCTCTTCTCGAAGGTCATGTTGTGTGGTGCTGTGCTTTGTGTTCAGTAAGCTTCTACCTTGAAAAGTTTGTTGCATTTATTATTTTATCAAGTGTGGATGCTGTTTATCTCCTTTTTGTGCTTGACAGCTTCAAGATTCAAAATATTTTTCTTATTTTCTACTTGGGACCAAAACCTAGTCCTGCAAAGGTGGCTTTCCACTGGCAAACAGCAATATGGGGACTGTGTCAGGGAGGTATTTTGCCAGTGCCGGTGTAATTCTGCATTTTTTTAATGCAGCCCTTCCTCCTGCAGTGGCATGGAGGGTGGAGAGTGCCTTATAAAGCTTGATGTGAATGGGAACAGAATACAAGGGCCTGGGCTGTCGTGATCAAGGTGGACTGGGCCATTGCCAAAGTTAGGTAGCATGATCCTGGGATCATGGGGAGGAAGAGGAGAGGAGAAGAAATTTCAGGATATGGGGAAGAGGTCCAGTGAATGTCTCTGAATTGTCCAACATGGTACTTGTAAGATAGAGGGAAACAAATCCTTTTCTCTACCAGAGACACTCTCTTGACCTGCACAAAATCCAGGAGTACTGCTGCTGTCAGATGCTGGTGGGGGCAGAAGCCCATAGTGTCATGTAGCACTCTGGTTTCTTGCAGAACAAGGTAAGGGATTAATGCTACTGACTCCTGTATCACATGTGCAAAGATTAATGCTGTAATAAGAATGGGAATGCTTGTGTAGGTAATTTAGTGAGCTATAATGTATCTTTTTCCTTGCGTTATTGTCCCCTGAGAGCATTTCTTCCTTAACGTTTGCTTTTTTGTTCTCTGATTAAGTCTCTTACCTGTCCATGCTGTACAACTAGGGCATTTTTAGACAAATATGCACAGTATGTTTCAGAATTGCTTAAGAGCTTGACTAAATCCTCCAAGATCTGTGCACAGCCAGTGAAATAATGTGCTTAATTGCACAAATAAATAAAGTAGAAGTTCGGTTTAAAGATTAGGAATGTAAATGATGGGAAATAATAGATATGTCTGTCTCTTTCTTTTTAATGGGTTCTTGCTTACTCCCCTAGCTGTCTATGCACGATATTTGCTCTAACATTGCTCAGTTTCCAGGTTTGTGTGATCCAGTTTAATCATTAGGACTTGCATAGAGCGCAGTGGTGTCACTGTCTAGTGAGATCACTTTGAAGTATGTTGGTGAGGAATGACAGTTTCCAAAT
The DNA here is from genome assembly GCA_003993805.1 of Himantopus leucocephalus. Classification (NCBI taxonomy): domain Eukaryota; kingdom Metazoa; phylum Chordata; class Aves; order Charadriiformes; family Recurvirostridae; genus Himantopus; species Himantopus leucocephalus. Next base: position 3,509,177 of record RSEF01000009.1, read on the forward strand.
TTTATTGTGTTTCTCAGTTGCCTCCTGAGAATATAATGCCCACAGTTGTAACCATGAGCCCATCACCTAAGGGTACTTCTATCTGCAGTCCTGTAAACTTACCTGGCATATCATTAGAGAGGTTGGCCTTTGGGTAAAGATAGGCATCCTGCCTTAGGGTAGGAGACTTTTTTAAGGATGAAAGCTTCAATTTTAGAGAAAATACTGACAATAGAGAATTGTGGACAGAAGCCTAATTGCAGAGATATATGTGTAATGTTCTGTCCACCTAATGATATTCAAGTTTTGTGGAACAGTTTGCTGAAAATGAGGTGGAGCGTTAAATGGCATATCACTGTGGTGTTAACCAGCCTGACATTCCTGACTAATTAAAGGTTTAGAAAAATCATACAAAGAGTTTTGAGCCATAATGGAAATGTGTTGCCCAAATGTCAGATGTTAACAAGATCCCCAGAAAGAAGTTAGGAGAATTCCAGTATATGTAGACAGTAAGTTGTGCTCCTTTACGTTTTTATAGATATGTCATTTTGCATATGGAATGATCTTTTTCACGTGCATGCCACTGTCTGTGCTATTAATTTATTCTGGAGAAGTTGGAACTAAGAAGGAAACCATGTCTGAATGTGTTGCTAGAAGACATCAGTTGCCTTTGATGGAAAGAACTGAGTTAAACATAATGTGCAAAACTGTGAGAAACAAATCTGACATCTCAATAGAGAAGTGAATGGTTTCCATTAAGCTTGCTAAATCTGTCTTTCTCAGAATACCCAATATAACCTCATACACTCTTGATTTTAACAGGCTTTATTACACTCCATCTCAACTACATAAATATAAAGCTAAAATATCTAAAATATTTAACAGATGTGGAACAGTAGAGAGAGACCTCTACAGTATACAGTATGGGATTGGTCCAAATTAAATAGTGATCATGGGTTATTAAATATTAAACGCAGTTCTGGAGGTAGATCATTATCCCTTACCTTACATTGGCTGTTCTGGCACTTAAATGTGAAATTAAAAACACTCTTGACTAATATGATCTTCGAAAATGAGTAGCCTGAGAGTGATTTGGTTCTGATCTTGCAAACTGCACTAACTTCCAAAGAGTTAAGTGAGATTAAATCATGCTCCAAATAATCAGGTGCACGTCAGTTTAGAAGATAGTATACAAAGGGGGTTGTAGGACAAAAAAGCTAATGAAGGCAACGACTTTAGGTCAGCACCCCAAGTACTTTTGTTCTTTCATAGCTGAATAAAAGGACTTACAGTAGATGTGTCAAGCAGACTGCAGTGATGGAGGCTTTGCGGACAGGGAGAGTGGGCAGAATAAAGTATCTATGTGAGATCAGGTAAAGGGGGAAGAACTAACCCCAGAGTGGTATGAGAGGGGAATGGAGACATGAGCCCGGGGCAGCGTGGCAGAGATGGAATAAAGAGATGGGATGAATGTCTGAGGAGAAGCCCCAGTGCGTATACTTAGCGATATACATTACTCATCAGAAGGGTGTGGGAGAAGTATAACAGGGAGAAGGGAGATTTTATGAAAATTATAGCAAAATATGGTTGCTTTAGTCAGTTACCCCTTCCTTACAAACAATAAGGCAAGTAATCAGTGACTTGGTCTGCTCTGCACTGGCCATTTATTTTAAGTTAGATTTCTGTGGAGATAACACATGTATGATTTACTATTAATACAAAGTATAACATTTATGAAAGTTTTCTGCTCCAAAGGTAGTTGCACTCACATTGTGAGATAGATTCCCATTTTTGGTAGAATACTAAGAAGAATCAGAGAGAATAATCACTTATCGCTACATATTCCACTCTATCAAGAACATTTAGAGAAATTTTAAAGATGGGAATTTTATTAGGAGGCCGCTAATGTAAAACATCCACTGTAGAGCCAAAGAAAGAATATATAAAACATACGGACATACACTATAGGAACACAGTTTTCTTGGTGGTAATAAACTGCCTTTATCTAGATAGTATTAGAGTACAGGGTCTGTTGAAAGAAAACGCCTGGGCTCCTGGCTAATGAACAGAAGAAAGATAAGCAAAACATAATAATAAAATAGTAAAACACCACCTTACGATGTTTAACGACTGTTGTCATAAATGCTTTCATTCTTTTGTTAGTATTCAGTCTTTCCTTTCCCGTTCTTAAACATTTAAGTATCAGTGGCTCTAATATCTGACACAAGACAAAACATTCCTTCGTTACAAGACAAAGAATAGCTCATCAGCAAAACACACACCGTGCTGAACACCTTCACAAACAGATCTGAGAGGCACAACAGATTGCAGCAATTAAAAGAGTCTCTCAAGCACTTCAAAACACAGATACCTCAGCTGTGTGCTTCATATTAATCCAAGCCTCCTTGAAGATAAAATTTGACAAGGAAGTCCTTCCTTATGGTTCTATATTGCCTTCTCTTTTAACAAAAAACATCTGAAGTGAATGAGAATGAGGATACCATCTATTTAAATATCCACAGTAAGATTTGCGATATGTGTAGTCTTGATATAACCTGCTTGGACTAAAATGTGTCTAAGGAAAGGGGGTAAGAGGTAATGCAATTTGTAACATGGGCACAATTAAGCACCATTCCCCTTATTAAAATTGCACTTATTTATCTGATGCATACACACACTATAGCGGAGAGGTGGTGAGATCAGACTTAAAAAGGAAGAACTAGCATAGAAAAAAAAACCCAAAACCCCAACCATCTGTACAGTAATGAAAGAACAAAAAGGAGGGGGACATCCTTCTAATTATCATGATTAATCACGTTTATTACAGAAAGAATAAGGGACCAACTAAGAACAGCCCTCTGTCATGGTAGTAAATCCAGAAGAGTAGGCAGTCCCTGCAGAGCTTACAATCATACCCAAGCCCAGGTAAAGCTCTGGGGAAGGTGACATAAAGCACAATGGAGAGTGTTATGGTGGAGGCAGATCTTAATGTGATGTCCACAATGGCTTTTTGCCTGCTTTCCTAAATAAATAGGCTTGTAGGTTCATTCTCTTTGTATATCTGTGTGTGTGTTGGTGACCGTGTCTCTGTGTTTACCCCTGTAAAAACATGGGAAGGGAGTGATGTGGAAAAAATTTTGAGAGATGACCTTCGTTGAAATCAGTGAGCAAACTTTGATTTGGTCGTCAGTCACTCACGACATCAGAGTAATCTGAATAAATAGCAATACTCTGCCCCATAACTTACAGGCAAGAGAAAAGAGAGTGAGGAAGCATTAGTGTTGTTGAGCCTTTCCAGCTGCCTTAGATTTCCCACTGGGTATGTGCCCCTGCGGTTGTAATCACCGAGTATCACTGCGAGTCCTACCTACTTGACAGTAAGAAGCATAGCCTTGTCTTTGAAGTTAAACTGAAGATAGATTCCTTCTTTTTCATGCGTAATTAGTATCAGATGACCGAATGCACAGCGGGGTTCTTGCTATACTTCATGTTATGTTTCAGCAGCTAAATATAGCTGTATTACCTCAGAAATACTTAAAAGACCCAGACCAAACAACTCCCCCAGATATAGTAGTCGTGCCAGTGGTTCTTTAGGGACTCCTGTTACTTTCCAGTTCGGTTACGGTCAGCACTAGTGTGTGTGGCTGCTGCCAGAGTGGGCAGCACTCGGGACTCAGCACAGCCATGCCTGAGCTCTTGGGAAGGAGGGGAAGCCATGAAGCAGCTGAGGTATGCCAGAACTGTAAATTCGTCAGTCTCTTTGTGCCGTCTCTGCCTTGTGTTTCATGATTCATGGTTAGGAAAATGCCCAAGGCAGAGTCAAGGCTATGTAGTGTGATTGCTCATGCGTAGGATGAGACGACAAGTGCATGGGAGTCTGCCTGTGTTTGCTTAGATCATCCTTTGTCATCACAAATAATTGTACCTTCCAGAGCTGCATGTGAACACATGAACCCTTGTGGGGTTGAACGTACAGCAAGCAAGGCTGTTCCTGAGTTGGTATGTAAATGAGACACGCCACAACTTGTCCTTCATTTCAGTGGTAGCTCCTTGTCAGGAAAGAATGCTGATCTGGGTGCAGCGTTTGCTGTCAGGTCTGAAATCCTGTATCTCTTACTTGTAGCTTTTTGTTTTAAAGCAACAGCTTATCCATGCGTGTGTTTACTGGTACTTGCTGCAGTTTCAGGCCACAATTCAAGGGGAGCAAAGCAGGACATTCATACAAAACGCCGTCACTTGATACCAATTGTATCTCTTCCCTCGCTCAGAGGAGGCCAGAGGCAGCAGTGTGCCAGGTCTGGTGGGGCTGGCAGCCCCCACGGGCTGCTTTGCAAGAGAAGATGAGCTTTCCTGGAGCCATCCTAATGGTCCCTGAATAACATACCTGCCCATGAAAATGTCTGAGCTTTTCCAGTCCACATTTCTCATCTAGAGCAATGTATTGCTGACTCTAGGAGTTCCCAGAACATCTAGGAGTTCCCAGACTTGGGGGGGTTTTGTTCCTCCTTGTTTCCACTGAGAATCCTCTGCATAAAGAGAGATTCAGAGTTGTAAAAAAGCTGTGGGAGAGCAAAACAAGAAAGTGGGTGAGATTCTTTCTTCGGAGGCCTAAGGCAGGGAAGAGAAACAGGTGAGATGATTGAACAGTCCTTGCAGGTCTTCAAAGTAAATTACAAAAAGAGGAGAAAACCATCCGTTGGGCAGAGCTGCTAGGGGTTCAGGAGGGACCAGCCTCCAATGGAAGAGGAGCTAATAAAAAAAAAACAAAAAAAAAACCCCAAAACCTAATAATACATTCAAGCAGAAGTGGCCAAGAATCATGACGCTGAGCTGAGTTGATGACCGTATTTAGGTGGGAAAGAGGATGCTGTTCCATAAGAAGGTGAAAAAAGAGATGGGTGATGGGTTGGTCACAAGTAAGCAGTGAAGAGGAGCTGGCAGGAAGGATTGAATACAAATCAAATGGGGTACAAAAGCATCTTGCTGAGAAGTGGGAAAACAGAGTATCAGCAGAATGTTTTGTTTTACACTGACTGTCTTCCAGTGGTAGTTCTTGATTCATTTTGCTGGGATTTCACCTATTCCAAACGAGGTNTAGTTCTTGATTCATTTTGCTGGGATTTCACCTATTCCAAACGAGGTCTCATTACAATAATGGAAGCCAGCTCCAGTCCAGATCTCTCTCTTGTCTTTAGTAGAGCTGACCTCTTTTCTTTGCTCCTCTTGAACACTGCTTGAAATTTAGGTAAGGTCTACAGAGCTGTACAAGAGTAGAATCTCATTTAGATCCATTGTTGGAGAAAACATTTTTGAGGAACGACTGAGGGAACTGGGGCTGTTTAGCCTGGAG
>RSEF01000009.1:3514605-3574751 GCA_003993805.1 Himantopus leucocephalus
CTGTGTCGCTCAAACCAGGACAGCACTGAGGACCCAGAAGTTTGTAAAAGGCTGCAGTGCCCCATGTTGACAAACTGAGCTTGTTTCTTGGGCTCTGTCCAAGAAGGTGGTGCACGTTCAGTTCAAGTATTTACTTGTTTTGAGCAGAGGTCAAGATTGAGCCATGGGAGCTGAATGAAATCAAATTTTTGAAAAGAAGGAGTACCTTAACAGGCAGTAAACGTTTCTGCTGTGACTGGCAAACAATCATTAAAAGCCTTTATTAAGTTTTGCATCTGTTCTGTTCACCACTTAGCCATTTCTTTTCATTCTGAAGGATTATAACTAAGAATGAATGAGTCTTCTCTAATATGGTCAGGACACAATAAAACTGTGAAAGAACTGAGTTATCTTTCTCCCTCATAGGCAAATTTTTCCAATTGTTTTACAAAATGTTGTTTTGTATTGCCATGACATCAGTCTTTACGCCCATGAATAATGAGGCTCAACATTAAGCAACTTGTTTATAAAAAACAGTCATGCAGTAACAATTAGACAGTGTTCAATGTGCTTCCCCACTAGAGTCCATACCCTCTCCTCCCACTTACTGATCTTCCCACTGTGGTGTGAAGTTATTTGTGTCTTCAGAATAAGCAAACAGATCTTTTCAGTGAAAGGGTGAAAAATTTCCTGAGTTCTGCCATATAGAAGTTGGCATCTGTTGTTCTGTAGAACAGGATCTCTGCTGCACTGATCCAAGCATTTGTCAGCCCCAGAGTGGAGGATGGCAGCTCAGAGTTTCTGAAGGAGGAGACTATCACACAAAGCTTCCCACTGCAGAGAAATTGCTGCAGCCGTCATCATCCTTTCAACCCAGTTAATACAGTTGTATTAGCCCTGTGCTCCAGTTCCTCCCCCAGCTCCCAGCCCACCTCCTTTTTAGTGTGAAATGTGTTTGAATCTTCAAAGTAGCTACATTTCAAAATACATTTTGCTCAGTACCAAGAATAATCAGAGTCCTCTGGGATAAAACAGATCACAAAGCCTGAAATGGATCTTCAATACTTTGGGGCGGAGATACTTGTGCTGAAGGGTATTGGGTAGATCTTGAATCTGACTGGCTTTGAGGATTACAAAGTCTTTCCTTTTTGTTAAAATATTTTCACATAACTAGAATGACAGGCCCTAATCATACGTCATCACGCCAAACCAGCAGAGCTAACACGAACAAGGTTTGCATAACTCCGAAAAGGAGACAAAGCAAGCTGCTGCCTTTCAAAACAATGTTCATATGCATTGTAGGTTGAGTTTCAGCTGCATGAAAGAAGCGATCAGAAATACTGGAACAGCTATTTCCAGCACTTCAAAGCAAAATCAACACCCCCCAATGTAATTTTCCAACAAGATAGAGGAAGTAAATTGGTAGTCACTCACAAAACAGGGACGGGAGGTATGGGGGATGGTAACTTGATAGTAACCAGGGTAACTTAGCCAGGTTGTGAAAAAATCCACTCTCAGCCAGGGTATTTCCCTGTCAGTGGGCTGTAGGGGAAGCTGAGCTCTTGGGGCTTCTCTCTGCAGAAGCTGACCCACCTCCTCTAATACTCTGAAGTCTCTTTTGCACAAGCAACCACACATACGAGCTGCTGAGGGGAGCATGGCCACCTTGGAACGTGGAGCACCTTGGTTCTGAAATGCATAAAAATGGCCCGGCTCCAACAGGAGAGGGGCCATGTAGCTCAGCGAGGAGGTGCTCCTCTCAAGTGTTGGGGGCAGGTCCAAGTTTCTCCTGAATCGTCCTTCCTTGACGAATGCCTTGTAACAGAATGTATTAGGCTAAGCCAGTTACTTAATTTCTTCCCAAATAATGCTGCTCTTGTTGTTCCCTGGATAGGCTGGGTTTAGATTTGCTGAAAATGAAATGGTATTTTTCATTTTTTGGAACTACCAGTGAACTGAAAAATCATTTATTCCCACAGCAGTAATAGTAGGCAACTCTTCATGGTAACAGAAGGAGAACGAGTTCTCTAAAGATCAAAAAGATGAGTGTGGGTAGTAAATATGTTGTTATAGCAAGCATGACCTAGTATGACACATTTAGATTTATTTTAGAAAAGGCTTTCTTATTCTACATTCAGGCCAAGAAATATATGTCAAGTGAAATTTAATGAACAACTTGCAGTTGGTACAAGCATCTTAAATGATACTGTCTTAAAAATCATATCCAGGGGCCAAGGTTTCCTAGTCACCAAGCCCATAATGGTCTGAGCAAATACCAGCAAATACCCTCAACTCTTCAGAGGTTGTCAAGTATATTGTGCGGTCTTCAATTGTAAATGACTCAAAATAAGTCCTCAGACAGCTGGCAGATTGTGCCATCATTAACCAGTAATCTCCAAACTGGTTTGCAAGAGGAAAACCTGCAGGACTAGAGCTCCCTGTGATGATATTGGTAGATGTGGTGTTTTCAATGAAAAGTTTGATGATAAGTGTCCCTGGTCATCTGTGGTGGAGCAAATTTGATGGTATAGTCTGTTATTCCAATTCCAAAATATTTGGATGTCACTGCCAGAAACAACCCCCAACTTGAGGAGCTGTTCTTGAAAGCGAACGAGAAAGTGCTTGTTGCTTTATAAACCCAGCTTGGTCACCAGAGGTAGGAACTGTGTAAATATTCTGACCATTGTTGGTTTTTTGCTTCTTCCATTTCAGCTGGATGCTGAGAAGGCAAAATTAAAACTGGAAAGATGGGCTTCCCGAGATGCTGGCAGTGGGGGTGGAAGAAGTGAAGAGATGGAGTCAAGCGGAGATTGTGATGATGAGGATGGCTGTCAAGGATCCGGTGACAGGATTCACACAGCAGGTAAATGCAGTTTCTATAGGCACATACGGAGTTTAGAAATTCATAAATGTCACAATTAGGTGGACAGACCTAAGACTTGCACTGCTTGAAGTACTGTCAAAATCCTACTAAATTCGAAGGATTTGAATCTTAATCTGTGAAGAGCTGCAGTAAAAATAGAATGATACAGACAGTAAGCCAATATAATTTAACACTTGGCGTGCACATAAAAGACTTAAATTTAGAGTGAATAATATCTGCAATGAAATCTAGATCACAGAAATACTGGAAGAGCCTTCCTAGATAATGTGGGCTCTTCAAATAAATATAAAATTAATGTCCTTATAGACTGTGCTAAGTGTGAACATAAATATTTATTTGTTGCGTAATAATACTGAAGGATGATCCAAACACAGTTGGCTGAAAGTATATATTCTTGAAAAAACACATGAAGTATTGTTTTTTTTCTAGTGGTGAGCTGCTGGTTAAATAAAATTTCTTGATAGTCTCAGATATGCATTCTGCTATATTTCTTCATGAAATTACTTGGATAATATGCCCTCAAATGTAGAATTGGCATCAGAGTCTAACTTAACTTCCACCTTACTATAGTAAGTCAGTAAGATGCAAGATACTTCTAAATGCTTGATATTATTCATTTATCTTATCTGGAAGCTCTGATTCATTTCAGCTCATCAAAATGTAACAGCTTTAATTACCATAGTGTGTGTAAATACAGTTTGGTTTGGATGTGCAAGGATATGAAAAACAGGTATAATAGTGTTGAAAAATAATGCTCATTAAGATGGCTGCAACTCAGGTAAGTTTTAAACTGCCGCTTCATTCTGCTGAGATAAACAGGTGCCTCTTCCTTGTCCCTTTACCAGTAAGTGGAGAGTGGGAAAAGGTATCCCATATCCAAGTAAGTCCTGCAAACAAGCTGTGAGTAGTCTGTAGTCAAGTCTTCAGTTGTTCCTATTATGAATATTTGTTCAGGAAAACCGAGCTTAAACATGTACTTTGAAATGTGTGCAAAATGTTACATTTAGTTTGCAGTACCAGGTTATAAATACTTGAAATTTAATTTGCATTGACCAGCTGTATCACCAAGATACACGAAGTATTATCACACAGGGACAGTATATTTTAAAATTATTAAGTAATTGCAACTAACAGATCAAGTAGAGATTTTCACCATTCACTCACCAATGTTTTTAACAGAAGAACTTCGATACAAGGTTATTTTAAAAATATTTGCTTAACTTTTTTATCATTCATTGTGTTATATACATAAGCAATGAAAAGGCTGCTAGATGTTTTGGGCCTTGGGGATTTGTGAGGGTAAATCTTTAATATGCTTTCCTCTCTATGTGGAATAATACAAACAAAATCCAGGTGCTAACTACTCTTCAATGAACAATTAAACTATTAATACACTGGTTTGGGAGGATGTGTATGCATGCTTACATGGACAATGGCAGATTTCAGGTGTTCAAAAATAAAAACTTGAATACTTTCAAGATGATTTACAGCTGGCTTTTATAATGGAAAACTACTTAATGTCTCTTTTTTCCCCTTTTTTGCAATCTATTTAATTAAACTCTTTTATGCGGCTATCATCCTGGATTTAAAATAATTATATTTATATAACTAGCTGTTTCAGAATTTAGTAGGGTTTATATCTAATTAAAACATAATTACAATTAATTTTAGAAAATGGTATTTGATTCATAACAGTAAGAATAAGTATTTCATCGTGTGACAATAGTAATGCTGTTTCATAATTAGCTTTAAAATATTGTACTGTATACAAGCCACTAGCAGTAAATCTGTTTTGCATATCTGGATACAATTAAGAGATAAAATGCAGTAATCTCATTATAGAGCTTCTTTGCTTTAATAGAATGTTAAAGAAATAAACAAACATCAGATTAGTTGAATTTCCTCTTGCTGCATGTCTGTAAGATGGTGTTTCTAATTGTACAGCCTGTGAATTTGTTTTATTTCCTCAACTTAAAACCTGCCAAGTAAACCATTGTTTTGTAGAAGTGGCATATGACAACATTGACTATTCCTTGCTTGCTTGAAGTACACAGTGAATTGAGACGTGAATTGAAGCTAAAGCTAAATACCAAATAAAACCCTGATTTGAAGCTTAGTAAAGTCAATGGGAATATTCTCACTGACTCTCACTGACAGCAGGTTTGGATGAGACATAAATGATAACTATAAAATGCCACCCATCTCATCAGTGCGTGTTGTAGCATGGAGTCATATGGCAGAACAAAAGGAATGAAAAAGGAATAAAAGCCTTTCAAAACATAGACTTTTTGGCAGAGCAGTCATGCTTTTAACAACAGGTCCATGGAAAAGAGAAAAGAGAGGAAAGGATTTCAATGTCAACCTCTAAAATGCTGAATTTAGAATGTAGTAAAAATGTACTACATCTGTCATTTATCTGAAACCTATATGAAAATGATATTTACAATTAATGTGCTGAGAGCATTGCAAAAGATTCGGATTGCTTTTAAATAGTTTCTGAAAACCTACTGAATACTCATTCCTTTCTACCTCCCGGAAAAAGAAATTACCTTTTCATTAGCAATGCACTGCCAGGAGTTTCAGCAATATCTAAGTTACCACCTTCAAAACATTTCTGTTCGTAACTCTTAAAAGATCTCCCCAGACAGGGTGTGTTGCCATCTCCCCAGTTTGCTTTTCCAAATTGCTAACAGAGGGCCTGGCTCCTAGGTTTTCGATTTCAGCGTGTACTGGGTAGGTAAACACAGAAGTGATTCTGTGCTTGTATATTCCAGCCGGGTCCATCCTACATATCCGTTTCCCCAATATTTTTTTTCAGTTGGGGATTGCTGTCTGTATATTTCAGCTCATCTTGCAACGGATAGTAAAATCCTGTCCTTTTGTTTGTCGCCTTTGAGAATCATTTCTGCGTATCAGTTGATCATTTTATTTTATGTCTTCAACTCAGATACGTGTCTATCTATTATTTAGTGCTGGGCTTTTGTTTACTTTTGTTACAAATAAGTCTTTGCTTGTCAAGTTCATTGTTATCTACAAAGGTCACCACTTACTCCTTTAATCATAATGGGCTTAATTATCTATTCTGTATCATGTGGGTTTATCCAAACGATTTCATACCAATAAGATAAACAAATTCTCAGGAAACCAGCGTTCTCTTAGGAAATTATGTATGGTAGAAGATACTTTAAAATGTCATATTCTCACAGGCCTTACCAATTACCACAAGTATCTCTTCTTGGGGAAAGCTGTGGAAACAGCACTGTTTCTCAAGCAGACCCATGTGTTATTTGTTGGCAAGTACCAACTTTTTAATGACAACATCTGTTAATCATCTTTGAACAAAGCTTTGTTAGGAGGCATTTAAGAAGAGGAAAGCAAGCCATATAAATCTGGAGCATGGATGGGGAAGTTGCTGTGTGATTTGCACTGCTTCAGTCCTGCAGGTTTCTAGGCAGAAGGGCATCTCGGTCTGAACCTCGCTAGGCACCGCGTGCTCACCTAAGCATGGTCTTACATGAACTTCAATCACAAAATGAGTCCACTGATGTAAGTACTTATTCTTAAACCCTTTCTGGACTGTGAAGGAGGGTGTGGGGTGGAGAAGAGCAGGGATTGCTCAGTGCCCTGCAGGATCGAGCCACAGGAATACTTACTAGGAGAGGGATTAGCATCCTGCCATTCATGAAAAGACAGAACAGCAACAGATTGGCATTGTGTCCTGCCTCTCTGCTGTTCAGAGAAAAGGAAAAATGTTTCAGTCTGTTCAGTGAAAAGTGGGAAGGAAGTTCGGGCAGGGGATTTCCCATTCCCAGCTGTGCTGCACAGCTGTATGTTGTGCTGAGGCCCCACCCAAGTAGCACCAACCAATATTAGATCTCTATTCAGGGAAATCATCAGGTCATTAGCCACTAAACAAAGTTTAGAGGAAATGTTTAGCACACAGGCAGGGACCTGGGTTTAGCGCAAGCCCAAAGGGACCTATATAGAGCTGTAGGCTTTGTGGAAGTTGGGGAACATTATGTTGAAGAAAGCTTGTGCTGATACCACCTCTTGGCATGAGTCCATATGCACACCTGTCTGGGGATGGGAAGGACAGAGGTATTCCTGGGCTCGCTCGCTAGCACGGGTCACTGTACTCTATATGAAGCTGTATGTTTCACATAGCCAGTGTAAGACAGAAACTAATTCAGCCTTCTTTCTAGAGGAGCCTGATATAACATTGTGCAAAGTCACAGAGAATGTAGCTAGTGCTGGACTACAGCTGTCCTCTTGCTGGCGAGGCAGACAAATGGCACAGGTTAAGGAAAACATCTGTTTTAGCCTGTCCTTTGGCCTGTCCTCCACTGGACAGAATAGACAAAGCCAAAATGTCTGGTGTACGTGAACTGCAGTCTCTGCACCAGATTCACCCCTCTGTGGGTATAATCCTTATATGGGTCAAAAACCTCAGCCCTCAGATGGGCCATATATTAACCCCAGTCCTTCTGACATGCCTTGAAACTTTAGATCGTTGGGAAACAGGGACATGGATTTTACCTTTCTCCTGGCTGCCTGGCTGTTCCACACTGAGATGGGCTTCTGCTTTGTCCCCGTCCCAAAAGCAGTGGGTTTCCGTGGGTTAACAAGAAGTGCCTGAGCAGTGCTGACCCTCAGGCACAGCAGATTTTAAATAATGCTTTAAAATCATATCTATCAGTGCAGGCATTCCATAAACAAACACATCCTGTGACATCCCAGCCAGGCTTTGGATGTGACTATGTGTCAAATGTGCTTTATTACTGTGATTTTTGCCCAATGCTTATCTAATCCCAATATTATATTAAACTAATTCTGTACTTCTTCCTAATTCTTTCACGAAGCTCCTTCCCTTTAATAAGAACTTTCTGATTTCAGACATGTTTCTCTGTTGAACATCCTGCTTATTGTCACGTTTCAGTAACCGAGTGGGAACCTATAAGGAATTTACTTTGTTAGCACATTCAGATGACATGATTCCAACCCTTGGCTTTCTTCTTGGCTATTTAGACACTCCACAGCTTCAGTGCATCTTTCTGCTCTAGACAGAGTATCAGAAGAGATTATCCTGGTTGTAGATTTCTTCTTCAGGGCATATGAGAAGGATATTTTTTTGCCCCAGGATGTGTTTATAAGCGCAGACAAGTAAATTTGCTTTTTTCTTAATGTCTTCTGTCTGATCTGTATCTGTTCTCAACAGCTATGGAAAGTTAATGTATTTTTCTCACTGCTCTTGAATGTTTTCATTATCAGTTTTTTCGTTTTAAGTATCAAGATTCTTTTATCCTTTATGTTATCATTCTTCCGGCTTGTCTGTCTTTTCTAGCCATCAATATTAGCGTATGAGCTGTCATTTTAATCGTACTTCATTTCCATTCACCGTGTTACAGGATGCACTTAACACTTGTATTTATCCAATATGTAATTGTACAGTCGCTGATTTTGTAATTATTAGTACAAAACATCCATATTCTGAGATCATAGTATCTGCTGGCAGTCAGCCACGCTCATCAACTTCTCATCGCCACACATCTTCACTTTCCTCACAGATGATCCTAGCTCGCAGAAATACTGCATTTTCAGTGTCTTCCATCTTCCTGCCCAGAGAAACCTCTCCATCATGCCTCATCCCCATCCCACTGCCTTGCATGGCCATTTTTCTACGTCCTTTGTTGCACAAGACATTTTATCTCCAGCTCCGTTATTAGAGAGCCTATAAATTCCTCTGTTGCCCTTAGTGTAAATGCCTCATTCTGTCCACAAAAAAAGCATAGTAACAACTTAAGCCCTTATATAAGGTCGAGTTTTAAGAAAACTCAGTGATTTCAAAGCTTTGTATTTGTCATTTGGGGTGGTAGATAGAGATGAGCCTCTGTCAACAGGAGCATAAGCAAACCCTGCCGGCAGGCCTTCAGCACGTATGGGGAGAGGCAGGTGGTAGTTCCACAGCTGCAGATCTCTGGTTTTGGCTTCTGTTGTAGAGATGCAGTTTGGGAAGAGACATGGGAGCAAAGAAACCTAAATAATCAGGGTGAAAAGTACAGATTTTGATTAATGCTAACTGAACTTGATAGGATCTGATTCTGAGATGATTTACTTTGGACTTGTGGTGTTCTCACACTGTTATCTCATGGGCACACTTTGCTAAGTGTTTCTCTGGGTGACAGTGACATTTCCTGCAGCTCCTCTTCTGTGCAAATGGCATCAGAAGACAGCTGAGAGGGGACTTCTGAGACGGGGATAGGAAGAGAGAGCATTGCGGGAGGAGGGAAGGAAGAAAGACAAAGGTTTCCCCACCTCTCTAACCTTAATTAAATCTATTTTATAATCTACCAACACAGGGATAAGGTATTATGTGTCATTTTAGTGTCCTTCATTACACAGTATAGTTTAAACTGAAATGCATGTGAGAAGGAGAGTATAATCATTCCTAATCCTTCCTCAACCTCAGCATTTACATGATGGTTTGAGGTGGAAAGGAAAGGGATTTCAGTTCCTTCCGATTTTCACTCCGACCTGAAGTGCGAGAGTGCGCAGTACCACCAGCTCTCCTGCTCAGATCCGAACAAGACAGGATTTTTTGCCAAGGTGTAGAAATTACTTTCTGCATGACCGGATAAACACATCCCTTGTAGGGATTTCTCCTAATGCTAATGAGAACACTAGCTAGAGGAATTACAGACGGAGTGCCAGCTCTGTCACTCTGAACAACTTTGTTACTCTCTTTGGTACCTTCAAAGAGGTAAAAAGGTAATTGGGGAAATGTAATTTTACCATTTCACCAGACAAATGTAAATTACAGCACATTTTTGATCATTTTAGCAATGTTTAGACAAAATTAAAAGGTTAAAGAATTTTAGTTGCTTAGGGTATAAAGCCTTCCAATGCGCTGTTCTGTAAGGGGAAATGAAACGTTGGAGGGATCAAGATAAAGGCATTTGGGGCTTAACTGTTTGTGGTGGTTCTGTATGAGCTGCTATCAGAGACTGCATTGTAGATCACTAAAGGGTAACGTGCTTTTATCAACTTTCTGTTAAAAATATTACCGGTTATCTGTGTCCTTTGAATGCACTTATTACAGCAGAACAATTTTTGCTAACTTTGTCAGCAGTATTTTACCTAGTTACTTTCCACAGGAGCAACTTGATATGTACGTGTATTTCTGAGATGTGTTTAGAAAACAGCCCTAAACTGAAAACTCATTGATCTGATTTTCCAGTGGATTCCCACTCACCAGCATTTCTCACGTTTTAATAAATTGGACTTTTTGAAAACAAAAATATTACAAAGCTGAATGGCCCCAAACAGGAACAACATAGTCAGACCACAAAGAGCATGAATGAAAAAAGGCAACTTGGTGTGCAGTGGCTAAAACTATGAGAAAGACAAGCTTCCAAGAAAAACTGCCTTACTAAAGGCATGAAGCAGAACATACTTCTTGCTTCAGGCCGAGAGCAGTCTGCAGGTAGATACTCTGACCCCAGGCTCGTAATGCCTACTTCTGTGGAAGTCATTTGCAAGCATCAGGCTGGTACCCAGAGTTTAGAGGCCAAGCTAAATGGAGAGTAAAACCAACTCTCCTCAAGTAATTCTCATGAGCTGCGTGATTTAGATCCTTCTGACAAGAAATTCGCTTAAGAGCTGTAATATCTCGGTCATGCCAAGTAGTGATAGGATAAATGTGAAGGCTAAGGCAATTTGCCCTCAAAACGTCATAAAGCCAAAATTAATTAAGAGGAGTTAACAATGAAAGGTACTTCGAATTACTTCAAAATAGATAACTCGTATAACTTAATGGAAGCTCAGTTTAAAATGCTAATGCCATTACGCTGTAAGTTATTGAAACAATCCTGCAAGCCTAAGGAAAACGTTCACCTGCGAGCTAGTCTTCATGCCACTCAAGGGAACGCTTACCTGATCACCACTAAGTGACAGTGATGCTAGTGCCCGCTCCACACGCTGCGCTGTGCCACATGGCACCTCTGCGTACCTCTCCTCCTCCTCCTCTGGAGCCCTTGCCTGCTTACCAGTGAAAGCAGCAGAAGCGTGTGGAACTAAATACGGTGAATCACTGTGCTTCGTATAGCCCACGCTGGTTTGAAGCATTTGCCATGCTACTTTGTTTTAGGGTTTTTAATAATACCCAGAGCTCTAGCTGTGCGAAGCAACGTGTTTGCACGTGAGGGTGTCTGGAGGATAAAAAAACCTATGTTCCTCCAGGGAAGGAAGATAGTAAAAGCAAACCTAGGACCTTGTTTATTCCATAGATAAATTATTCCAGGTTAATTAAGGTAAGGTTATGAATTACTGCAATATTAAAGGCTCGAGGAAACCCTCTGTCATCTCTCATGGTATACGGCAAGTGAAAGGCAGATAGTGCAGCTGTCTGGCAGTGAAAATAGAAGTGAAAGTCACTGACAAAAATCCAGTTTCTGTTTCTCCTTGCTGCCACCTTCCCTTGTTTTATGATTCATGAGTGTAAGCAGTTGCTGTTCTTTTAAAGGAGGAAAAGAATTGTTTTGGTTTGTTTTCCCTTCCTCTCTTGAACCAATATTTCTTGGGGGCATTTTGTCTTTGCTTTTAGGAAGAAAATGCCTTGAGTACACCAGGTGTGCATTTTGAGGTTTTCTATTCCTTGATTGTCCATTTTAAGGTATAATAACACTCCTTAAAAGAGTGCTGTTGTGCCTGAAGCCAACAGATATGCCATCAGAATGTATCAGCTGAGAAATTTAGGATCAAAACAATACCCTGAAAGAAAGCGCAGTTCAGTTTTACAGTAACAGAGAGCACAGTACAACTGCTCTGTACTCTCTACTCGATTTACTACAAGAAGAACAGAACTTCAGGCTGAAGTATGTGATGGATCAACAGGATCATGAATTTATAGGGCTAGATCTGGCTGCCTTGAGATCAAGGTACTTAAAATAACTTAAACCAGCTGACGGTCTTGCACATAGTTAAATACCTTCCTCGAGAAGAGTTCAAAGATTAGGCACGTTGTTCCTCAGGAGATGATTTTGCATCTGATTTATCCAGCAGTGTCTCCTGTCTACTGGAGTGTTTATTTGTGTCCTTCAACCCTGAAAGCAGTTAAGTAATATTTCCCTGAAATTTAACACTTTCCAGGATGGACAGGACAGTTGACAACTTCCAGAGGCATTTTAGGGTGTTGTGCATGTTCAAGAAGGCTATAATGCCATCTGCTAGCCCCAAACCTGGGAACTGGATAGAATTTGAAGAACGGTGAAGTTAAAAACCTTTTTGTTTCTATATGACATAGTGGATTGTGGAGCGTGAATCTGTGCAAACCGGGTGCAGTCTCTAAATTGCGGATTACTAAGGGTCTTCATCATAGTTCTCAGTGATGGAAAAGTCAGTTGGATACAGGATCCTACAGCACCTCTTCTAATAGCGTTTTTAGTCTGATTTCCTCCATTTGCCTCAATTAATGACCCCTCATGTATAGTTGTATCAGAAGCTTTTCTTTTTCTGAATGACATCTCTATTCCTAGTTCAGGTTCCTGAATATCACAATCAGAAAATGTTTTCTGTCCTTGTCTTCCTGTCTTTTAGTATTTAGACAGATTTTTCTAACGTTCTTTAGGCTGCCGCCTTTAATCAGTCTCTCAACCCCTTTATTGTGCTTATTCTTCTGTGAGCGTCTAGTAGTTTTTTCAAGCCAAATTTGAATTATTTCTGAAATAAAGTACTGTAAGGAATCAACCAAACTTTGACTATGACTAAATGATATTTTGTAATTAAGAGACTTTTAAAATTATTTTTATCTCTTGAGGTATCTTGCATCATATTAGAGTTTGTTCATCTTCTAAATAAATACTTCTCTCAAGTTTGCAAATTAGTCTTCGTTTCAGCAAGATTTAAGTCATTTCCATTAAAATTAATGCTTTCTGAAAGGATGCACATTCTTGATCTAGATATGATACACGCAAGCAAACCTACCTTGCACAAGTGACCTACCTGGTAGCAGCTTTCCCCACAAAGGGGTGAGATCCAGTTGACTAGTGCTGTTTAGTAGAAACATAATTAGCATTTTGGGAGAGGTGAAAGCAACAACTGTATATTCTAGTGAGCAAACATCTACTTTTGAATAAGCAGATAGTATGATTTCTGGCACTGTGCAGATCATAAACTCTCATCGGAAGTCCAGGTGAAGCGTGAATGTTAAACAGTGATGATCCAGGTAGCATACAAGGGTAATAACTACTCTTTCAGACTTCCTTCACTTTAGTTGTAAAAATCATTAAACCTTCTGAAAATCCCAGTTTTAGCCCATTTACTATTGAATTGTTGTCCGGAGTTAACAGTTAATTCAAAAAGATAAGCAGGACTAGATCAGTATGGGCAATGAAAACCCTTTGAATCGCTAGAAAGTAGGTACATTGAAATCAGTTGATGAGGGGAAAATTCCACGCTGTGCATGCCCAAGGCTCAGCCATTATTTGCACAGAGAACCTCAGAAATTCTCAGCTTTCAAAACTGTTTGCTGTTCATCTCAAATTAAAGAGATTAAAGAGAATTTGCCATTGCAGTATTGAAACTGCCAAGTAATAAATCATCATCTGATATTTATAGCCCAAAATTAAGACCGGTGACTCAGACACACTGCTGACCATTTAGTAGTGAAGTCCTAATAATCCAATCTGGAGCAGTAGGGAAAGGAATAGCTTTCTGATGTGAAGTCAGACAAGTAATTTCCTATTTAAAATTTGATTAGATAAAATCTTTTGAACATGTGCTTGTAAAGGAACAGCCTGTTTAAATATGTATACTGCTGCAGCACATGCTGTACGCTGTTACAACTAAAGCCAGCACAAAGAGCGTGTGCGCTAACCTGAACATGCTGGGGGAGGCATAGTGCCCAGGGCTAAACTCCATCAGGATAAATCTCTTGCACAATGGAAACATTAGAGCTGATGGGGGAAATGCAGTTTTCATCCCATAAAAAAACCCCACAAACTTGTGTTTGTATTGAAAAGGTATCATTTTCCAAAACAGAAACATTTGGTAACGTATGCAATTGGAAGAACATTAATTTGAGGGGATATTTTTGTAGGTTTTTAATACAAAAGGAATAATATAGATTCAAGCTGGAATATTTTGCCATCTGCAAAAAAAACCTTACAGTTGTTAAAGCCATCTAGTAGGCTTGATACTTTCAGCCAGCAAGTTCGTGATTTAAAGGCATTGTATTATAGCATTCAGGAGAAGAAATAAAGGCCAGAAAAAATGAGATGGGGGAGTTCGGCCTAATTCTGACCCAGTAATCATCACTGGGAATTTTGCCTTAGTATTAATGAGATAACAGTTTGAGGCAACAAATGAAGTGTTATGTTCTGCTGCCCTCATCCATGCTGCACAGGACGGTATCCCGCAGTAGTGGTGCTTATGCCCAAGAGGCTGCCCGCAAAGTTATTGCTCAGGGTGAACTGCAATGATGAGCTTGGCCTGTGCCAAAACACAGAAAATGACATTGTTTCAGGGTAAAGAACAGTGACATTGTCTTTTTCTCATATCCTAATTTATATAATTTACAGAGGTCATGGCAGCATTTCAAAATCCGCTATTGATAATAAAGCATGCTGTCAAAACTGGGATACAGTCCCATTTCAAGTTGAAGTACAGAATCCCATTACAACAGTTCAGCGCAGTTGTAGCCAAGCTGGAACATTTTATCACTCATCAAAAAAAGTACTCACAGAATAGTCCTGGGAATTGAAATATTCACATTATGTTCACACATTTAAAAAAATTATTATTTTTGAAAGTGACCAACTACTGATGTTCACTGCAAGTTAATTTTTCACTTTTTATCTTCATGGACCTCTTCATATTTTATTAAAGCCTCAGGGACTATATTTATTTTTTTTTTCAGTCCATGCTGTGAAAAACATATCCATGTGTACCAGGTGGTCTGGTAAATATCTGCTGTATTTGTGTTCATTCCACTGACCTTAGCGGGGGGGTGGGGGGGTGGGTGGAATTTTTCCTGGGAGTTTCTTGCCTTACCCCTGAGGGTGGGTTTTCTGCTGCGCTCCTCTTCCCCTTGCTGGGTACAGCAAGACGTTTCCATTCTGTTCTCCTAGCGGAACCTGTTTGTTGGGGTTGAAGGCAGGGATGCTACTGCCTGCCACAGCTCTCCCCCAGCATCGTCTGTGCGGGATCACCACTGTCCTTGTGGGTTTCATTACAGCCCCCCAAGTTATGAGTCGAAGCGTGAAACCGGGCAAGGTGCTGCCTGGGTTTTGCTTTTCCAAAGCCAAGGAAAAACCCTGAGCATCAACAGGGGCTCCTAGTTGTGAGCCTTAGAATCACATTCATTTCCTATTTGGAGGCTTTTCTTGCAGTTGCGGAGCAATTCTTTGATTGGCAGTACCGCATCTCTATATGGTTTTCCCATCAGGCGAGGATGTGCGTGGCATTGCCCTGTAAGAAAGCCAGACAGCTTTCCAAGAATCTCACCTATTGAAGTCCGGCCATTGCACCCGCAGATTCACACAGAAGAACTCTCTACTTCCTTCTCTCTCAAACGCACACACACACAACCCCCCCGAAGCACTCACTGGTGCATGTTGTTCCCTATGGCCTCCTGATCCCGTGGGCTTGGGAACGTGAGAGGTTTGTAGAGCAGAGTGTTTCCTGCTTAGGCCCTTTCGTACTTAGAGGGGATTCCTGTGCTGGTGAGCAGCATGTGAGATTGCTCTGGAGAAGCATGTGGGTGTGAATCTGTCCTCCTCCCAGTGAATCTGTTGGATATGCGGTCCTACTCGGTTGACTAGCAAAGTACTGACTCCCTCCAGACTGTTTTTAAGGCTTTGACTCACTTGACATAAACTCCACATGGATATTATGAACTGGAAAGAGCTTAATCAAAAAAAGCCACTTTAATCATATTCCAAGGTCCTGTGACATCTCAACGGATCCTTGACAGCTTGTCAGTAGATGAAAAAGATGCATGACACTAATGGGGACACAACAGTGGTTCAGTGCCATACCTGAATGCATCACCAGGAAATGCCCAGTGGGAGCCTCCCCATTAATCCAAGAAAACCTGAGTAATCAATGTCCATCCGTGCGACTAAAAAAATACAATCCTTTTGATTTAATGCAGAAGCCTAGGTACTGTCAGCTGAACTTCCTACTTTAAAATCAGTTTGCATACTCTTTGTCAAGCAAATTTGCATAATCTGTGTCACAACAAAAATTGCAGTGTGTTGTATCAAAGAAGATTTGAAATGAATTTTTTAAACTGCAGATAAATCATAAACTTATTTTTGCAAACTATATGAAAATATATTGCAAACTATAAAGAAGTCTACTCAAAGGAGCAAATACGCAACCACAGAAAATATTTTTATATCTGTATAAATACAGTGAAACCCCATCAATCTGCAGAATACATCAAAAGAAGGGGTTTGTAAGAAATAAGCAAATTATAAATTCCTAGAGTGACAATTTTCTTCCACAGATTATGCAAACATTATGTATGCTTCAAGTAAACTTGCATTTTATTAAAAATGTAACTCATAGTAAAATAGATGTAATGTTTGAATAGTAATTTAGAATTTATATTATTCTTACCTTATAAAATGATATTGAAAAAATGAATTGAGCTAACACAAGTGTATTCAATACGCATGAAATTTCTATTTAGTCTGTAAAATGCAGAGTGGATAGATAGTAGCCATTTCCCAGTGCTGTAATTACTGTGTCACCATTTGTAAAGCATTTATGTAAAGTACAATACTTCTGACTAACCATGTACAAACCCTCTGCATCTTGTTAAAAATCAAATCATTGATTTCAAATCCTTTACATTGTGCTGATGAGTACAATGTAATCCATCCCTACTTTTATTTTATATACTCAAACACAATCCCTTCTCTATGTGTTCTTTTTAGACAGACTTATGTATTATACACACTACCTTAATATTGTCATTTTTAAAGAGCAGGAGACTATTAGCAAAGAGGAATTCTTCTTTATTTGTTCCCTCACGCTACAAAGAAGGCTTGAACACTGGCACGGGCATGTCTTTACTTAAGGGTTCTTTCTGCTTTTTTGCAGATAGGTGCATTGATTTTGGTGGAGATTACTTTTCTGTATTTGCTGTACTTCCCTGAAAGAGCCTTAATATTAAATCTTTGCAATGATCCCTTTTCCATACTGATCACCGCTGCTTGAAAGTAGGTAAATGCTAACAAGTTTAGAAGGTAAATAGTCAAAATAAAAGTTCTTCCCTAGCGAGCATTCAGGTTCTCTACTCTTTCCATTTTATTCATGCATCACACATCTCATTGCTTTACGAGATCTGGGATGTGGTCATAAATTAACTTCTGAGCCAGAAGGCTTTCCCTTGCTAATCTCTCCTTTGGGAGTGGTCCCCTTCACTTGCGGGAGCAGGCCACCTATTCCTGCCCTTTTCTGAGCTGCAGGGCACAGAAAAGGTGTGGATGTTGTGCAGCAGCTCCTCAGGCAGGAGCCAGCAGAGCATTCGCGAGGGCAAGGGGTAAGTGCCGGGAGGAAGAGCTGGCAGGATCAGAGACCCAGGGCATGGCGGCGTGCGGGCCCTCGGCACGCAGATGGGGGCTCCCGCTCCCTGCGCTCTGGTCCCCTATAGTCACGTTAGCGTGGCATTAGTGATGCTGAACTAGTTGATCTTAGCTCTCAGCACGGCTTAAGAGCTTGCAGTCACGGCCGTATTAAGCCCCGGTGATGTACGATTGAGTTGGTATGGAGCACGGCAGAGGAAGCTCCCAACTGCCTGCAGCAGCATGTCTCTCTACCTTGCATTTGCAAAATAAGCAGATGTGTAATCTGTTTTCTCCTGGGGCCTCGTACAATTCGTGGTTATCGTAAATGTGTTACACGTAGACTACATTAACACCGCTGTCTTAGAATGTAAGGCTTTTGTTCTTGGAAGGTGTTAAGATATTATGAGCTTAAGGAGATTTGTCCTGAAAAGAATTCAGAGAAAATTGCCCAGCGTTAATGCCTTAAAATGCCCATCATCAAATGCATGACTGCTAAACTCTCAGGCACTATGCGGTAATGTAATAATTGTCAATGCGTGGGAAGCTCACACCTTTTTCTTGAAAGTACCATATTAATACTCTTCTTTAAATTCTTCCCTAGGCTGAGGTAGTGCACGTGTGTTGTTCAGTGCTAAGGAACACTAGTTGTTATAGGTTGTAGATAAATTTGATTTTATTATAGTCTTATTTTAATTGAATACTTTTTAGGAAAAAGTGTACAAACATCATTAAATTGAATGACTACAGATTAATAATACAGTGCACCAAGAATGATATTTTGTTTGGCTTATTTTTAACATATTTATTAGAGTTGAAGACTTCAATATTAGAACAAAACAAAAGCATTATTTGAAAATGAACAATGCGATTCGTTTCCCAGAAATCCAAATTATGCATATAAATTAACAAAGCCTCTACATGAGAACTGGTCAGATACTTTTAATATTATTTAGCCGGTAAACCAGCTGTATGTACAGTAAACCAGCTGCATGGCTGCAATCATCTTTTTTCCTGTTTGATCTAATAGCTTGTAAAATAATGTTAGGATTAAATCTCAGGAAGTGGAGAGATGCATGCGGTTAGGACTTTCTTGGGGGCTTCAGTTTTGACAGTTTCTTGAGGACGAAAATGGTTTGATCTGTTGGCTAGAACCAGATGTGTGAGCACATGTGGATTAACGGCACTGAGAATAGTTGTATTTCAAATACTGTCTGAAAATATCGAGGCTTTAAGATTGGGGAGGGGGGTATATTTCTGTTTAATTAAATAAATCACCTTTGAGCTGACTAATAACAGTTTCAGATTAGCTTCCTAGAGTAGCTGGAGGTATTAAACACCTGAGGCATTTTTTAGATCCACAGGGTAGTTCTAATTCAGTGTGGAACGGTCCCCAGTGGTACAAAGGCTTTGTATTCTCTCCAGTACCAGATAAATGCAGAGCCCCTAACCCCATGATCCTTCCAAAACAACATTCTCCTTTACCTGTTAACTAGTAAGAATCCTGTGGAGAACTCCCACAGACGTTGTTTCTCATAATTTCTCATGGAAATCGGTGAGAAATACCAGTAACGAGCAAAAAATTTTGCCGAGTTCTTACTTATTCAAACCTAAATCTTCCCTTTACTACAGCCAGTCAAAAAATTCCAGATTGTTAATATGCCAAGATGTTAATATAGCTCCACAGGATCTGTCATCTTAGTTAACATCAGCTAAGTACCTGCCTTTAGTATTTTCATTTGTTGAATACGTATTAAAAAAATCTCACAAGTTTTCAATACAGCAGTATATTAGCAAAAAATTAATTGCTGTATATAATGAAGGACATACATTGGTATTATGTGCTCTATTAAAATAAAATAATCTCCAACATTAAATAATATTTATTTTAAAATTTAAAACAGGTCATCTTTGAAGATGAACAGGCATGGCCCCTTGCCAAAAGAACAATCAGATTTTCTGCTGCAGAATATATAGAAAATCATAACAAACTTAATTACCTGTACCACTGCTAAAGGCCCTTCGTATCTTAGCACTCCAGAGATTTAGCAGATTGTATCACATCTTCCTGATTAACAGTTCCGACTGAGAAAGGAAACATTGAGACTTACTGAAATTAAAAAAAAATTATTCCATTTTAAAAGACGACAATATGTGAAAAGCCTCAATTTAAAACAGTGCAACGGCTTACAATAAATGTTTACACTTCAGTGTATTTTCTCAAACGATATGAATATTGTTTGTGCCATGTGAAGAAATATCAGCATAGTTTTAATTTTCTCATATCTCTCATTTCTTCAACCTTTCTTAGAGGTCAGTATCTCAGCCTGCGATGATATTATTATTATTAGTAGTAGTAGTAGTAGTATTTCTTTTTAGGTTTTTCTTACAGGCAACTTAGTACAATGGTCCCTTTTCACAATTTCTAGATACCAAGAATCCATGCAGTATTCAAAATCTCTTATTTTTCTCTGAAATTCTTGGGCATTTTTGTCACATGAGTACATCTTAAGATCTCAGAAGTCTCAAATAAAATTTTTCTCTGAGGGATGTGGGAGGAAAGCCCAGGTGCTGGCGCAGGTTGCCTTGGTAGGAGGACCCTCCTGGTCGGAGCTGAGGGAAGGAGACAGGACAGCGTTTGTGGCAGAGCGCATGGGCATGGGGAGAGTAAGTGAACGTTTCAGATGGAAAAGCTTTTTTTCTGGCTGTAAAATGTAACCCCAAACTTTTGCTTTCTGTTCTTTATTAACATTCCCTTAGTATTGCTTATGAGTATAAAAGTTAAATACTAATTTTCTGGCGCTATCTCAGAAGTTGTCAGTGCCTTATGATTCAGATACTGGCATTGTTTTATAGGCAGAAAAGAACGTATCCAACAGGGGCTCAAGGTGGGAATAAAATCACCAGTGTCCCTCTACTGCTCATGCCGCTCTGCTCGTTCACACAGCCACATCTCCCCTGAAAGCTCTGCTCCCATTTTTTCCAGCCCCCTTCAGCGTCCTTCTCTGAGTTCCTCATTCCCCGTGCCACAGCTCTGAACGTCGCCTGTGTTGCTTTGTCTCCGGCCGTGCCCAGGCTCGTGCGCCTCGGCTTGACTGACGCCCACCTTCATTAGACACTCTTTCCTGGAAGTGCTGCAACCTGATTGCACATAGCACCATATTTGATCACGGTAACTCTATTTGAGCCTAATTCTCTACTAATTCTTTGCAAGCCTTCAGTGCCAATCAGAAATATCTTTCCAACATCCTCCAGATGCCATCCTCTCCCTTGGTTTGAGAGATTCCAGTTTCTAAAACCTGGCAGTATGTAATCAACAAAGGAAAGCCCTCACCCGCCGGCCTTCGGTGCCAGCTCCTCCGTGTCAGACCCGGCTGGCTCCCACTGCAGCAAAACTTGCCAAGGCCAAATGCTGAGAGTGAACAGAAGTGACTGATTAGAGCCGGAGCTCTAAACTCCTCTGGACTTGGGCTTGCTAACAATAACAGTACTCGGGGTCATTTTCTTTGTCTGATAGTAATTTAAGATGAGAAGAGAAATAACATCTCATTAGCGCTGAGAGAACACGCAGTGCTAATCTCTATCGCAGTGCAGTGCATGTGCCCGGCGCACGGCTCGCAGGGAGAGCAAGGTCTGTGCTTGAGCTTTTGCCTTCCAAAGGCTTTAAGGCAGGGAAAAGCTAAGGCAAATAGAGACCTTGGTTAGGTCTGCCTCCTTTACAGTTAGGGCTATTCATATGCTTAATTTTAGCTGATTTGTTGGATCTAGAGCAGATAAGAACAAGCTTTGTTCCTTCTGAGCTTTCTTTTGCATCATACCAGATTTTCATAGTGTTTCCTTCTGTTGCAGCAAGAGCATCACCAATAATTTTCCCCGAGGCCTGCCTGTAGAGCTCCCTGCCTCTGGGGAGCTATTCTGTGCAAGGGACAGATTCTCCTGCCACTTACTCTGATCTGAAGTGGGAGACGTGACGGACAGGGAAAGGGGGACTATTTTTTTATTCTAAGGAAGCAGTCGGACTCGGGCACTGATAACTCTAAGGCAAGTCCCGTAGTGGGTCTGCTACCCAGTGTGATGTATCTGGTGATGTCCCGTCAGAAATCAGGTTATCCTTCCAAATCGCCCTCTTTTCTAATCAAATGTCATTCTGAGGAGTGCATTTTACAGCTTCTCATTAAGCTGCAGGTCTGGCCCTAGCGCTGGCTGTGCCCGGCCTTTCATTGTGTGCACGTGTGCTCACACACATGTGCACGCGCACACACCCCCCGCACCATCCTGCATGTTTGCATTCATGTGGGATCCCATTTAATCTCCTCCTTTCACTCCTCTTCAGCATGTGCTTATCAGCTGAACTAATGTCTGTTTGCTTTCCCAGCTGCATGTTACAGGCTCGGGTTACTCTAACTTTAAAAAGTATCACTGCTTTAATTAAAAAGAGCTTCCAAACTGTCACTGGAGTGCCAGATGCAAGAACTGGAATCATCCTGCCCCTCATTTCTTTTCTTCTCTCCTCTCTAAAACACCCACCACCAACCAAGAAGAAAAATAGCAATAATAAGCCTATGAAAGTAAAATAAAATAGCCAAAGAGAAAAGCAGCATTGACAGGTATGTCAGCCCCACAGAATGAGCTGCGGTATATCAACCCATCTTAAAAAAACTAAACGCAGAAGTCCTCCCTGCCTCCATTTGCCATCATATTCCTAAGTGTCAAGTGACATATTTATTGCTCTGTCATATTCGAATTTGTATTTTTAACATTGAGAAAACTATCATAAAACCTATTGCAATGCTTAAATATCGCTATGAAAGTAAAAAATTGATTTTTCCATAAAAGTAGAGTCTCTGGTGGAATTATGGCCCTGGTGAAAATGTACTCCATTTCAGCATGCTTTAAGGTGCGCTTCTTGGATAGCGTGCTAGTATTATACCAAGACATATTGTCTGCAGGCACTGGACACAATCCTCTGGGTGTGCAGAAATTAGATAAGGAATAATTCTTTTGTATAATAGTATCCCTTGTGTAGTCTTCTGTGCAATACAATAAAATTAATTCAGCTTCTCTCCATAGAGCTTATCTTCTGTCCCAGCATTAGAGCGTACTTCTCCCGCATTTTACCTGGGCAACAAATACTTTCTTACTTCCTTGTGTTAGAAAGCCCAGCATTGGTAATTTACAGAGCAACTTTGATTCCTGAGTCAGCCCGTAACTCCATGTATATTTTTGCAACATGCGGCTCTCGGGTTAAGTTGAACAGGAAAAAATAAATATGCCCCAGAGCATGCTAAATGTGGACGTGGCGTGATGTGAGGGGGGTTATACTGCCTGTGTTAGGGCACATCTCAGAGCACTGCTCAGAAGCTAGGACCCCATCCTTATGAGAGCTTCTGTACATAACTTAGGTTATTTACAGTGTTGCTGACCTCTAATTTGAATACCCTGGTACTCAACAGACTATACGTTCTTTTTGTCTGTATCTTTCTAAATATAAATTGCCATTTAACCTTTTCTTTGGGGGACTCATGACCGCTGCTAAGGCCTGAATGAAAAGAGAAGAATCTCTGCTGCTTACTTCAACCTGAAAAACTGACTGTCCAGTGCTGGAAATTTGATTCACCTTTCCCCTGTTTGCAGAAAATATCTTTAGACTTTTGGTGGCATGGTTTGTACTAAAGAAGCATTTAGTAGTATGGTCTGTCCAGTGATCCGTCCGCCTTCAAACCTTTTTAAAACAGAACAGTCCTGTGGTTTTCTACCCTTATTCTAATGCAGATACTTTCTGCTCTCAGCCAGAGTTTGCTATAGACTTTGATGTAATAACGGACCTGAAATTCTGTACTGTTTTGGTTTTGCATCAGAGACATTACCATGGATTACTATTTATGGTGAATCACTATCTTCTAATGCTTCTCACAGGCAGAACATGTGACATATATATTTCCTACTAAGACATTTCTGTCTCTCCAGTTACATGTATTCACTGGTATAATCGCAAAGGTGAGGGACTGCACAGTGGTATGCTGAACAGTATAGCAGCTCCTCTTCTATTTTACTGTTCTCTTTTTATATATACAGCTGCAGAACATTTTTGCCATGGGCTTTCGTATCTTTTCTCTCAGTCTCAGGTTGACTTTTGGTATCTCACACTCAACCCTTACACTCCTTGGTTGCTAGAATCTACTTAATCACCCCCTTCTCCATTCTTTGCAAATGCCCCAGTCATTTCAGATGTTCAGCTGGGGTGACCTGTCTCCCCTGGTGCTACCGGGGCTCCCGAGTGACCCCGGGCTGTCCGTGAGCCGTGCAGAGCCACGATCACCTCACGCCAATTCTGTGCTGATAAACCAACACTGCAAGGTACTCACATCTCACGCTTTTGGGTGCTAAAAACAGAGACTGATTGTTGCTTTTTTAGCTTCTCTCACTAGGGGAGCTGCTTCTCAGGCCCAGGTGGCACCAGCAGCCCTTGATTGCCTTGGGCAGCCCCTCCAGGGCCCCCGCCCATCCCCTCCAGCTGTGGGCCCAGGAGCTCCATTTAAGCTCCAGCCTGGGCCTTCAGCAGTGGTTGGAGCTGTGGCTGTTGCTGAATGGTTTGGCTTTCCTGGTTTAATCCTCGAAGCTGACTTGTTTCCCTGCTTTTGCCTGTTGCTCACCGGCTCACAGACAGGATGTGCTGCTGTCACCACCCTGCTCTGCTCGCCTGGCTCCGGGGCTGTGGGATCACGCCATGGAGGTGAGCTTGCTGCCCTCCTCGCCACTGCCAAGGGTGGGGGGAAGCCTAAGAAATTTGCACTTACTCCAAAAAGCAAACCTGCTTCTCAGATGTGTGCAATGATGAGGAAATACAGCATAATATTTAGAGCTTTGTGGGGGAGAGAAATTTGAGGTCTCTTTTGAGGTCATTTTGAACAGAAAATGTTGTTTGTTGGGTTTTTTTAAGGCAAAAAAAACTTCTCAAAGTGCTTGTGACCAGCGCTGCCATTTAATCAATTGTGTTTCACTTTGCTTTTCAATTGGCTTTGACGGAGCCAAAGCTCTAGTCTGCTTTCAGTCATTGCGAGGACTGTATGCCTGTGGCATATTCTTTCATCACAATGGATTTCAGTAGAGATATACCTTGATCATGCAGGGCTTCCCATCAATCTCACAGTTCTCCTGGTAGAAGCTAAAGATGAGCTGAGTGCTGCAGTGGGCCATATATATGTGGCGTAGCTGGCAGTAAACAATGACAGTCTCTCTTCTCAGCACCACAAAACAGCAAATATTGTCAATCTTTTCTCCGTTACATCTGAAAGGTTCTTTGATTCATGTGTGTTCCAGATACTTAATGCAAAACACCTGGCCTGGTGCGACTTGGGTGTGTGTCAGCCTTTCCCTTGAGGAGCATTTTGGCAGCCCAGCTCTCACAGCATCCAGTGAGTGGGTGACTGTGGCCTCATGCCTGTAGGTAGGCAGTGTAAATGGTGCCACAAAAGGTTTGGTGTGCCAGGAAAGAACTAGGTATATCTCTAAGTATATCACAGAAGGTAGGATGTTATTGGGGAGTTTTAAAGGTGAGAGTGAGCCAAAGTGCATTTGATTTCCCTAGTAAATCTGCGCTTGTGTGCCGGATGGCCAGTTTTCAGAGTCCTCTCCTGATATTTGTGGTATTTCCTTCCAAACAAACACAATGTTGTATTACTTGGATAGTCTTCTCTAGCCCACCTACTTGCATGGGATCCATTACGGCTGTATTGGAGCTCCTTAGTCTTTCATCTGTTTTTCCTCATTATGCCCCCAAGACTTGTTTTCTTAATTTTACTGCTGGAGAACTGGAATAGACAGTCAATGGGAAATAGTCCAGCCATTCTGCACCAGTTGTGTTTTGCAGTGGTTTTAAGTGAGTCTCTTTAAAATATAATTAAAAGCTTTATTGTTCCTTGATTAATATGCTGCTCTGTTTATAGTATAATGCCACATTATCCGTATTGTTCCTCAGCCATTTTACAAATATTTCTAAGCTGTGTTTATTTTGGCAACTGCTGCCAGATGTTGACTATATGAACTCTTTCCAGCTTTTTAAAAGCTGCAATGCTGTTCTGTCTAGAAGATGCATCCATGCCAGGGTCCCATGATGTGAGGAACTGCATCATCGCCTGGGAGACCTGGCCTGCCCCCCAGGCATGCCAGGTTGAAGTGATGGGGAGCAGAAAGGGGGTCAGAGCACAGGGCTTAGATTTGCCCTGCCGCCTCCCAGCTCCAGAATTGGTAGTGCAGCCTGGGCCTCCTGATCCCTGGCTGCCAGCTTGCTGGGCTGCTGATCGCTGGAGGGTTTTTTTAATTGAGGGTATGGCAACACAGGAGGGAAGGTGATAAAGAGAGCAGAATGACTGGCTGTACCTACTTCAGAGTGTGATAGGTGATGAGGGCTGAAACAAACCTGGGAAGGTGAACCAGGAACTGAAGCATGTGTTTCAGTCTTGTTGAGCTTTGGGTGGAGAGGAGCCTTTGTGGAAATCCGCGCAGGCTGTGACCTAGCCTGCCGTGCCCACCTTTGCACAGCATTCACACAGTTAAATGCTTTGGAAACGCAAAGGAGCAGCAGGACAGCATAGTGTTTGCAGTGTTGTGTGAATACATATGCATTAGTTTGAACTCCACAAAATAAACTTCCATGGAAATACGTGTTTTAGGCCAAGTTTTTGAGTGATGTACATTGGCAGGGCTTGCACAACCAGATATGAATCTGGTCCAGGCCTTGTAGTCTAAGGTGTACGTTAGACGTATGACTACGTGCTTCTGAAGCTTCTGCAGGGAAGCAACTTGTTTGTGTTGCATTCTGTGGTTTACATAATCTTGTTTGGTGCTCTGTGTGCCAGCTCTGTGTCAGGAGCTTGAGCCTCGTTGGTACTGTGTGAAGGATAGTTTCCCTCTGGAAAAAGGAAGGGAAAAACAAACAAGCAGTGACTTAACTCCTATAGATTATTTTTTTTTTTCTTTTTCTGTAGACGTTTTGCTCTGAGCTTCAAGACAGAGAATCTATCATGCTGCTTTCTGTTTAGATCTGGACATAGGAAAACTGTCTGGAAAGTCTGAAATAGGGCTACTTGCAAGTATTGATACCCTTCACACACTCTGACATCTTTTAAATCACCTGTCTAGCACAGATAGGAAATTTGAGGCTGCCAGGCAAAACAAATGGAATAAAAACTGTGTCCCTTCCAGGCATCTTCATTTCCATGGCGTAGCTATCACTCTTGGGGTTTCAAGGCGTAAACTGGCCATGAAGAAGCGTTAGCACACACCACCCATCACATGGCTCTCTGACACTAAATTAAGCACTTCATTCCTAGCGGTGTTTCTCCCTTCCTACTGCTTCTGGTAACCATCAGAACTTAAGAGTAAATGAAGACGTCATCTCCTCCAGTGCGTTCATTTGGGATAGGCTTTTCCACTGAATGTAACGTTAGAAAATATAATTTGCTTGTTGCCAATTAACAGACTAGCCATGCCCCTGATAGTTACAGGGATTAGCAGTCTTTGTTCTGCATCGTTTGAGATCTTTATATTGCTGACAGGCTGCAACAGAGAGGACCACAGAGCCCATTTCTGTGCTGCGAAGCACCTTCAAGTTACGAGATCATTGTGCTGTTGAAATCAGGTATGTAAAATAAATCAGCTAAGGTCTTGCAGGCCATAATTCAGTGAGTAAATGCCATAACCCTAATTTTATTAGAGCAAAAAACTGATTAACAGACATTCTGCAACATGCCCAAAGGGACTGGAAACCATCTCAACAGCAAATTTAGCAAATGTGCAGGCCATGGTAGCTCAAGGTTGAGGATATGGCCCCCGTAGGCAACTGCAAATGCTGAAATCCACCAGGGTGCCCTGTGCTCAGAAGTCTTCCTCCGGAGGCACTTCCCTCTCCCATTCCCAAAAGCGAGTGGCTCAAATCTGTGCTTTTTATCTTCTCTTTTCAGTCTTTCATTTCACCCATGCGTAAGCCCTGCTCACCCGATGTCTGTATGAAGGCGCAGCCCCAACCGTGTATCTGTGTGTGGAGGTGAGGGTGGGAGGCAGAGCCAGGGAGCTGCGTGGTTCACTAGGAATCACTGCGATCTGATTTGCTGCTGTCCTTGGTAAAGCGAGGCTTCTGGCACATGCAGTTCCTGAAGCTCTGTCCCTCTAGGTGCTCTTTCCTTTAGGCCCATCTTTGTCTTCTTTGAGTTTTATATTGCTGACTTACTCTGATTTTTGTCTAAGTCAAGCTAGCATTAATAAACACCAGTTTGTTCCTTTCCTGCAGTGGTTTAAAAAACAAAAACCTCAGCACAAAATCAAGCTAAAATAATCTTATCTTTGGCTTATGTGTTGTAAGCAATGTTACATTACTTAAGGGTCCTTTAAAGAACAGACTAAACAAATCACTGTTTCCTTCATATACACCCTTCAATTACATTATACATAGCCCATCTTTTTTCTACCAGTCACTGGTTTTGTTGTTGTTGAGGCTGTGGTTTTGGGTTGTTTTGGTTTTTTTTTTTTTTAAAGACTTCCTCTTAAGCATGTTTAAACAGGTTGTGGCCTAGGTTTTGGCATTGACATGAGCCCCATATGTGACATTGCATGTACTTACACAGATTTTGGAGCAGATGCAGGGTGAATTGGCTGAACCTGGGGGCTGATCTCTGCCCTGGTCAGACACCCCAGGAACACCTTCCCTCGGGCTGCAAGGGGGAAAATTCTCTTCACCTGTGTGTGTTTGGGTGGAAAGTGGATGTCTCAAAATACTAGAGGAATTATCTTCAGATAATGCATGATAGCTGAGTCTGTTGGTGAATGGGATGCCCTATGCCTTCTTCCCGTCGTCTCTGGCCGCGCTATATTAGCGCATGGCATGGGGTCTTGTTGAAGGTATGTTCTCCAGCAGAATCATTTGTGTACGGGACTTTGGAAGGGGGTGGGGAGAGGAAGCTGTGGTGATTTGTAATACCCGGATGGCAAGGATTTGTGTGTTTTCCCCTTCTTTGACTTGCTAGCTATTTTTCTCACAAAGCTCGTGAGATCTGAATAGAGAAAAAGGATGCCTAACCATTTTTTTTCGGTGTGCTGCTAGTTTGCATATGCTGCACATTTTCTTCAAAATTAAGTGCATTCATTTGCAATATTTCTGTTCCTTAATTAGGTTTACCGATTGCTAATGTGAAGAAATGTGTTCTTTGGTTTTGAGGATAGTTTATGAAAACAGCCTGTGCAATATATCTTTTAGCATGGAGGCTGGTTCATGGCATTTCTTTCAGGACTCAGCTTCTCTAAAGTAACAGGGCTAAAAATGTAATATATAGTATTTTTTCCAGATACTGGATAACTTCTGGTATCTGAAGGAAGGGTCTTTTTTTTTAATTATGATAATTAATTGACATCAGAGAGATAAGCAGATAACACAAGCATTGTATATGCCTTTTTTTGTTGTTGCTGTTCTTTTTTTCACTCAAACTCTCTGAAGCCAGTTCCAAAAGATACACTAATTTTAACCATCAGTAAAAACTCACTCTAGAGACTTGGTTTAAGAAGTAACGATTTTATCAGATATGAATAAACCTTACTGTTTTGGGAAGATACTCTATCAACAAAGCTAGACTTTTAAGGCTAGTATTGTACAGATGGTCTTGTAACAACAGAGGTACTAGTTGGTATTTGGGAAAAGGTTTTAATTCCTGTTTTCAAAGTATGTTGAAGCTACTTGTACTTGTTACTATTTTGGGACTTCATCAGTTTATTTTAAGCATGTGTGGATATGTTATGACTTCTTTTGCTTCCTTCTAAAGTACATTTGCCCTCTTGCTTGGCTTATGGTGCAGGTTTTTTTCTGGGGATTGTGTCAACTCAGGAATGTAAGTGGCTGTGTGATGGATGCTGTGGCCAAGGCTTGAACGTGCAACTAATCAGGACCTGTTTCCTTATCACTGACTCTGGCAGCAAATGAGGCTGCTTTTTCCTTGCCTCTGCAAGCTCTCATTGGCAGTCACAGCCACTGAGAGCAAGCAGAGATTGCTGATGTGTTCCAGGTTCAGTCTGCAGCATACATTTCTAGCCAGAGACTAGACAGGCAACTGCTGATTCATAAGAAACACATTTAATGTCAGAAAGCCTGAAGAGAAAAGACTAAACTCAAAGCACAAATCAAAGAGTAGTAGCCAGAACTGCTGGTCTTGCTCTTTTGAGTTCCTAAATGCAAAACCTCCAGGGCACCCCTTTAGCACGAGATGGTTAGTACCAGCCCTGTTACAAGCTGTGATATTTCTCATTATGATTAGGATGTAATGACATCATGAATAACAGCATAAATGAAATGCGACAGTGAGATGCCGGTATCCTCTAAGCCAGAGCACCCAGAATGTGGTGCCTGGCCCTCAGATCCCTTACCAATGGCCCAGGGAGAGCTAGTTGGGGTTTGAATGCTGGATTTGCCCTCCCAGAAGCATGAGTGAAGTGGGTAACATCTCTGATGCCTGAGACCCTGCAGTTGCCAGGAGGCTTGTGGTTTTTGCTGTGGAGGAGGAGGTCTAGAAACCTGTGAATGAGAAGGATGCTGGATCTAGGGACAGGGAATGTGTCTGATTGCATCCTTGTGCCAATTGAAATTAAACTACCAGCAAACCAAAGACACTTTCAATTGGGTTGGGAATCCTTGTATGTACTGCTGGAAGAAGCAGTGTAGAAGCCCCGGCAATCACGTGACTGTGGTGTCAATAGCTGAGCCTGTTCCTTGGGTGTAGATGGGAAGAAAAGCAGGAGGTATCACTTGTTCTCCCCTAACATGAGCCGCCAGAACAACAGGCTTCTACTTGGAGATAGACATCAGTGCTCTGCTCAAGGGGGAAGACATTCCTAGGGACAGTTTACTCCCTACTCTGTGTGGAAGAAATTAGCCCGAGGAGGTGTCTCCTGCCCTTGGCTACGGTGATGCAGAGTGGGGTTTACACTGCTGCCTGCTGCTTTGCTAGCCGATGATAGGGGAAAGGAATGCCACCCTCCCACTGTGAGAAACAGATCTTACCAACTTTATTTGCTGATTGCCAGGAGAGGAGTGAAATTCATCCTGCAGGGTAACTTGGCTATGTTCCTAACAAAGCCAGATAAACAAATACTACTACTATTTTTACAAGACGTGCCCAAAGGAGAGAGGAAAAGCTCTGCTGTATAGGAATGATTTTGAGGCCAGCACATACTGCTGTTGGAAGAGGATTATTCCAGTGCATTGACTAGAGGCAAAACCATGTCTTGTTCTACCAGTGCTTAAATTTGGAGTGCTGGAAAGGGCTTTGACAGAAACAGCTTATACATCCATGGTCACCATGATGACTTTCCTTGTTTAGTTCTTTGTTCTAAAGAAATTCAATCATCGCCTAAGAAAGCATTTGGTCTTATTAGCTTAGTTCTATTAGCTGAAATTATATATTATGATGTGGCTTGGTCCGAGTCCTGTTTCTAAGGCATTAAGTTACTTCCTATAATTTAACTCTTTAAATACTGTCAAATATCCGGCAGATTTTATCAGGCAAAAGGGACTCAAAATCAGGACCAGTATGACAAGGTTGCTTTATATGGATTTTAAACTAGTGGAAAAGAACGATTGCTGTGAATGTTCTGTATTGAGTCAGGTTTTCTTCACGTTGGGTTTTTAGTCTGCAAACCGTGTCAGGGAGAACCAATTGTGTGACTGTGACCCCAGTTCCCAGTGTGACGTGCTGGAAGTCAGCACCTCGGCCCCAGGGCTGTTTCTAGGTCTCATGTTTGAGAATATGACCTTGAAAATACGAGACAAATACAGAATGATGCAGTGATGTCTGCCTGAGCCTGCGGGCACGCAGGAGCAATAACAGCAGCCTGAGCCCTTCCATTTGTCTTGGGGGGTGCCTCTTGTACAGAAGCACAAACACCTGAAGATGATTTCTCTTCTCTCTTACAGAAACAGTTCTGTCATTGCTAGGGAGTTTGTACATTATAATTTCTGTATGCAAAGAAAGGGGAGTAAGCTGTGCTGGTACGACCCTCTTGTATGACTGTGATCATGTGAGGGCCGGTCTGTCCAGTCTGTCTGTGTTAATGTGAATTAACACCCCTAACCAGAAGAGTTTTATCAGTGCAAAGGTAGGTGTAGAGCAGGTTTGAGAAATAGCATCTCTCTTTTGCAGTATGTTATATGAATGGTGAAAAAAAGCCTCTCAGTTTTGTCACAATTGGTACCTTTTCTAATAATTTAAAAGCTTGAATTACTTACATGTGGAGCTAAAATAGCTCTAAGTGCATTTTTATTGCCTGGCTCTGGAGCTGCCATTTACAGGTTAACAGCCCTAATGCTTTTAAATAATAGGAGAACTAGTATATGTACTACAGTGTTAGAAAATGATATATATCCTGTTATTTGGACACAAATAGAGCACTAAAAGCCATGTTCTGTTTTCTACTAAGTATTTTCTTTTGAAGGTCCTGGTTTGTTTTAAATATCCTCCAGTGGACTAGTAAACATTGAGAAGCTCTGAATGTGTAAAAATGCTGTTATATAAATCTTATGATTAAGAATATTGAACTACTCATGTATAACCATCTACTGCAAATATAAGTATACCAATTTTGTGGTTTATTTTAGCATCCAGAATTAGTTTCTACACTTTTTGTGATAAGAATATTATTCTTGCTTTTCTTCCACTCCTGCCTGATTTTTTTTGATGTATTTGAGAAACTAAAGTTGGGAAAATAGTGCACTGGAGGAGTAGAGAGCTCTGGGATGTTCTGCATGTGGGAAAACAGAAGAGGTGCTAAAAGTACCAGCATATGATATATTTTTTTAAATTATTTAAAAATATTGAAATTCGCAGGCTACTTAACTTTCTCTATATTCATAAATGCCAGAGTACTTCAGTGGAGATAAGGGTGATAATCTCCCTTCTGTAGATAAGGAGAGTGAGGCACAGAGGCAAAGTGGCTTGCTCCAGTTCACACAAACTTAATTGCACAGGCAGGAGAGATCCCAGATCTCTCTATCTACATCCTTCATTACTGGGCTTCCTCCTGCCTTTCTTGCAGGGTTGTCGTTGCCCCCAACAGCGCAGGGGCTGTGGAGAAGAGGCTTTTGCCCCTCTTGCTCCAGTGCACAGAGGCCAATGCACATTATAGTCATAAAAACATAGTCTGAAGTTTCAGCAAGCGCTGTCTATTTCTTAGTATATTTAAAGAGATTTGCTGGTCTTTCCTACGTGTACCTCCTTTAAACTTCATGTCCCTCTCTTTAAATACAGAGCTTGTTTCATACTTCTGCCTGGTTGGAACATGCTTTGCTTTTAGGCTTTAACTATTCCCATTAAGTTAGTGAATAATCAAAACCCTGAAATCGAAACCTTTCGATAGCAAATGTTCTGTGGTGTCTCATGACACCTTCTGTCAAGTAGCACCTGCTCCAGCTTCTCCCTCCCACCAAACTCTCTCCTCTTGCTAAGTGACCTGTGCTGTGGGGTAAGCAATGGCTGTGGTAGTTACTTTTTTCAAAGAAAAGTCCATGTCTTCCACCAAAAATAAAAATTTTGCATACAGTGCTGACCTTAGACAAAGCCTATTCTTCTTTGTTGTTTTAAAAAAAAANTTTTAAAAAAAAAAAAAAAACAAACCCAACTTTTCTATAAAAGAAACAGCATCTTGAATCTATTGTGCTGGGCTTTCAAGAAATCTGTCTAGTTGCCTGTTCATCCCAGTTTGTGGTGTTTAACTACTGTTTTTATAGGTCCCCGCATCAGTGTTGTGACTTGGTTGGGGCTTTTTTTCACCTTTCTTAATATGAAAGTGTCTTAAACTGGGAAATTAGCACCGCACGTAATACTGACCCAAACTGAGGCTAGCACTATGCTTTTCTATGTGAAAAAGGGTGTTTATATCAAAAGCAAGTGTGTTCTTGTATCTATTGTAAAAAGTCATCAGTACTGAGCTGATGTGCTAATCTTTCTTCTCTGTAGTGTAATTCCCAAAGTATTCTAGCCTTTCCCATTTCCTCTAGCAATACCTTAATCACGATGTATTTTGCTTTTCTGTTAGCCATTAGATGTGTAATTGTTCTTCCTTAAATTGCATTAAATTATCCAGCTGATTACCTGCTTCAGCAGATCTTCTGGATCATCTTGAATATTACCTACCATGAACAGTATCAACCAAGCATCCCATCTTTCTGCAGCCCTGAATTAAGGCACATGCAATTTCTTCCAGACAAGTATGTTGCAGCTTATTCGGATTGTCAGTCATTTATTCAAACTCGATACTTTGTAATGACTCCGCTTCATTTTTTTATTCTCACTGTTGAATGATATATTCTTAATGATTGCACAGTTAATCCCATGGAATTTACTTTCTTGTGCAAAGTGCATAGCTTACAGAGGATGCTCTGCCAGGGGGGTGATTGGGTGCAGGAGAAACGGGCTCTTTGGAGATTGCAATGCAATTTTCACCATCTTGTGACCTTTTTTAGTGCCTTGCCTGCTCTCTTGCCACATATTCCTGACCCAGCAGTTGAGAAACAGTGTTCTAGACAGTTCACACAACCAGTAAACAGAATTTTTCAAGTTTATTGAGCCTCAGGGCATATCCCATTTGACACTGTTTTCCATGATCTTTTGTTGCTTGTTATGGAGAGAGCCTTTGATCGTGAATGCATATAGTATTCCTCATGAAGAAGTCAGGGTTCCCTGCACTGAAAAACCTTCAATGGGTTTAATGTAAACCCCTTGCCAGGCAGTCTTCTACCAACACTCCTCAAGTTTTGGCCGAGGCATCGCTTGGTCTCTGTTTGCATACAGGTGCTGCTGTATGAGGTGAGCACTTCAGAAAGCGATCCCGTTGTTAAAGCCTCCTCTATCACCTTCCCACCATTAGGCTTTGCTAATACATTCATCTTCCCTGTGGCTCATCCCCCAGTGTTTAGCCAATTTCAGTGGGGGAAGAGAGGTTTTATGTGCAAATCTATTG
Source organism: Himantopus leucocephalus (assembly GCA_003993805.1). NCBI lineage: Eukaryota > Metazoa > Chordata > Aves > Charadriiformes > Recurvirostridae > Himantopus > Himantopus leucocephalus. The sequence goes on from RSEF01000009.1 coordinate 3,549,031, forward strand.
TTTTGAAACAAAAAGGTGATAAGAGTCAGCATAGTTTCTCAGACGGGTGAAGCACAGCTCAGTAATACCTGCTCGCATCTTCCAGCCCTGTGCAGGTTATATGTAATGGGCTGAATTAAGACATCAGATTCATGCCTTAAGTGAAGAAACAGAAAACAATTCACAAGGGGTAGAGCCCACACAGTGAATATTTTATTTATATGCTACCTGTGCTGAGCTGAGCAGAACAGATTGGGATTCTCTTTCCTGCCTTACACTTCAGAATCTTACTGTGGCTGTTACTGAGCAATGAGGCGGCCCAGAGATAACGAGCTGAGCCAGATTCATGTCTGGTGTAAGTGGTACTGCCTCTGCTCATTACAGTCAAGTTGCACCAGCTTCTGCTAAGTGTGAAGCTCACTTTTCTTCAGTAATCTTCACTGCTTTCTGAAACAACATTGCTCAGGATCTTTCCCTAAACCCGTTACTTTATTTTCACTGCCTCTTTCTCCTGTGCACTAGCCAATATTTTTAAAAACCCTTCCTTCCTCTTCAGGACTTGGTCTGTACAGTGAGGCCACCCTCAAAGCCGAGCTGTCTCAGGTAGCTCAGTTTGTCTTGTGTAGACTGTGCAGAGTGAGTTACACCATGACTGAGCCACAGTCGAATCTGACCACAAATGCAAACTTCATTTTTTGGTAGTGCTGATGGGGGATTCGGGATTTATTCTCCTCTACTTTGCCACAAACAGCCAGACAGCAGAGGTCCCAGTAGCATTCCCCGTCCCAGCTCTTGACAGAGGAGGATGCCTGCAGATCCCTCTGCTTGGGATCCAGAATGCTGCTCTTTGTCCCCACACCTAGCAGGGCTGTCACTGCCTCGGGCTCCCTCTGAAACCTTCCTCTGCCGAGAAAAGATCATGGCTCCATTGACGTGATTGACTTGTGCAGCAGGTTCTCGCCTTGGGACTTAGAAGTGATATAAACTGCCTAAGAATTCACACAGGGCTTGTTCATTGCCTTTTTATAAACTTTTTCTCACATTACATGGGTGGGTAAATGTGCAATTTGAATTCTTTATTCTGATAAAACACTGCTTTATTTCTTGTGTGTGTGTGGAAGTTTTATTGTGGTTCTGAGAGCAAGCCTGAGGAAACGGGCAGGCAGAGGAGGAGCCTCTGGCTGAGATGCGAGTGGTGCAGCAGGGCCCTGTACCCGCGTTACGCACCTGGATTAGCTACAGGCTTCACCTGTGTTCTAGTCCCCGAATTTCAGTCTGTGCAAGTGGCAACTTGTATGTGGTTGTAACACCCTGGGGAAGCAGGCTGTAACCCGGGAAGTGAAGCATCACTGTTTTCCAGCGTAGGTGATGTAGGCTGACTGTGACTGAAGAACAGCAGACTTTGTTTTCTCTTCTGGATGAAGTCTAAAAGCTAATTTTCATTCCTTACCTAGGTCTTACTTGAAATTTTAGTTAATTTTGTGTTCTGTAGTAATGTATTTATGGGCAGGAATACCTTAGAAAATGCTTGTTCATGTTTGCAAGGTGTTTTGAAAGTTCAGTAAAGAACAGATTGAGAGCCAATCCATGGTGCTATAAAAATATAATCACAAAAGCTATTACAAGGATATAACGTACAACGACATTCCTTTCATTTAGTTATTAATGGAAAGGTTTAGGTTTATGCCTTTTTGCTTTTGCAAGCCACGGCCATTATGTCCTCAGCCTAAAGCCTGTTTTCTTACATCTACCGCCTCTAACTCATCCACAGCTGAAAAAGACCTAAGGAAGAAAAAAGATGGGGGGAAAAAAAAATAATGTTTGTGATGAGCTCGGTGCTAACATTAAGTCATTGTCCGCTAGAGCTGCTGCTCTCACCACTTTCTTTCCTGCAGTCAAATAAGTTTCTGGAAAGAGTAATAGGGTATTTTCTGAACTGCAACTGCAGAGATCTGTCGTGGATGGAGTTCACACTGGGATCTGTCTGGGCAGAACTGATTGCAAGTCCTAGTCCTGAGCTGGATGAACTTAATTCAGCAGTTTTATTTCATGAGTTTAAGCACAAGGAAGATTACGTATTATTTGCTCAAGTTTTTTGTTTCAAGTTTCAATCTTTCCCTTGTAGGAGCTGCCCTTAGGTAGCAGTAAAAAATGCTCCAACATAGACAAACTGGCACTCAGCTCTTCTCCCAGGTGCAGGATGGATGCTGCAAGCCCTTTAGCAAAACCCAGGAGTGCTAGTCCTGCACAGGGATATTTGTAGTACACTCTTCCTAATTCCTTTGGCGTTTCTGTGATTTGTGTGTTTTCTGGAGAGGGATTCTTCTGCTTCCCTGGTTATTTGCCTATGCTGGGAAGAGAAGGATTTGGTACCTACCGCGAGGAGCAGTTTTCAGGATTTGGAGCATTCTCACAAAAGGTTACATGTGTTCACTGGTTCTGTGTGCTTGGAGATGATGTGCTCTAGAAACTGCATTATGGGTCCTTTATGGACCATGTAATGCTTTCCACATCGAGGAAAAATCACTCTGTTTTATAAGAATGAAGATGTTTGTTTTGGAAAACATAAACGACACTAGTTGTGTGGCTTCACGTGAAAACTGCTCACTTATGTAGGGCAGCATGTCTGTAACACCACCAAGCACCTCCCGCTGTGGTCAGGCGATCAGAGCGGTAATACATTTGGATCACATAGACAGGGCTGTGCAGGGAGTTTCTTTTCAGCTGCAGACAACATCACCATGGTCAAGGATTTCTGCATGTCGAAGACAGTGAAAGCCATTAATGCATAAGGTGAAGGTTATTTATGCGTTTAATGTTTATGGTGGATGTACTTGGGGAAGAGAGAAAGCCTGTGTTTAGCATTGAGAACATTCTATTTATAATTTTAATTCCTTGCTCGAGTTTTATGTGCCCAACTGTACGAGAACCATGAATGTCAATTCCTTTGCACAAGAAGCAGTTTAGTTTCTTTGCCTGGTGTACTTCTTAAGTCAAATTTGTGCATATTCCAGTAGTATTAAACTCATCTCTTTGCAACTGGAAAATTCATCCATATTCTAAAAATACTTAAGTAGTTTTGTTTTATTTTATTCTGTTATTTTAGTAGATAAGATTGCTTCCTATCAGCAAGAATTCAAGAAGTAGCCCAGCTTAGAGAAGGTTGCCCTCATAAATTTTTATCCTCCTAGGAGGAAGAGAAAATCAGAAATAATAAAAGAGGTTTAGCTAGGGAAAAGGCTAATAATGTCACGAACCTCATGATTTCAAATATGGAAATTGTCTTACAATGTGAAATTCATTATGTTTAACATTCATGATACTGCTGGACTGTTTAATGAGAAACAACATAATTGATTTTCTGTAATGAGCCATCTACCATAAAACTATTTTTGGGAAAACTTTCTGTTGGCCATCTAAAGAATTTTTATAACAAATTTTTGCATGCTATTGAAAATAAGGAACTTAACCTCAGAAAGATTTTTTTAAAAATAGCTAGCACTGTAAGCAAATGTGTCATTGTGGAAAGTGAAAGCGGACGTCTTAGTGTTGGCAGCTCTCTAAAACTCAAACTTCACATCCAAAGCTGGAGTACCTCCCCTCCATCAAAATAAATGTTATTTGAATTAAAATTGCATTGTATTTTTTCATGGTCATGTCATTTATAGTATGTACTGGTGTTCAGTCCCTCTGTGTTTCTGAATGCAAGGTCCGTGCACTGGGTCAGCATAAAAAGGGCCTCTGCCCCACTGGCGCTGCTGTGCCTTGGGTTGCGGACTGTCAGTTATGGAGTGCGCCAGCAAAAGGAGCATCGGAGTGTGTGCTGTGATCAGCGCACATCTGTGAAATACCTGAAATTCTCACTCGTCTGTCTGTGAGCAGGGAAGTGCTTCCGTTGCACATGTGGTGAACCTGAGGAAATGGATGCCCTTAGGTAGAGGCGCTTTTGTGGGGTGACGCTTGGCCCTGTGTGCTCACTCTGGGCAAAGATAAGATTAACAGCAGAGGGGGAGAAAGCACTTAGATAAGCCATAAAAAAATTCTGCTTTAAACTATGTTTTAGAGCTGCTGTTAATAACACTACTGTTCATCCAGTGGTTCCCTATGTCAGGATTGAACTATTGCCCACACGTCTCCATGAAACTACTGCTAAATTTGGGTACTTATTCCTAAGCCAGTTCTCAATCTACAAAACTTACCAGAAAGATCTAGTACCCAAACCATCAAAGGGCATGAGCCTGGAGACCTCTTAGCACAACCTGAGAGTCTCCGTTGCCTTGACCCACCACGCTAGATGCCATGGACAGGGCAGGAAGCTTTTCTGACCCTACAGAGCAAGTAAAGTGCATACCCAGAAGGCAGAGGGACTGTAATTAGGCTAAGAAGACTTGAGTGGAGCTTTTTACTACACATTAAGATATTTTATAGGCATTTACATTTGCCATTTGATATTGATGAATAATCCTGTAGTAGTCGTTAGTAAAGGAAAGACTCAGTCTAGTGATCATGCCCTCTGACACCTCACTCCTGCTCATGCTGAGGCTACCACTCCCAGATCCAAGGATACTCATTTTTTTCCACCAAAATAATTTTGAAGCTTGGGTAAGATCTGTTTCCAATAGGCTGGGACTCACTACCTTAGGCTCCTTTAAAAATTCATACACTTTAAGACTAATACTCCTGTTTATTGATTAATTTCAGAAGTGTTACACTAAATACCTCTAAATGCAGTGGGTTTGTTCCATTAAGTTTCATTCATTTGCCGAATTCCATATTTTATTGTTGCTGAAGTTAACTGAAAGTGAATCCTATGGATATCTTTTGCACCAAGTTCCTTAAACTGTTGCTGGCCAGCTGATGTCTGGAGGGCCACTAAAAGAAGTTAGAAAAATGCTGCTTGGAACCCCCTCAAATAACTTCAGATGTTGCTCCAGTAGTCTCCAAAGTATTGCCCTTCCAGGCTGGCTTCCCTCACTGGCACTGCGCAGCCCTATCGTACCACTCCATAGGCAGCATAAAAGAGGGATTCGGCAAAATCATGGTTCTCCAGGAAGCTCTCTGTGTACCAGCCACTAGTGCTCTCAAATGTTGTCATTTCTATGCAGCCGTATTCAGCAGTGGCCTTGTGATTATACTGAAGTAAAATGTTCTGGTTAAATTGTGTTGTCTTTGAAATAGTCCACCACTAAAAAGCCTGGGGGGGAAATGAGCACATAATTTTCTCGCTATTTTAAACCACGTAAGCACCAAGAAAAATAGTATGATTCATTTATTTTGGAGTATGTTGATTAACTAGCAATTAAGGCTTTATAGTATTTTCTTTATGGAACAACAAAGGCCAGTTTAATGCTTTTACTTTAGTTTCGGCTCATTGGACTGACTTCATACCTGGTACAGTCAGATAAACGCCTGAAAGCATATGAAGTACCTGCATGCAGCTGAACATGGCCCACTTAGCTCAAAAATATGATGGGTGTTCACAGAAGGAACTTTCATTCATTCACAGCATCTGGTTCCATTACATTCAGCCCAATCAAGCCATGAAATTGAAATTAAATGACTTTTGATGGTGGTAATATTATAAGAATGAAAGCAAGACTGGGGGAAGGGAAATATCTGCATGGCAGAAGAGGCTCTAAGTGAGGACAAGCTGTGTAAAGTGCCTTTAAATTGTTTCACGTAAATGACTGGATGCATGGGAAGATGAACTTGAAACTAGTTGTTTTGTCCAACGTTCATTTCAGCTGCTCTTTAGAATCTCGATTGTGTCTCCGTAACATTTGCAGCATTGTAGCATAACCTCCCCCTGCGCCGGCTCCGAGGCCAGCTTTCAGGTCTCTGTGGTGGATGACAGGCGAACACTCCCTCCACCAGCCCTGTGTGTTCCCCTGCGCTGCAGTTCTGTTGCCACTCAGTGTTCCCCCAGCTTGGGGACAGACCTCAGTCCTGCTGCTGCCCCCTTCCTTGGCTGTTCCGGGGGCAGCAGCCGGGAGGGAAGGGCTAGCGGGGGAACAGTCAGCAGGAGGTGTGCGGTGTGAGCCGGCTAGGAGGCTGTGGGGAGGTAGGATGGTAGAATCATAGCATAGTTTGGGTTGGAAGAGACCTTTAAAGGCCATCTAGTCCAACCCCACTGCAATGAGCAGGGACATCTTCAACTAGATCGTGTCGCTCAGAGCCCCATCCAACCTGACCTTGAATAAGGATGGCAAAGTGGAGAGAGAGGGAGGAAAAAGATGGGTAGAGAATATGGGCACTGTGCCAAACCAGAATAAAATCAGCATCTGGAAATGGGCCATGGTTTCTAGCCTGAGGGCTCTGCCAACTCGTGTGTTGAAATGTGAGCAAGTTGTGTGTGCGGCTGTTGAGAAACATCAGGTGGTAGAGCAGAGTGGTGCAGTGTTGCATTCTATTTTGAGGTCTGTGGTGATGTCTATGCTTGGTGCAGCTTCAAAGTCTTTATTTTTGCCATGATTACATTAATCTTCGTTCACTGTGCAGCCATGATTTTCCAATGAAATCCATGCAGTAGGGTAGGCAAGGAGTGCACATGTATTATATACGTTTATAGTATAATACATGTAATGTGTAATGCATTATACAATGTATTTTTATTGTAATACATGCATATACTGTATACATATTACACAATTACAAACACAATATATGTTCTTAAGTGTTAGGGTTTGGAAGGCAGAAGGTGTTCCCATCTCCCTAGGCAGTTAGCCACTGAAAATGTCAGTGCTATGGCATGTTTTTAGGGAAGCTGTTGACCCACTTGGGACAGCTTTGAGTCATATGGCAAGAGAAGCTCTGTTCAGACATACCTAGGCCAAACTCTTATACAAGATAACTGCTGGGAAGTGTGGTCGGACTGTTTCCCAGGCTGAGCTGCTAGGTCCACATAAGGACTGGACTCTGCTTAGGGAAACGGGGACATGCCAAGGGCTATGGAAATGCCACTCATCTTAGAGATGTGGATGCTGTTTCTGCTCTGCAAGAGTTGTCATACCTCTGAGTGACACCTCAGTGCCACAATTTTCCATCAATAAAATAGTAACGTCCTCCGATGTCTGAGGGCTTGTTTTCAAGATGCTGGTAATGGGGATCGCTGGTGAGAATGCAGTGGCAAGTCATTGTCCCAAACAGTCTGCTCGGGGTGTCCCAAAGCAAAATGGGGAGCTTATGCCCTTCCACATCCCGTGTGTGTGCTGGATGCCAAGCACCAGTTCAGGGCCTGATTCAGAGCCTGCTGTGACAGCGGAGTCGTTGCCCTGGTGTCAGCATGTTCCTCCTCTTGTGGCCAAGCTCTTGGCAAGGCACTGGCATGAGTGCAAGCTTGAAAGAAATACCTGGCTTGCTTTCTGTTGAAACAAGAGGAAAAATAGAGGATTAAAAATACAGAAGTGCTAATAAAGTGTTTTTAGCCTTATTCCTATACATAGTTTTTAGCTTCGAAAATGTTTTTGAATACTTCTTAACCAATTATTTGAAGTAGTTGTGTACATCTCCTGTTGCTAGAGCTGTTGGCACCCTGCTACGCAGACAGCTAGGCACCTGACTGGTTATTCTTGTTACACAGGACTAGATAAACATGGTCTTCTGCCTCCTCACAGCTCTTCCAGGTTCAGTTTGGGTACAAAATTCAGGTACCAATGGGGCTTCCAGCATGGAAAGCAAAGGCTGCTCGTGCCCCTAGCCATTTCCAGGGGTAGGAAGCATGAGGCCTTGAAACCTCGGCAGCACCAGAAGTGCCCTGTGGATCTCTGACAGTCTTTCACAGCACTGGGCCGGGCTCTGAGCTGGTGTCAGATGGGGTAGCCGAAGGCTGGGTGGTGATGCAGCTTGCCCAGGGAGCCCAGGCAAATCAGAGCTAGTGGAAGGAAGCACATCTGCGGGCTGCTCCCTCATCTAGTGCTGAGCTTGTTGCAGAGAACAAGTGCTTCATTTGATTTCTCTAAATACCTCATTGCCTCTAATGATAAACTGCATCTACCCAGCAGTGTCCCTGCTCCTGAACCAAGCTGCGTGCAGCTGCTGGGTTTCCTGTTTATGCTCAGTCACTGGATTAGTCACCTCCACAGATATTTTTTTTCTCTGAACAGTTTCACTGTTCCTTTTTTAACCAGCTTCCAATGTTTCTGTGATTGTAGGGAAGGATTTATTAAACATCAATCCGTCTAGGCTTACATGTATCTGTCTCAGGTTGGCTGGTGGCCTTGCTGCTGCGCAGCTCTCGAACAAGCCGGCTCCTGCTTGCACCCGTCTACAGTGAGGGCTGGGGTGCTCACCTCAAACCCTGGTACTCCTTTTCCTCCCTTCTTCAAAGCGCTGTGGAAGCAAAATACCTGTAGGTGAAAAAGTTGGATGTTCTACCCCCTTGTACACTGCCCTCTTGGTGAGTCCGGACTTTATTGACAATTTTGAAAAGTATAATAAATGATGAAGAGATGTCAAGGCAGGAGAGGATGGCAGTGTTTCCATCATGTGTTGAGTTTCTGTCTTTGGAAAAGGTGTGTTGCTGGTTTGAGGGTTTTTTTGGTGTGTGTTTTTGGTTTGGTGTGTTTTTTTTTTTCCCCCGAGTGCATTAGAATACACTGTTTATTTTTCTAGGTTAGTGGGTAAGATCTCATGCAAATTGTTCCTGAAAACATGCTTGCTTTCCTTGTCCAGGAACAGCGTGCCTTTTCATGTCTATATTTAGCCTTCTCATAAACATGGATAGTTCCTAAAACCAGTGTCTTTCCCTTTACACAGCCAAGTCTGCCAGAAGCCAGTCCAGAGAAAGCAATTTCATTTACCACAGCGTTTCTCTAGCCTTACTATTTTTGGAGGTGTTTTCAAAGGCGAATGCACAGAAAGCAGCAACCGTTTCAGTCACACACATTAAAATCAAGTTCCCTAATGTCAGCTGAGGAATGAATTTTACAACACATCACTTTTACTGTCATACCTGAAGTGAGTGATTTAACTGATGACTGTAATTTAAATCAAAATATTGCAGGCTTCGTTCAGGAAAAAAAAAAAGTGGGTGAGATTTAAATGAGAAATAAATCTAGATTGAAACTCTGGACTTTGTTTTCTGATGCTAATTTTCAAAATAATGAACGTACTTCATCTTGTTACACACGTTACACAACATTACTCCCCTGAGGCACAGTCCGTTATGCGGTGTCGCTCGGCTAGTCCTGACAGGGCTGCCACTTCGTCATCTTCCAGAGCTAACGGGCACCTCGCCAGGGTGGATTTCTGTGTGAATGCAGCCCGCTGCTGACATCTACGTAATTAAACATGTGCCTCTTCCCACATGAACAAATACCTGCGTGGTTACGAAAAGAGACTACCACAGAGAAGAGAGCAGCTAATAAGATTGGGGATGACTGGTAAGACAGGGAGTGTTCTGGGTATGAATAACAGCGCTCCGGAAAAATAGTGGGGACAGGGCATGCTGCTCTGCAGGGCGCTCTCGTTAGGACAGGCACCCTGGGAGGAGACACCTCCTTCCTCCCGACTTAAGGAAAAAGTCACCTTCTCATGCCCATTAGCACTTTCCTGGTTCTGTCCGCATCATGCCAGCAGCAGGCGTGTTCCTGGCACCACCTTCACCAGACAGACGTGGATCTGGCAGGTCTGCTGTGGGGACTGGGCAGCTTCACAGCCAGCTGAGGTGCTCGGTGTGGTTCCCTCCTGCTTCACCAGCAGTGAGACTTATGGTCCTTGTTGTTTCAAAGTATGTTGTAGCGAGCTACCTAGCCAGTCCCTAGGCCTCCCACCTACAGACACACAAAAGCATCCTGGGTCCCGTTCATCCATGTAACCTTGAATCCTGAGAACTAACCTGAAACGATATTCCACGGAGTCACATGCAACAGTTTTGTCCTAACTTCTGGGTTTTTTATTTATGTGTTTTAACAAATAACGTCAACAAACAGTTGTGTAACTCGTCCGTCATACTGTATTTATCCTCAATCAGAGGATATTTTGAAAGAAAGCCGTATCGAGTCAAGCTTGTGACAGGCTGTTCATACAGCGAGTGAAGCGGAAGGTTCCCAGAGCTGGGGAGTGCTTGTGGCTGCCAGGCTGCAGCGAGCCACGCGCAAGTGGCAATGCGAGGGTGAAAATCACAAATGGAAGTCACAAATCAGATCTGCTTTTTCTTTTCCTGCCATTATATTCCTTCTGCATTCTCTTATGAGGTATCAGAAACCCATGTTGGTTTCTATAGGCTTCAGAATTATGGGGTTTCTTTTTCTTCACATGTACATTTGATGATGGTTTAGAGAAAATGAAGATTTCGTTAATCACTGAAGTGTTTATTTGTACAAGATGGGACACTCTTTTAGTCTCTGTTTCTAGGCCTGCTCATGCTGACAAATGAGGCTGAACTTCACTGAATGCTTCCAGAGGGAAGGACCCAAGTGTCCTAAACTTCTAGGTACCTTGGGGCTTCTCTGTCGACAAGAATGAACCAGATCCCCTCCTGAATAACTGTCTTTGCAAACAGAGTATCCTTTTGGGGACTTTTTCTGGCACAGCTGTCAGAGGATCCTGTAGTCATCAGGTTGGTGGTTGTAGCTGAGCTCTCAAGTGGGTCTTGTGTCACCTCTCAGCCGGAGCAGGTCTGGTTCTGTGAGGCAATAGGGAATTCTGAAAAATCCACAGGCCATCTGTTATTTTTGGACACTTAATGCTGACTTGGTAGCCTTAGTGGTAACAGATTATGATGCAGAGATATACACTAGCCTATCCATCTGTTTATTATCTTCCCTGATCCACTGAAATGGTGGAACGTTTTTCTTGGTCGTATGTTAAATCATATATTTAGGCTGGAAGGGAGGAGGTGATATAAACCGTTGTAGTGCTTAGTTCTTAGTTTAGAAGAAAAGAATGGTTTTCTTTTGTCTTTAGTGCCTTTTCATTTTAATGTGATACAGGTTGAATTGTGAATAGGTTTTCAGAAAGAAAAAACAGGACTCGGTTTGGGGTCTCCAGGCTTTGGCTGGAAAATGTAAAGCTCTTACGTTGTTCCTGAGCAAGAACCAAATGCCAGGGTTACATGGAAACTGTTACAAGGTTGTCCTGGTTGGTTGTTGCAGGGCAATTAGTTTGGTATCTGGAGATCTTTTCATGTGCCTAAGCATGTGAATTTGCAGCTTCCTTTCAGAAGATGCCATTCCAGTTGCATATCTGTTCTCTGACTCTTGATGCGCAGAGGTAACAAACGATAAAAATATTTCAGTAATGACTTGGAGGTGATAGGGAGGGAGTGGAAAAGAGCTAAGACTCCTCTCTTTCCCGGCTGTGAAGGGTAATTGTAGTCCTTATTCCCTTCTGGCTCTGTCCCAGAGGCCACCTTAACATGAAAAGGAGGAAGAGCTAGTTGGGACAGGTAGCCTGGGAAGAGGAGCAGAGTGGGACTCACATCACGCTCCATATTGTAGGTCTTAAAGACACACCCGAATCCCTCCTTGATATATACCAAGAAAAAAGAAGGCCGATCTGTTAGGATATAAAAGGGATAAAGACTTCTGCAGAGTGGCCAAGCTGGGTGTCGGGCTGCCTGGGGAGTCGCTGAGTGAAAAGGGGCTAACGCAGCTCCCACGCTTGCTTGGGCCGAGCCCCAAGGACGAGGTGTGCGGCTGCCCTGCGCTTCCCCAGAGGGCATCCCGTGGCCATGTCGGCAGTGCTGCTTTTGGTCGCGCTGAGACAGCAGCTGCCTGCTTTTGGGGATGTACGGAGGGTAGTATGAGTCTTCTCTTCCAAACTGAAGGTCTTTGTATTTTAGTGAAGAAAATGCATAACATCACAATAAGCTGAAGATTATCTTAAACCAGAAGGAAGAGGTTTCAAAACAACAGCCCTCAGAAATGGGATAAAACTTAGGAATCTCTGTGCGACTTCAAATGCACCCAGGTCAAAAGTGCCTCTGGGTACCCTGAGCTCCGAAAAATATCATTAAAAAGGGAAGTAAGGTAGATCAAAAGAAAAGAAAATTCAATAGTGGCACAAGCCCTTCGTAATTTCAGATATGAAGTCTTCTCTGGGAGAACAGTAACGAAGGGATCCCAAAATATCAACAAGGCTTTCATGGACTTCAGGTTTCTTTTTTTTAAAGCCAAAAGCCGTATGCCTCATCTTTTTTCTATAACCCAGAGGTGATTAGAGAGTTCCTGTGAAGTATCAAACTGCTGTACTCAGATGATAGGAAAGATGTGAATAACCATATCTTAAAAGAAACATTTGAGCTTTGCCAAAAAAAAAAANAAAAAAAAAAAAAAAGGCGGGGGGGAGGATGGTAAGGACAAATCTGCTAGAGAGATAAATATGTGCAAGTAAGAGTTTTATCACCTGTGTTAGAAGCTGGGTCCTATGTTCCTTAATAAATAAATAAAGTATGTTTAATCACTCCCTGGAAATGAGATCCCTGCTGTAACAATTAATTCATAAAGCTGCCAAAGACTTCCAGGCCTGTGGGAGTCGGGCTGGCATCCGTGATTAATGCGAACTGCAGGTGTGTGGCCGGGTTTCCACAGAGCCGGCCGTAGGGGAGGCGTCAGAAATTACTTAACCCTGCCCAAGTGGGCTTTGTCAGGAGACCCCCTATGAACAGATAACAAGAGGGAAATTGTAATTTTACAGCAATTCGACAGGTAATATCGAACGCCTCTTGGGGCGCTTTTTGCTTCAGCAGAGGAAAAGCATTAGATATGATTGAAGGGCACTCTCCACACTACAGATCTGAAGTGATTCAAAGGAGTCGTTCCGTGAGCTGATGCAAAAGGAATTGACCCACAGCTTCTGTGCTTGGTTGTCCTGGGTAGCTGCAACAGGGGAGGGAAAAACAGAAGAGCTAATTATCTGCCCTTGTTTTCTCTTTACAAGTCTTCACTGGAAGATCCAATAATATCAGGAAGTTCAGGAGGTGAATCAGCCGCTCTGTGAGCTGTGCTGGGTAACGCGGGCTTTGTTAGAGACCCGGCGGGAAGCCTGGCTGGGCCGGGATCAATAGCCTGTGCGCAGAGCTTGGCTCTAGGAGTTACGCTCTCCCACCAGGAGGAAGGGGGGGGGGCAGGCAAAGGGCCTCGAGTCATGATTATCATCTCGTTAGGAGGGAAACAGCATTTCAGTTTAATGAGGGAAAGAGGTGCTGTACTGATGTAACCGCACTGTAACTAGACTAAGGGTAGTTTTATTTCAGGTTTTTTTGTTGTTGTGACTGTTATAAACACATGTACCTGTGCTGTCTGTCCTGGACATTTTGGCTTTTTTTACCTTGATGTGGATTATTGTTATTTAAGATTCAATGGATGAAACAAAGTATTTTTTATGTGGTATGGCAAATGCATAAACTAGTTCCTTTTGGTTTAAGAAGTTCAGCAAGTGCCCCAACTCCCCAGCACATCCAAGGGGGATACAACCTGCAATATCCAAAGGGTAACAGCAGAGTGGATTCCCATTTGAGCTGCACAGACCCAGTAGGGTGCTGGTACCACTGGGACAGGAGCGATTCCATGTAGTGACTGCTGGTGACACTGAAGTCTCCCTGGCATGCAGGAAGGTGCTGGGCTGTATGGCTGCCAGCATCCACACACCCGTGTCTATCTCCCTTTCCCTCTCTATCCAAAGGCTTTAATTCACTGTATTCTGCTTGACTAATAAAAGATGTCTCCTTTTAAAACAGGCTGCCTGCCCTGTGTCACCACAGACCCCGGCAGGCTGTGTAGCTCCCCAGGGGAACAAAGTCTTTTTAAAGACTTCGGGAGTTTCGGGATTCCCTGTGGAGGGAGCAGCAGCAGACTGAAGGCAGGCGCTTGAGGGGGAAAGGCAAGGTCCCCGCTGGTCCATGGCCTGTTTAAGGAGGTCTGGCAGGGCTTGGCACGTATCGTTTGCATAATCGGGTACTTCATATGAAGAGATTAGTTTTCTTGAATTCGTACACTAAGTAATTTGAGAAACCATCTAGGATTCCAAATGTTGATATAGATCTGGTTTTATGTTGGCATAAAACAAGATTATGCATAGTTTTGTGTTAATACATATTTTAAATGTACTGTGATAATGGAGCACTACCCTTTTTAGCCAGTCTAATCTCAAGAGAATTGGAGAATTTATAATGAAATTAGAGGAAAGCTCAGTTTTGGTAAATTTTTTTTTAAAGCATCAGCAGGGTAAAGAGGCTGATTTCTAATGAAGCTCTTTGTGTACCTCTGAATTCACGACAGCAAAAACAATTCTCTTAGCTTGCAGATTAGATTAGAATTGTAAAAATGAAATAAAATGCCATCTAGGTAAATGATCCACTACCACAGGTGTTGAAAAACAATCCTGAGTAGAAATGGTCTAGGCACCAAATAATTAAATTACGATGACAGATGATAGTTTAATAAGGTGATCGTTATGAGGCTTCTTGGTAGGCTTGCAATCTTGAGCGCTTCTAACAGCATTGGCTGGCACGTTTGGAGGGAGGCAGCGCAGAGGGTTGAAATGAGATTTCCATCTGACGACTGTCAGTTTTGCAGAGTGAACTGCATCGTTTGCTTCCCGTAGTACACTGCACAAAGCTGTGTTGCCTGTCTGTACGTGTTAGGCAGCTTCTGTACGTTATATAGCCTTATTGAGTTCCAAATGTCTGTGTTCAAGGGTTGTAAACCAACTAGCTTTCTCTCTCCTTTGTTCAGATTTTTAATAGGTTAAAAGGCATAACAATTAAGAACCAGTGCTGTAAGTACTGAGCACATTCAAATCTGATTCTCAGTGTCTGTGAAAGTTGGCAGATTGACACAGGCTGATCAAAAGAAACCCTGTGAAACTGGAGAAAGAGATGCATTCGTTATAGCCTCAGAAACATTGAGTTCTCACACTGTATCACCAGCAAACCTTCCCTCTGCACTAGGTGATCTTGCATTAAAGAAGAGGAAAAAGCAGCTGTTGGCCTTCAGGCAGACAGGAGTATTTTCTCTCCCAATAGAGGTATTTGGGTTTTGGCTACCAATTTATTTGCTAGAGGCACTGCAGAACCACTAGACAGCAGCACACATTAGATATTTGATATCTAGGCCAATGTATATGATCAGAATAGAGGCGAAAGGTGCCCTGATGTCAACGTACTGTTGACACTCACTCAAGTGTTTCCTGTTTTTCCTAAGATGGTTCACAGAGCACAGGTGACAGGGCAAAAGGGAGAAACTTGGCCTCACAATGCAACCTTGACCCCGTAATGATTTTTCTTCTTGGGGAAAAGCCAAGCTTTAAAAAAACAACAAAAAAAGGCAAAAAAACCCAAACTGTATTTTGGAGTCTCCTGTATTATCTTCCATTGCATTTATGAAGTTGTTCTGACAGACAGTGGTTTACCTGGGCAGCAGTGCAGATGGCCAAGTTGGGAGGCAGCTCTCGGAGGTCAATCTGCTGGCATTAGGCTAGCAGTGTTGCGGCACTTGCAGCATCTCAGGAAATAAATCACTTGCTAATGAGCCAGTTCAGTTTAAGATGCCCATTGTTTCCCATCAGAACACGAACCGAGAAAGGAGAGGTTGCAGCAGAAGCAGCTTTACTACCATAAGTTAAACCTAAGAGTGGTTTGAGGTTCACAGTTCCTCTCCCGTCCGATCAGTGGAAGATCAGAATGAGTCAGAGACATCACAGAAAGTGTAAGTCATGGTAGAATACAGCTTCGCTACTGAGCTTTGCTTTCACAGGAGAATTTATTTAGATTGTCCTGTTGCCTCTCGTGGTCTGGATTTAGTAGGCATAAGTATGCAACCTTGAATGTGAAGGCAAATGTTGCAACCAGTGGAAAGCCTCTCTATTAGATGGCAGAATAATTATTACCGATTTTCATGAGCTATATTGATTTGAGTGTAGAACTTATTAGTTGGTATCTCTAACACACTGTAGTGTTAAAATTCATCAATACAGGTCTCATAAATGCCAATATGTAACAGCAGGTGCTGCTGTAATTTAGTGAATCATTATAATTTCTATTTAGTAAATCAGTTGCCATCACTGTTAATGTTTAATCTGTAAGTTAGTGCATCACCCAGCAGTATAAGAGGAATGAGGCTGCAAACACATTTTCAGTAAATATGATATAAATACTGTGACTCCTGCTATTCAGTACATCCCATATGTTAGCTGTTGATAACTATGATTTTTCTATAAATACAGCATTGTACCCTGACCTTTAAAAGGATGAGATGTAAAATTGAGAAATTTACCGTGATAAATATCTTTTGAAAGGAAGTGAAAAGGATCTGAATGTAGGATTGAGCAAGGGGTAAGGTTATTAAAGATAAGTATGTGCCTCTCTTAATGAGTTCTTAGGACTCGACCTGGGTTAAAGAGGAAATTCCGATCTTGAGCATGCATTTGTTCAGGACAGAGATGTCTCCTGACATGAGCAAAACTGTCAAGTCTTGATTTGGGTGTGTTTGGATGGGATTTCAAGAGCTCCCAAGTATATGATAGTGTTGTCATCCCAAGGTAAGATTGTGAACCCTGCAAAGACGTCTGGTCTAGCACGGATCTGCTGAGCTCAGGTGCTGTGGCAGCGTACCTACAGCACCACTGGCTCCGCGTGCCTCTCCCCAGGGGCTTGGCTAGTTTGGGGAGCCTGTTCTCCTGCCACAAGAAGATTGCTGCTGCCCCTGCTAGCTAATTTGCAGCTAACTCGGGTATCTTTACATGATCTGCTCTCATGCTCCTCAGTTGTGGAGGAGATAAATTTTGTGTGCCCAGGTGGCAGGAGGTGGTGGTGCCCCAGGACAGATTCTGCCATCTCGCACAGCAGCCTTTCTCTGTCTTGTGGCCTGATACGCAGCAGTCATGTGACAGATGTGCATCACCTGGGGCAAATGGGAATCTCGCCCCAGTATGGCCAGTTCTCCTGTCTAATTCAGAATCATGGTCACTTTCTGACCTGGGTCAAGAGGAAAGCATAGCCTCTGCTT
This sequence comes from Himantopus leucocephalus, assembly GCA_003993805.1. NCBI lineage: Eukaryota > Metazoa > Chordata > Aves > Charadriiformes > Recurvirostridae > Himantopus > Himantopus leucocephalus. Next base: position 3,565,956 of record RSEF01000009.1, read on the forward strand.
CCATGACAGATGAAATGGTGAAAAGCTGTACCTTATAATGAGCAGAAATAGTGTTTCCCAGAGTAATAACCCATCCTTCCTCATGGACGCTTCTCCTGCCTGGTCCCTGCAGCCTTCGGGTGAAGTTCACCCACAGGAGTCCTGAATTTGTTTTTGTTGGGTGGTGTGTAGTTTTGGGGAGGACAGGGGTTAACCCAAGGCTAGCACAGAAACAAGCAACAGTCTTCTGCCAAACATATTTTTGAAATCACAGGGGGAGTCAGTTTAACAGACACTGACTCACTGAAGAAGCAACCAGAATTCAGTTTTCAGAGGGAGGTTAAGGGCTGCCGAACTTCTCCTCAGGTCCAAAACATTTGCCTCATCATTACTATTGACTTTTCTGTATTTAAGAGGGTCTGAGGTTTAAATAAGTTATTTTATTAGCCGCTGCCCAGCTTTGGAGTTTTCCGCACGGGGAAGTGTGTATCAATTAGTCTTTTGGACAATTTTACTGTAATTGCTGTCATCCTAAACCTTCTCCCCCACCTCCTGCCCGGTGTATGTTCTTTTTGTCCCAAGTGCAATAAATGGCATGGAAAATAGTCCAGAGTATCTAGATATTTTATTCCTAAGTTGTGTCAACTTAATCCAGAGGAGCTTGTTTATGCTCTTTTTGTTGATATTATTTTTTTATGCTTGAGTGTAAGAGAAACCATATGTTTGCTAGCATAGCTGGCTCCCAAGCACGCGTCATCTTTGCAGTTATCTCTTTGGTTACAGCCAGAGGTAAGAGATGCTTCAGCCTTGCTGTTCTTAATGTTGTGCGGCACAAGATACTCGCAGCTTCTCTTAGAGTGAAGGCTTTCTAAGGATATACAGCTCTTTTCTGCTAAGTCTTCGGTTCCTGTTGGCAACATCATCTTGTCTGCATAATTCGTCATTTTCTCCTGATCATAAACCCTTATGCAAAGGAAAGTATTTAGTAATGAGCCCCACACCAGGTTGGGGTGTGTGCTCTCCTGTTTGGATTGAGAACTCCAGTTAAAATGGGCTTTGCTTCCCTTCAGGAGGGGGTCTCTGTGTATGCCTGGTAATGGGAGGAATGCCAGCCTGGCATCCCATCTCTGGTGAGTGGGAGTGACTTTGGGTTCATTCCAAATAAACCCACTTACCTTTCCTTCCTTTCTGTTCTCTGTCCCTCACAGCTGCTTCTCCCGGAGAACTGCTGCAACACATACTGATAAAATACTACTGTCATTTTGCAAGTGAGCTATTTGCAGAGCCTGATACCGTGGCATTTTACCAAGATTTAACAGTACTTGATTGGAATTAAAAATACCTTCCCCAGGTTAAGATCTTATCATTGAAGAGTCAAAAAAATGCTGAATTGTCCGATTCTGATTCGGTTAAAAATACCCCCTTTCCAGTATGCCTTCTGATACGTAAGCCTGCTGATAGAACTACATGAAATTCAGCTGGGGTGGGGGAATGGAAATAGCCTGTTTCATTTGCTTCTTTTTCTGCCCTCAAGGCAAAATTCACAACATACAATATGGAAATGCTGGTTCCAGTGACATGTTTTAAACCACTCTCCAATCTGGCTACAATTTTAATATAAGCATCACATTAGCAAGTGTTTCATCTCCCCAAAATACCTCCCTAGTTTTTTAAATGTAGTTCTTTAAAGCTTTCCTGACAGTTCAAGTCTGTATTATTTCTTCCTTTCCCCATTCTTTCCACCTCCTGCCATCCTCACCAGCTTGGCAACGTTTCCTTGGCCCCTTGGTGACCGAACTTTCTCTCGCTGGTAGGAAATTATAGCTCAGTCTGTTTTCTTCCAATCCGCGGGAAGCAGGAAGAAACCTTGCATATCATGACTAAGTGACATTTAGCACATTGAGGATAATCAGTTTCAGCTCTTTTTGAGCAGGCGCTGGTAGATTTAAGAAGTCAACACAGTAGGAAGTGTCTTACCCACAACAATCTGCCTACTCAGAAACAGGGAGTTGGACTTTATTTAATCTATAGCTCCTTTAAAGTGACAGTGTTGGTAAATGGGATGCTCGTTTGCATCTCCGTTTCTGGAAAGCCTCTTGCTGGTTCTGCTCTGTGGCACTGCGGGTCGGGGTAACTGGGACTGCAGGGATAATGTTATTACCGGCAAGTCGCACGTCTCCAAGGAACCACTGTGGGCTGTGCTTTCAGAAGACCCTTAACAATCCCTCCCGCACCCTGGAGGCACCAATCAATACCTGACTTTCTCTTGCTGGTGTCATCTGCACAGGATATTGGCAGCATCTCCTACAGCAGGTGCTCATTAAGAAAACAAGCTTTCCCCGCTCAGACCTCCATTCACACAGCACTTTGTGTCTGCATAATTCCTTGTGCCTAACGTTTTCCAGGAGAGCAAATGAGATCGTAGAATCGGGCAAATGTGCTTGTGTAAATTCACCCTGGAGACCTGGCTATCAGCTAACCCCAGCTCATGTGATTGAGCTGTGTTTATGATTTGTTGTTCACATGCTTATGTGTACATGGCCTTTTTCAGAAGGAAAACATACAACAGCATATTCAGTGAAGCTCTTCTGAGGGTACAACATGGGGGAGTGCAAGATGTTGGATGAGGAGATGTTTGAGACATGGTTTAGGGGAGGAAAGGAAGGAAACAGGATCAAAATCTTATTGTGTTTCACGATTTCTATAGCAGTCATATCCCCAGACAAGTCGGGCCACGTACTACTCTTAATTATACTGATAGAACAACCGATGAACTCTTACAATGCCAACTCGTGTAGTTAGAGGATTAGAACAATTGAAGGAGTGGGAAAGAGGCATCTTCGAGTTGCTATTGAATTGCAGAGGGGCACGTGAATACGCTCCCAGGGGCCACAAATGCAGATGATAAAGCTTCACTACTGGCAGAAACATGAAAGAGCAGAAGGCACAAGAGAAGGCAGAACTAAATGATGGGAGGCGGAAGAGAAGCGTTCCCTTCAGTAGGTACCACTGTAGCCCTTCACAGTGTGCATGTTACAACGTACAGGGCAAAATGTGCAATAATATTTTTCTTGACTCATTGCTTTCAGTGACAATTCCATTGGTACTGGGAATTGCATATCTCTGTGGGTCTGTATGCTTAATGTTTGCATATAAAAAACCATNTGCATGTTACAACGTACAGGGCAAAATGTGCAATAATATTTTTCATGACTCATATTGCTTTCAGTGACAATTCCATTGGTATTGGGAATTGCATATCTCTGTGGGTCTGTACGCTTAATGTTTGCATATAAAAAACCACAAGCTTTACAAGTCAGACATAAACTCTGCTTTATTTGGCCTCTCCTTCAAGTAGCTGCCGTGTTTCTAGTCTTGTTTGAAGGCCTGATGAGGTAGGGAACTGCAGTCAATTTAAGATGCTGATCAGGATGATCAATGATTAACATGTTTAAATATGTTTATAAGGTCACATTTGGTTCTGTTGAAGTATATTTTCTTTGAATGAGATGGGTGATCTGGATTCCTCAGTATAACCACCCTTTTTTCTTCTTTATTTACCTATGTTACCCACAGGTTTTAGTAGCAGTAATTTATTTGCATCTGGAGCGTGGATGAAAGCATTGAAAAATGTAGGGAGACTAGTAACAATTCATTAGGAAACCCCATTAAAAACATCTTTTAATGATTCTCCCTTTGGCAAGCTAACACTTTATTTTTTTCAGTTGATTTGTTATTAATGTGTTTTTAACCAGAGTATTATGCTGCACTAAATCAAACCCCATACAAAAACTTAAACTTATCACAATGCTGAAATGATCATTATCAATCAAACATGGTCTTGTTATGGAGTGAAACCAGGGGATTTCCTTTGCTTTTTGTTTCGTTTTTGACAAGATCTATTTTCTGTAAAAATATTAGCTGACATTAATTGTATTTATCTACTTTAAAGCTTCATCAGATGCATTGCTTGCAATCTTGCAGGTTGTTTGCAGCATAAGAGTAAAATTGTCCTCATGTTGTCAATTTGGTGTCTAAGAGCTACACCATGCTGTGCTGTAAGGACGTGCTACGTAGATTATTATTGTCAAAGCAAGTCTTTTATTTTGCTGTGGAAAATAAGAATGTTTCATCTTATCCGCTATTATCATAGGAAGCGAGAGATCCCTCACTGAAAGTGTATGCTTTCGCTGTTTTTGTCTCATCATTTGTTACATCTTCTTTAGTTGCTACCTAACTGTATCGACAGCATCTCTTGGTCTGCATTGTCAGTTTTTGTAAATGTGGCACATGTGAAAGTAGAAACAAAATATAGGAACAGTGAAAAACAATCTATGACTCATACCTTAAGCAATTAAATATAATCAAATATATTTTACGTATCTTACCGTACCTGTCACTGGCTCAGGGTCAGCTGCTCCTCTGTCTCTTCCCGGCTCCCTGTGTGCTGTCTTTACCTGGGCCGGAGGAGGTGCATCGTTCTGCTGTGCTCAGACCCTGCCTTTGATGACGGTTTCCTTTGTCTCACCCCTGTCATCCTGGAGATGTAACTGAGTTTGGGAATCTGCACTCCAACAAACCCTGTGGTGACCTGGGCATGTTTCCAGAACCAACGAGCTGTTTGTTTTCCGAACAGGAGCAAGGCATGACAAGTAAAAGGGTTTTGAAAAGGCAGTCTGCGTTAGTGCCTCCCCGTTTATTCCTGCCCCATTCCGCCCCTTCCATTATTTTTGTGTAACTCTGTGTATGGGCATGTGATGAATTTTGAAGAACTGATCTAGAGTGAAAACTTCTCAGTTCTCCAAACCTGTTTATCATAATGGCAGACGGGCACATGCGCTGGCATGAGTGGGGATTGTCCATGGGGGGATGCAATGCAAGCGCAGGGCACTGGGGACACTTAGGCTGGCTCTGCCCCCAGGAGCAATGCTTCCAAACCTGTCACCTTTACCCAAGAGACTTAGGCCTTTTGGGAAGTCAGCGCTTTAGCTGGGTGGTGGTGCCTTTCGTTGGGACGGGTTTGGGTGTGGGTTTCACGGCTGTGTATTGAGTAGCGGTATGAAATAGGGATGTAGATACTAGTTTCAGTATATCTTAAGGGACCTTCTGAAAACAGGCTCTGCAGCACGTTTTCCTTTGTTTACTAATCAATAGAGAGGTCTTTGGCTTACAGTTGTTTCCAATGCTAGCCTGAAGTGGTCACAGATCACTAACCTTTGGGTCATGCTGCACAGTTCAACGGTATGCCCAAGTGGCTAGAAAACCTAGGAGCCAATCGATGTGGATTCAGTGGCGCTGACAATAGGAGTTACGCTTATTACATTGATTATGGATGTTTTTTTTCCTAAAATGGTGACGGCTGCTAGTTTTGATTTCCCTTGATGAGCTGTTTCAGGTGTCTTGACAGGAAAAGTGTGTGTAGGGGGGAAAAAAAAAACAAACCAAGAAAAACCAACCAATATCACCACCCCAAAACCAAGCAACAACAAAAAACGAACAATCCCCAACATTATTACTTTATTAGTGGTGTGGTGCTGGGAGCAATGTTGATGGGAAGGAGGTAATACTGCAAGTACTGGTCACGAGCTTCAGCTCCATCCGAGCTACCAGCACCACACCTTACACTTTTGGCTAATCCCTGGTGAAAATCACCTGCCTCAGGGAAGATGCACTTGTCCTTTTTTCTTCTCTCCTAGATCCAGAGTCAAGCAAAATTACATTTGTGTTTCAGAAACTTAATGTAGCACATCTTCAACTTCGGGGCTCAAGAAGTCTAAAAAGAAGTAGCTCTGTTTTCAGAGCTTGATCCAGCTGCTTTTTCACGAGAAGGGCGTTCAGTCAGTGGGATTGCTGTGTGGAAGGTCCTCAAAACATTGCTGAGAGAGTTACCAGCGTGTAGTCATATGTGGAATTCTTTATTTTTCATTTTGATGCATTAAAGACCTATTCTCGCTGCCTGTTTCAGGTAGTTAACACGATCAGTTACCTTAGCAAGGCAGGTGGTTTTCCACCCTCTCTCTCTAGTGTTAGATTGGCAGCATGGTGTATGCAAACCAGAAACATGTCCTTCATAAAGAACTATTAAGTGTAAATCACAATATTCTCTGCCTCTAAATATTAGTGGGACTAATTTGAAAGGGAGAAGGGGGAACTGCTAATTTAAATAAAACAAACAAAGAACAATCAGCATTTGATCTTTTATTAAATATTTTGCCACTTGTGCCAGAGAAACAGCTGGTAATTTTTCAGGTAGGCATTTGCCACTTTGCAGGGGAAAAACAGATTTGCCTGTGAAACGGTACGTACAGAAAAATGTGATAGGAGCATCGTGGTGGGAGCTGGTGGTGAAACTTGATCTTCAGTCTAGCATGATTAACAAAGTATTTTATTTTTCATACATGTATATGTAATTATTTTGTGTGGTTCTGTTTAAAAGCTTTGTTTGCGGTTCCAAATGGGGTAGAGTGTAATTAGGTGCAGAAGGATGGAAATGACCTCTGATTGCACCTTATCTTGTTGTTTTATAATCTGGCGCAGCAGCGAGTAACCTGTTAATATGGTGCATTTCACACCTCATTGCTGACCATATTAAAAGTTTTTATCTCTAATTCCTTAGTAAATATTAATGTACAGTATTCACTAGTATCTGTCTATTTCATTTACTTTACCCATTTTTCTTTGTAATTCATTTTGTTCCCTTTTTCCTATGGTGATTCTAATCAAAGCCAAATCCAGTTGTTTTAATGATCAGTTTTTATTAGTCCTTCAGGCAAACTGCACTGCAGAGATATGTCATTGGAGCCCAATATTATTATGGCTCTACAGAAATGATTAATTTAACCTTTTTGCATATTGCAAGAATTAAAAACATAATAAATCAGCAGAGGTTTATTATACTAAGTGATGTATGTAACCTATTAGCTATTTTGTTTGTTTTAGTTGTACAGTACTTGTCAAGATTTCTTAAAAATCATCATTTATGGTCCTGATCCAAAGGCTATTAAAGCTGGTGTATAAGTTGCTGTGAGTTTGGTAGCTGATTGATCTCAGCTGCTCCCATACGAGAGTCACGACAAAGAAAATACGAGGTTAAACCCAGAGTTCCCACAGACTTCAGCGAGGATAATGACATTTTGTTAGGTTTTTTTAAATCAATTAATATAAAAGCCCCGATATGCACATAAAATTATACATATTAGGGGCTAGTTGTTTCTCAGATCTCTGCTGTGACCTGTATGGTGGACAAACCCATTTGGACCAGTGGCTGTAATGTTGTCATTGCTGTCACTGCAAAATGCAGGAGCTGTAGATATGGATCACAGCACCAGACAAACACCGAGTGAAAAACTGGTCCCTGCCTGGAAAAACAGGTTTACTCAACGNATTTGGACCAGTGGCTGTAATGTTGTCATTGCTGTCACTGCAAAATGCAGGAGCTGTAGATATGGATCACAGTACCAGACAAACACCGAGTGGAAAAACTGGTCCCTGCCCGGAAAAACAGGTTTACTCAACTGTAGTAACTCCTGTTCCAGCATACGGTGCTGGCAGCAAGAGAGGCAGAGGACGAGGGCTTGTACATGGCAGCAGCGCTCTTGGCAGCGATGTGAACCCGTGCTCTTGTTTACGAGGGGTGTTTTGGGCTCAGCTGTGCCCTGGGCTAGAGGCGGCCTCCTCGGCCAGTGGTTTTGTTCCAAAGGAATTATTTTGGCCAATAGGCACTGGTCATTCAATTAAAAAAATCAGTGGGTAGACTGAATAAATATGTTGCAACTCACATGAATGATCACAGAGTCATTCCCTGAGTCACAGAAATGGTTAAAAGAGCCAAGACAGGACTTGGTCACCATCCTGCCAGCCTGCCTGGCCCAGCAAGCGTGGCCGGGAGGGGGGATTCCCGGCAGGCAAAACAGCAGGAGTGATAGTAATGTTCTCGATACTCTTATCATCCCAAGTAGGGCAAACAAAACACTTTAATTGGTTTGCAGTTCCAAAATATTTCACAAACACCAGACGGTGGAAACGTTTCAGTGCTTCTGAAAGGTCCCAAATCCGATTGCCAAGAGGGAGGCTCGGCGACTGGTGCCGCCTGGGCACGAGGAGCCCAAGGAGTGCGGCGAGTAGGACAGCTGGTTTGCTGCCTCGCTGGGACTGGCACAAACCCAGGCTGGCTGGCAGCAGGTCAGCAGCTCGTCTACCTAGCCGTGGGCTTGCTCACAGGGTTTCACTGGTACCTACATATTATGTTGACTTGGCTTTTTCTTACAAAAAGGTTTTGTTCGCTGGTGCTTGACAAGCCCTTCTCTGCTCACTGCTCCTGACTTCTTTCTTTGCCTGTAGCCCTGAGTTAACCCAGGTGAAAGTTGCCAGGAACTTTCTTCCATTGGCCTGAAAGGGCGACGGGGGAACCCGAAGCTCTGCTCCTCCAGGTCTGAGAGGGGCAATTGAACACCATACAGTCAAGGCTGGGGCAGGAGCAACCTGTGCTGTGGCCGAGGGACCAAGCTGTGCTCCAGAGTGTCTGTTCAATGGGATGAGTAAAGGAGTGCTCAAGGAAACACAAAGGGACAGCAGGTGTTGATAGAGATGCGAGCGTGTATAGTAACATATATACCATTAAGGACACTAATATAAATTCTTGCAAATAAAGACCTACTGTTTTGTACTCAAAAGTAGAAAGGAATAGGTTTTGGAGAGGCAAAATGAACTAGAAGCAACATACATGGTATTGAGGTTTTTTTATTGACTCAACTCTTGTTGAATGCTGAGAAGCAGAGGAAATGAAAAATCAAAAGGCTAATCAAAAATCATCTTTTA
>RSEF01000009.1:3574851-3588237 GCA_003993805.1 Himantopus leucocephalus
TTCTCCCTGCACGCGTATGACTTGCTCTGTTTCCCTGCTGTCAGGTTTACCGGGTCATCCAGCGCACACAGGGGTTGGTGGTTTTTTCCCCACAATGTTTACTATTTATCATATAAATGATTCATCAAACAATTTTTACTTTGTGCTAATCACTGGCTGCATGCAGAGAATTAAGAGAGTACGGGTTTACCAACATTGCTGTGCATGTAGCTCTTCTGATTATATCAAAAAGATTGTTTTCTAGCATAAAAAGACTTCAGTTTTCCTCAAAGAAAGAAGCATTTGCTCTGTCAGCAGTTTCTAAGAATGCATTTTCTTTCTTCTTCATGATATTTTGTAGCTGTCCAGAATGGCTTTGCACAGCAATAGATAGAGCTGCCTGAATAATCCCTGTGCACTTACCATGCCACACGTGCTGTGGGAATTCCCAGCCATCTCCATTATAAAAATCCCTTCCCCATATTCTTGGCGGTAGAGAGAGGAAGGAAGAGGCTAGGTTGGTTTGTCTGGGGGCTTTTTTTGCTGGTTGGTTTGTTTTCCTTTGTGGGAACAGGGTCTGGGGAAGGAGGGAGGGGTCCGGGGTTGGAGGGTCTAGGTTAAAAGGTAATTATTTTTGTAACAGAATTAAAACCTGAAACACATTGAACCGATTTCTAATACAAACAGGATCAGCATTAGCTTTTAAAGGATTGCTATTATCGTTTCAGGACTGCAATGTGATTTAAACTGTAATAGATATTGATTTCTATATTAGTGTTCTTGCTCCTTGTATTGCATTTCTGCTGCCATCTGCTAAAACAGGAATGGCATTTTTCACTTTATTGACTGGACAATGAGTTGGAATACTGTATTCCTGCATGCTCTGGATCACTGCGATGACTATAAGCTTACAGGGAAAAGGAAGGCTGGGGACAATTCAGCTGCTGAGACACTTGCATTTTAAAGCTATAGGTACCAATTATTGAGCATTATATAGAATAAAAACACTTAAAGGACTTCCAAGTCACTTACGGAAAGGCAGAATTTCACTTTAAAGAGCATCACAGCTACTCCACAGGGCATGATTATTTTAAAAAGAGAAATAATTACTGCGGTGTCCTGTGCTAGTGGTCGAAAAGAGCAGGGGTGGGATTGCCCAGGGCAATCAGTTCTGATTTAGTTGAGCTCCCACTAAAAGCAGTGGGAATCTCACCCATGCAGGCAAGTGCTGTGTTTGTGCTGGTAACCCACAAATCTTCCTCCCCAGTCCAGACCAGTTGCTGACTGGGAATTCTCAATCTGCTCATTGAGCCCAGCGTAACCAAACTCACTCTGAGGCTTTCTCTCCAAGATCTCCTCTTTCCCAGTTCCCACATCTGTCTTTTCGGTCAGCATGGGCCTGTTGTCTCGTACCTTTGCCAAAAACATGGGAGTCTCCTTTGAGACAGCTCATAAGGTCCACGCTGTGGCTCGGTCTCGCAGGCTCGCCGGGGCCCTGCCTGTTCTTGTTCATCCACTGGCAACATGGCACCTCCTGACCAGCCCCTTTCATATCTGCAATTGTGCAGATTCAGACTGTCTCCCCTGTTGCTCCTCACGCTGCAGACAACTTGCACTTCGTTATTTTCTCTCCTTAAAAGCCCTTATTGTGATATACCTAAGGAGCAGGGGGTGGGGGGAAGCTGTGCGCTGACACCAAGTGTGCCATTTATCCTTTTTGGGGACACAGACAAGCTCTTTGTTGCTGGTGTCTCATCCTTAAAAAAGAGCCAGCCCGTCCTCTCGTCCCTCTGTCCTTCTGGAGCGCTCTGCAGGCAGGTTGGCCGCTGCCCTTTGCTGCACACACAGGGGTTTCCCACTGCTGCTACATATTTATAAAATTATTTGTAGTGAGTTGCTCTATAAGTGAACTTTATTACAGAATGCTATTCAAAATTGGAATATTCTGAAATGAAGTTGCCTCTTGGTTATGACTTTTCCCAGAAAACTGATTTTGCCTAATGATAGAGAGTGGTAATAAGCAGTACTTAATTAGCATAAATTAAGTTTAATGGGAACAAATTCTGCTAGTGCCAAGTAGTTAAGTGGTGTTTAATAGAACTGAAATTCTGAGTTCATCTTATACTACCTGAAGGTGCCAACTAAATTTTAAGGTCTGTGTTCTCCAGGGCATTCAGGTGGCCTCTGTCAAGTATGCAGCTAAAGTTTGGTGGCCTTAATTCAGGGAGAGCTGGCCCAAATTATTCAAGTACATGAAACAAACTTGTGCAGGAGTCTTTAAGGTAAACATAGAGATTTATTTTAAAATTTAGAATTGGAATATAGGAATACAAGGGTAGTTTAATTTTGTCAGAGATCTGACCATCTCTTTATTCTATCTCTGACAAAACCCGTGCGAGTCTGTACTTGACAGTTCCCTCGGTGTAGTCTTGCGGTTTCCAGCAGTCTATATCCTGGGGATTTACTTAGCTATTTGCTGCTTTTGTACTGTTGAAAGATTTTATTTTAAATTTTTTTCCCCCATTGGCCACTCTTGGACAGAAATCATAGCGTATGGCAAAAGCCCACATTGCAGACTGGACCAGTCTACATTTCCTGATCTCCGAATGCCCAATTTCTCAATCTTCAGTTGCGTTATTGCATCTAGTTAATTACAAGGATAAAACATCAGTTTTCCTTAGTTAGCAAGACATGCTGTGTTCCTCCTCAGCAAGGCCGCTGGGCTGTGCTTCCCAGGTCACAGGGTGACGGGAACCAGGAATTTTGAGACAGGTAACCCCACTGTACAAGTGCGCCTAACCAACATGTACACACGGGGCTAATATTATTGACCCCGCATGTCAATGAGGAACAGAGAGATGGAGCAATGAATTCTAGAAAAAAATGAATATTCCAAAAATATCAGTCATGGAAAGTGTAGAATAAAGCAAATGAATTTAAATAATACATATTTTGCATACAAGAAATAAATGAGAAGTGTTTGGGGTTTTTTTAAATTGAAAAAAGCAAAGAAACTTTGTACTGAGATTCTTATAATTCTGAAGATGTTGGGAAACGTTGCTGAGAGGCCAGCCCAGTAGCCCGCCAGCCCCACGCCTTGCCCCGTACTTCAGAAGTCATGCTGTAAGAAAGGAAAGGTGTCTCTGCACCTGTAGGTGGGAACTTGTGCATGAGCTTGGTGCCAGGGGAGCACTGCTCCAGGGCAGAGCCAGTTTATCATTTAATGAACACATAAAGCAACAGGATTACAAAGAGGGAATGTGGTTTTAGTTAATTTGTCACTGTGGTTTTGGGCAGACTGGGTCTAAACTTTGCCTTTTTCTGTGCCGTGCTTACCTAAAGCAGCCTGATCTATTCCATGGCCAGTTCTAACCGTGCAGGTTAAAGTTCCTTCTGCAGTCTCTGCCTTTTTTTCTTGTCTTCTCGTTTTGTCCTGACTTAGGGCAGAAACTTTATCATACCAAGTCTGAACGCTCATTACCTTCTACAAGGATGGCTGCAGGAGTCTGCTGGCGTTACCACAGCCCCTCTAGCATTCTCTGAATAAATCCCCTATTTGTTCTTCAGATTAGGAGCAGGTTTTTTAACTCTGTGTTTGTAAAGCACTTAAGCTTGGTGGTATTTTGGCCCAGGACTTAGCCTTCTAGCTACTATTAAAGGTCTGCTTTGAGTTCTGTGTGGGTAGTAAATAACTTGCCCGTGTTTGCTGTGAAAGCTTCTGATTTACAGGCAAATACATTAGTAAATTCATATTTGGATTTTTAAGCAATTAATTCAAGTCAAACACAAACTGAGCACATATAAGGTAGCTAAATTCTATGTGTATTCTTTTGCACCTCGCTCTAAACGTATTCCTCAAATGAGGGCTGTCTCTTCGGCTGCTTCTTTTGAAATCAGAGGAGTACATTACTCAAACAAATCAGGGTCTGGCCCTGTACTTGGTGTTTGCGTGTGCCAGAGCAGGAGCGAGCAGTGTGCCATGGGGCCTGGGGTGAAGGGATGGATTTTGATCCTCTCCGCATTGGGCCGTATCATACTCTAATGAAGCACAGCTCTCTAATTTCTCAAAGGAAAGAGTCCACAGTAAACAGCTCCACTTCCCCTAGCCATGGAAATATCTCTTCAGACCTCTTATAGGAAGGCTAATGAAAATTCTTAGAAAACAAGGATTGCTGTTATGTTATGGCATAAATCCTTACAGTCTTAAGATATTCGCATGCCCTGTTGCTATGATAAAAGAGGACCTCATAGCCCTCCTCTGCCTTCATTCGCCCAGAGTACCTGTGCTGCTGTATACAGGCTGGGAATGGAGAGACACAGATGGGAATGGAGAGACAGAGAAAATGGCTCCTTTTCCCAAGGCTGTAGGGAAATCTTTCAAGGACAGGGGAGAGAATCCACCTCTCAGGAATTCCAGCCTGGGGTCCCTGCCCTGCCTTATGGCCGGGCACTGTGTGCTGTGTCACTGAGAGTATAAAACCGAAGGAAGAGGAGAGGTGCTGCTGGAGTGCAGGCTTAGGTTTGGTGGTTGCTTCTGAAACAGAGCCTGTGGTTGGGAATGTTTATCATCCCGCTCATAATGAAGCCATTACACTGCAGTCACAACTCTGAATTGCAGCTAATAGATTTTCATTTTGTTTTCTCAGTTAAGTCATATTTGATAAATGCAGAAATGTGTAGGGAGCAGCTTATCTCAAGTAGACAGTTTCTTTTTAAATGCCTGGCTTGAATGTGCTTTGCATGAGGATTTTGGGAAAGAAAAAAGGGATTCCGTAGCAAATCTTTACAGGTATTAAAATGGCAAACCCAGAGTATCCACTTGCTGAATACAAGTCTTCTACCCTTCAGGGATTTGTTAACATGTAGCTGTTGTAGATAAGCATTAACAACTTCATGTGTGTACGTGTGTGTACATGTACTCATGTATTTCTGTGTGTATGCAAAAATTTTATAGTATTGGATAGGTAATTCTTTGCAGGTCTTTCTATGTTGTCCTAAAGATTGGCTTGAATGAATCCGACTATAATTTGTTTATAGGAAACAAACAAAATGTCATTACCTGCTTCTCTGCAGATTCTTGTCTAATTTATTATCTTTTCCTCTTATTTTGAGCGTAAATGGTGCAGGCCGGTTTGCACATAGCCTAATAGCAGTCTGGGAGATGACAGTGCCAGCATGTACTATATCATTGCACTGGATTGTCCATTTTAGAATTACTCTGGAAAAGTTTTCAGCACAAATTACCTCAACATGCATTATACGGGGAGGGTTGGGTTTTTGTTTGGTTGGCTTTTTTAAATCCTGGCTGGAAAAGTTCTTACTGGGATTAAGGCAGCATTCCCAGAAACACTGAAGCTAAGCTGGTCTCCCAATGCTATCCTGAGGAACTCTTCAAACTTTGAGGCCAGAATGCAAGCATGCAGATGTGTTTTGGGCCAAACTTTTGAAGGAATTTTATAGCTGCAGATAGGATTTTCAAGAGTACCCAAGCAAATTGGAAGCAGACCCCTTCCAGCAATTGAAGGAAGTATAATAAAATCATAAAGAAAAATCTGTCCCCTTGGCATTTCAGATAGCATTAACTTCAGAGGTGTTGAGCATCACATCTTCTTGGGAGTTAGCTTGGCACTAGAGTGAAATGCAGCCCAGCACAGCGACTGCTTGTGGTGGGAGCTGCGAGCCTTCTTCCCACAGCCGACCACCATTCCCAGTAAGGACACTCAGCAGGTTTGCCAAACCAGGCCCTGTGTTTCTGTCCTGGCCCTGTGCCCAGTTCTGTCTGCATCGGGCAGTCTCTAAATGTCGTTAGCTGGATCAAAAGGCTGAAGTGTTTCTGTCACAGCCACCACTCTTTGACAACAGTGGCCCTATTGTTGGCAAATCTCTCGTCCCCCTTTTTCTTTTTGCCTCCCTCCACTTTTGTCCCCTCAGTTTGCCTTCTGGGTCTTCCCCTCTCACCCCAGTGCTGCGCCATGTGCTTTCCCAGGGTTTCTTTCTCAGTTCTCTCTTCTGCCTCTGCCACTTGTTTCTTCCCTGGGGCACTCTCTGCCACAGATCCTGCTGCTGGAGATGAGTTTGGAAAGTACATCTCTCCTTGTCCAGGCTTTGGGCTTCCTGTACCTTCACCCACATGCCACCATTTGTGATGTCTGTTCAGTTTTTCCTTTGTCCCTGTTCCCAAGGCGTAAGCGGTATGTCTGCAGGCCTGCTGCTTTCTGTCTGTCCATCCCCACTTGCTAACTGCCACTGTAACTGCATCCCTAGCCCCAGGCTGTCTTCTCCAGCTGACCTTCACCCCAACCCAACTCAGACATATAAAACAAAATTAGCCAGTATCACATATTTCAATAAACAAGCCAGCCAGCAGATCATGTAAACTGTGAGCTATGCACCTACAGTAATATGACCTCAGGCCATTAAAATCACATACTTTGTGTCTGTTTTAGTACTTGTATATAAATGTTATACAGAGAGACTTTATTAGAGCTTAGTGAACCAAAATCTGGTCTTGGATTTCCATAGTTCAGGAGTTACTGGTTTGAATGCACTACAGGGGTTAAGAAGAAGGAATGAGAAGTTTGAAACCATGTTTGTTGAAACTCCTGATGAATTATACAAAGTCAGTCTGTTTGTCAGAGTACTGTCATCTTTCTAAGACAAAATGATGGGAAAAATACACTCAGTGATGAATCTCACGTCAAGAAAAAATTGATTAATCTACTAAGCTGTTCTCCCAAATACCAGAGTAAGACATACACAAAATAGACCTTTGGAGGACATACATATGAGGACATTGCTTGAGAGAGCTCTTGCTTACCTGAAAGCTTCTGCAGTCACAGACCATTACTTCACATTGCGGTGCTGTTAAGTGGAGAAGGGTACATTTTAAGTTCAAGTAGATGGTATGAAAATTGTGGTGAATGTTTTCAGCAGATTCTTCAACTGAAGTTGTATTTCTCTGTATTTGTGATGATGAAAGTAAACAACAATAGTTGCACTCTCTGAGCCATAGTTTCTTCACCTTAAAAATTGCCGGCATGGGCTTGCAAAAGGGCACCGTTTCCCAAGGCAGCTTGTTGAGTCAGCTACTGCTTTTCTGTCAGATTTGTGTCTGAACTCTGAACTACTGCTTTCTGGGTCACTAGAGACTAGCAATGAGGAGTGATGTGTTAGAGATGTTTTGTTGGTGTGCCATGTTTCAAAAATATATGGATCCAATCCTGATAGATGCAGAGACTCTGCTACCCCTACTGGCCGCGGGGCCAGTGCCTCTAAGGACAGGCTGCTTTGCTTCTACCCCACATATCCCAGGCAGGAATATGCATGACAGCATCAGGCGTGCCAGGTGTATGCCATTCAGCCCCTTTGAGCGTGTACTGTGTTGGTCTAAGTGTTTGCTACTACCACAGTCAGGTACAAGCTACTGTGTGTTGTGCACACACACCAGTGCCCAAACTCTGGGCAGACTGGCAGAAAATGGCTATCTTGTCGGTAACAAGGGAGCGAAAGCTTGGCTGCCTGAAAAGAAAGCATGCTGAAATCCTAGGAATTGNACTGTGTTGGTCTAAGTGTTTGCTACTACCACAGTCAGGTACAAACTACTGTGTGTTGTGCGTGCACACCAGTGCCCAAACTCACAGACTGGCAGAAAATGGCTATCTTGTTGGTAACAAGGGAGCGAAAGCTTGGCTGTCTGAAATGAAAGCATGCTGAAATCCTAGGAATTGTATATTCACATCTACAAAAATCATAAAATCTTTGATTCAAAGCTGATTGGCAAGAGTCTCTCCATTGAACCTAGTGAGCATTTAGAACGGGCTTGGAACAAATAAGAGGTGATTCAGCCTAAAACCGTCCCAATTCTTCTTTTCCTTTCCTCATACAAAATAGGCACGAACAATTGAAGGGGGTGCAATTAAATGCTTTTTATTTCTGTGTAGCAGTTAATCTTCTGCATGCAAATAGTTGCGAGTGAAACATTTTATTACTGCTTGTTTTGCCCTTTAGTGGAATTTAAACTTTCTTTGTGCATCCCCATTTTTTTCTTTAATCCTTGTGTTTCATTAAGAGCTTACTTGAGACTTCCAGACTCATCCATTAGCATTCTAACGATGACATAAGAGCTAGTGTCTGCCAGTGTCTTCTGACAGCAACAAAACAAAAGTAAACATGTCCGAGACAGTTACTTTTTTTGCTTGGATTTAAGTAAATATCCTCTGTCCAATGAAGTATTCCCTTTTCACTTATTAGAAGTGTCTCCAGCACTCAAAGGTGGTTATCTGAGCCCAAAGTGACCTGTTCGCTGCTCTGGCTTTCCATGAGGATCACCTTTCTGCTCATGTTGCTTATACCAGCTGTGTGAAGGAAATCCAGGTGCTAATGGTCAGTTGCCCTATGTGATGTCCTTCCTAGACTGGATCTCTTGGATCCTTTCCCCAGCTCCCATACAGAGGCACGGCCAAGTTTCATCTGCATCAGGAAACTAACACACCAGTTTTCACTCCCAACCCCATAATTCTGCTGAAAATAGCCTCTTGTGTGCTGAGCACCTTCCTCCTCACACAAGCCTTTCAAGCAGCCGTGATGGCCATTCATGTTATAGTGCAAGAGGTCAAAAGGTGCAGCCATCTCCCCAGAGGAACTGTCTAGTTGCAAACCAGCTGTGGACGCCAGTGCTACAAGGTGGCTAATGCAGTCCTGTCTCAGAGAGGAGGGTGTAGTCCTCACTGGAGCATGGGCTGTGTCACTTACATCACTATGGGCTGTCTCCACCCTTGAAAGCCACAGAGAGGCCATCTGTCCATTTATTTCCTTACCAGGAGTTAGGCAATCACAGTATGGTGGCATCTGGGAGACTGGTTGTATAGTGGTTGCTCTTTTGGATGACTTCCACTGAGAAGAGGACATGTGGGACAAAGCTGTGAGTTGTTCGCAGCGTGACTGTGTGTGGAGGCAGCTGTAGGTGGGTAACCGTCTCATCTTTCGGAATGGCTCTCGAATACTGTGACAAGCTGTCAGGAGATTTCAGCTGACTTGGTAGAGGCCGATCCATTGCAGCTGTGTCCTAAAATCAGCAGACCATCCCTATTCAGCAAAGCATTGAAGTGCATCTCTGACGTTAATAGGGTCTAAGTATTGACTTGAGGGGTTTGGTGCAGTAAGGATTTTAATTAAAATATGCTTTCTCAGTAATGTGGCTTAGATAAAATCAAACTCTTGGACAACTTCAGTAAAGAAATGTTTCCCACAACATTTGTAAATATGTGGTGGAATTCTCTTTGATTTTTAGTGCAGATGTGACCCTTAATTTATTTTCTTGTTTTCAGTACATTAGCAAATCTCTGAAAAATAAATTTTGGAAGAGTTTTCTGTTGCCTCAGTTCACTTATTCAAGTTTATCATTGCTTTGATGTCTTTTACAACAAAAAATCAAATTCATGAGGTTTTTTTGGTGTATTGATGAACGTTTGCTTTCAGTTAGAAAGTAATTATTCCAGAGATAAGACTTTTCAGCTAGCAGGTCTACTTACATATAGTAAATAAGCTGCAACAACATTTTCCTGCATATAATATAAGGCTAACTATAGTTTGGGGAAAAAAAAAAAAGTTGCAATATACCAAACTTTCTGAATTTCCTTGAAGCTTATGGAATTGCTAGAAAATAGGATTTTTCTCTCACAAGTCTGACACAGGCATTGAAGAATCCCTCCTTACATCTCCCTACATATAGATTTACCTTTAACAGAAAAGATACCAAATTTATCCCCTATTAGTTGAGAAAACTAGCCTTTTGATCCAATACTAACACGAAAAACTTGGGGGAAAGGATGTCGGACATGCTTGCAGAACTGTCTAGACTTGTCACTGTAGTGTACGTGCATCTGTCAGTTACAAAGTGATTTTATTCTCTCTGCATCCTCGTGAAGAAGGTAAATTCCTTTGCACAGTTCTGGATTCAGGACTCAGAAGAGATTGGATTTGCCAGATTGTGTCTGTGACTCCCGGAGCTCTGTGGTACTTGTCTTGCCTCCCACAATCCACAAATGTTACAAACTACCTGTGGGTCACTGTTAGACACTACTGAGACACAGCATGTCTCCTGTAGTCTCATTTGAAATGTTCACCACATCAG
Source organism: Himantopus leucocephalus (assembly GCA_003993805.1). Lineage (NCBI taxonomy): Eukaryota > Metazoa > Chordata > Aves > Charadriiformes > Recurvirostridae > Himantopus > Himantopus leucocephalus. Next base: position 3,584,963 of record RSEF01000009.1, read on the forward strand.
TTGGAAGAGTTTTAACTTGATTTCACTGATGCTGTGTTATCATTTAGCAAAGCAGAGCAACTGATTACTGGATCACAACAGTGGGGTCCATCCAGGCCACCAAACTCTGTGTCTCACTACACTCCTTCCTAGAAGGCCTGGAGAGGAGCGTTCCCTCAAACGTACCTTCAGGCATTTGACTTTTGGCTCGAAACAGCTCTGGCTATATGCAACGCTGACTGTTGTAGTAGTTGGCAACAGGAGATACTTGTTAGGTATGTAATTTCTTTTGGGGAAATGCCGTGTTTTGCTTTGAAGTCTGATTTTCTAGGGAATAGTTTGGGGGACAAGAAGTGTTTCCAGGGACAGCAGGTTTGCAGTCTTTGTGCGCATGTTGTATGGGCTTGGCAACATGCTCATGCTGGGTGACAGCTTCCTTCTGTCAGAGGTGTCACTTTCATAAGCAGGTCTGTTGCACAGCATCCATTAGGAGTTCCTTCACAGTCCAGCTTTTCTGTGATTCCCAGACAGCATTAAAGCAGGCATCGCCCAGAGATGCTGGTATCCAAATTTATATGGCTTCTTTCCCCATCACCTCTGGACCCAAAGACTCAAGAAGAGAAAGAAAAGACCGGAGTGCTCCCCTTCGAAGGAAATTGTAGTCAAACCATAGCAGTAATAGTAACCAGCAAGGAAGGGAGCAGAGGGCCACGTCGGCTGCACCTGCAGCCCTCTTACTTGTTTCATCCTCAGCTCTTGATGCTCCTGTGGTGTGTGATGCTGAGTAGAGAACCATTTCCTGCTTGGGGGTCAAGCATGCAACATCACACTTGTCAGCAGTTAGCGATGTGTGCGTTGTGTACTGCTGCCGCAATTACAAATCACATCCTGTTAATTTCTGAGGTATATATGAACTACTGGGAGGAAACAATTGATGTCAAGTCAAAATACTGATAAGCTCATTTCTAACGAATGCTACTCATCCAACCAAGTTTGCTCTAGAGGGAGATGGCAGATTCAGGACAGAATATAATCCCTACTATCAAATGGTAATTTATAAGAGCAAATACCTGTCTGTATTCATTTTGAGGTAGATGCTGAGCAGGAAAATTCTGCTATGCAGAATGTTGCCTAGGGAATACGGAGAACTGCAGGATCTCATAACGTCTTTTCTTAGAGGCGATAAAAATGAGAGGTACTCTGTCTGCTTTTACAAATGTGTTCATTTCCAAGCCGGACCAAGAAAGCAGCATTTCAGGTGCGAATTCTGTCTCTGATAGAGGTAAATAAGCAGGTAGCAGTAGAGGTTCTAAATATGCTTGGTTTGAGGTTTTTCTGCCTGGTGGCACATTCCCACAGAAAACTGAAACCCACCCAGGTTTGTCTGCAGGACAACTCGTCGTGCTGGGGCACAGCCCATGGTTGTTGTCAGGGGTATTTTGGTATGTGTGCTTCTCCTCTCCATTGTCCCCATTCTTTTCCTGTTCGGCACCCCAGGTTATATTTCAAGAAGGATTAAATGTGACGGAGCTTTTTACTGGAGGGTTCTGAAGGTTTATTTCCCCACAGGGACTCTTTTGAGCAGATGTAGTGACTACTTCAAGAGGGGAAAAAAATCTGCTTTCAAAACTCTTTTATTTTTGAGGTTCTATTAAAGGACTGGGCTCCTCTGTGCTCTCTTTTGTCCTTATGCATAACACAATGTGATACCCATCAGACTGCATAGAGAAGTTGCAAGCAAAAAGTGCCTTCAGCTTTCCTCTCAACAGCGCTTTTAACTTTGAACAAGTCAGAGGCCCTTATTTCTCCCCAGATTATTCCAGGCACCTCTCCCATTATAAATAAGAGTAAGTAATTCACATCCTGAGATGCCACAAGTATCTAGGGAAAGATTTTTCTATCAAGCCTCTCTTTTGACTTAGGCGTAGCTTCCCACTTTTTTCTCCTCTCTCTTTGGTTTGCCACTTTGACACCAAGAGAAGTCTTTCCCTTTGCAGCCACCTAGGAGGAAATAAGCAGAAAGATTATCAGGGGATGGGGTTGGGTATCACGTGAACTTCTGTAATTCTTTTCCTATTGGAGTGAAAAAAACCTGACTGTTCCATACAGTGTGCAGCCATCCAAATCCGTATCTGTGTTACGATGCAGCCTGACCGCTGCTTGCCATGAGGTGCATTTCCTCTTTGTCTGACACGTGAATGTCTTGAGGCTTGAGGGCTCTTCATCAGATGTGGCATGGGGGTATACAGCTGCTACGGCAGCCTGGGAGGGACTGCGTGCAATACGGGCAGCCCCCCATGGCTTGCCAGGTGGGCATGAGGGGAGGGAGGCCAGACAGCAAGCCCTCCCCTCCCACCAGCAGCCTCCCTCGCAGGTTTGTGTACCTGCACCTGAGTAGAACAATAATCCTATACTTGGCCTCCTTTTGTGCCTCCTGCCCATAAAGGGATGAGCAACCACTCATTTTAAGTATCCAACCTCAGTGTTGCATTCACCTCTTTTTAATGCCCACATTAGTTGTGGGGTGACTGACAACCTTGGTTCCTAACAGTGCTAACAAACCCAGCTGCCAAATAAACTAGACCAAAGGAGACAGCAATAATATACTGATTTGTTCGTTTGATTTACATTAGAACAGGTTTATAATGACCATAAGTGATTATTTTTACAAGAGGTACATAAACAAGTAAAATTGGAATGACTGCTCGGCATGCTACTGCACATTCCTAATGCTGCATTTATACATGTACAAATGAATTCCTTCACTTCCACGAGCCAATTACTTCCATAGAGTGCCTGTGGCTGTGCAGGATGGCAGTCCCTCCTGCAGTGCATGTATATGGGGAAGCCCATTCCATTCACTTCCACAGAGAGAGGGGATATTGATGAGAGGTTTGGGGTTACCCAGCTTCCCTGTGAATCTTAACCACCTTTTGTCTTTTAAAACAGATGATACTTAACGTTTTTGCGCATTAATCGTAGTCAGACCATATGTTCTGTCGTGTTTTGGATACAAGAGAAGGGTAAAGGTTTTACGTGTAAGTAGTCCACCAAGGTCTCTTTGTGCTCGGCCCCTGCACACCAGCAGAGCTCCCTACACAAGCACTGCCCAGCCTAGATAAAGGGGGAGCTCTGTTGCTACGTCAGTGTTATTGTGACATAGTGTCAGGCTGTATCCTACCTGTCAGAGGGCTTGTGCTGTTCCCTTTAGCACACAGGGCACCCAAAAAGGTTTGGAGCACAGGAAAAACAGCACTTTGATTAGGGAAAGCAATTGGGATGTGCAGAAAAGCAGA
>RSEF01000009.1:3604372-3620308 GCA_003993805.1 Himantopus leucocephalus
CCTTTAAAGGTCCCTTCCAACCCAAACTATTCTATGATTCAACGTGTGACTCGCCAAATGCGTTTGAAAGGCGTGCTCAGCCCTCACTACAGGGGACGTTTCCCATTCCTAAATTAGATGATAGTGACAGTTTTGACTCTCCCTTTTATCCTAGCTAGTCTCTCTGAGGAATAGTATTGATCCATATAAGCATTTATGAGAAGTTCAGTGCCATCTGAGCGACACATGCATTACTGGGTAGTAATCTGCGGTTAGATCTTTGAGGTGAAGATAATCCTAAATGCTCTAAACATCAAGGTCAAGTAATTTTCATTATGTGCTTTGTTTATGTTGTCAAGATGTGAATTTAACAGCAGTTAACACGGATGAAAGTTCAGCTAAGGAAGCGGACTCAATCCCCTGGACTAACTGAGCTGTTCTCTGCACTCACCGTAATCACAGGGCCTAGGAGGACTCTGAGCCATCTTCACTGACCCCGACAGACCTCGTCCTTGGCAAGAGTCCCGAAAGCCTGTTCACAAAGGCTGCTTTGGCAGTCAGCTGCCTTCACTAAGTACCCCTGTTGGCATGGTTTGACTACTCACACTGGGAGTCAGGATACGGGAACAGCACCGTAGCTACTACAGTGGCTGTATTGCCATCATGATGCAGGGATAAATAAACAGTGTAGAATAACATTCATATGCCAGTGTCCAAAAGGCCATCACATGTGTTAGCCTGAGGTTAGCTGAAGCCTTCAAAGATTTTAACCACTCTATTTCAGGAAAGGAGAGAGGGACTGATGATGGGAAGAAAGTTTCTAGCAATGGAGAAAGCTTTTAATTGGGAACCATAAAACCTTTAAAATGCAGAAGGTAAATGCTAGAACAAACCAAAGTTGGGGGGTTGGTTTGTTTGGGTTTATGAAGCCATACTCTGGGGGCTTGATTCATGGGTATTGAACATCTGGGATTTGCTTTGTTGAGACTAGAGTTTCATTTCTGTGCTAGTCTTCACACTGACGCTTTTTTTTTTCAGCATGCTCACTATTTTTTTTCCCTGTTGAATGTCAGTAGTAGACTGAACATAACCATCTCTGACTCTGAGAAAAAGATTTAAGAGGAAAAACTCATTTAACTCTGAGTCTCTCAGCCAAAACCCTGGAGTGAGTAAGCAACAGGAACTCTGAGGAAACTGGAATAAAACACGACATCTTTGCACTGCTGAAACTTCTGCCTTAAAAACTAAATATAGGATTGAAAAAGATCTTGAACTGAATTAGGACTGAGACTATTTTCATTTATTTTTAAGAAGAGAGAAAAAAGAGCATTTTAAAGAAAATGTCAGTTTTGCACAACTAAATCCCAATTTAGAATTGGTCATGAATAGCATCAGAAGATACTGTGCTGTAAAGACAGAGTGAGAATTCAGAATGTAGTCCTTCCCGTGGAAAGGGTAAAGGCAGAATTTTCTAATGTATTATTTAACGCTTGTTATGTAGTGCATTAAGCAGCCTCTGAGAGGAAAGCTTTTAAAAACCAACAGCCTCTCTGATAGCATTAAATCTTACCTTAGATTTTTGGTTAAGTCAATATTAAGAAAATAAACGAATTAATACATTTCAGTCTGCCCGATTTATAGAGGCCAATCAAGTTACAATGCTGGACATGGCCAACTGAAAGAGGGGAATAGATTTACCTGAGTGAGGTCTTAATTTAATCAGCTGGCCCCAGAGAGCTGAAGTCAGCAGGCTGGGATGATATAAGAGGCAGCAGAGAAATAGTGCCTTTACCGCAGTCGAAAAGGAGAATGACAATGATGGAAAGGAGTCTTGGCAGTGTCAGAACACACCTATTTCCATGATTTATTCTTAATTTACTTTAATGACAGTCTGAAGGTTGTCCATTTTTCTTTAAGTGTCCTCAGAATACTGATATTTTCTAAACATTTAAAGCATGCTTTTTCTCCCCCTCCATTCTGTTAGCTCCATTGCCAGTTGGAATTGAAGAGGAGCTATGTCCGCATTTTGCCATAATGAATTACGAGCACAATAGCACGCTACTCCCTTTCCCACTGTATGGTTTGCCAGCCAGTGTCCCTTCTCTGCAGTCACCCTTGAGTCAGGTCTAGGAATCACAGGCTCCTCTGGGATTAATGTTGATATTATGATAAAATGGAAGAATTCATTGCATTTCTTTTCCAGTTAATACTGGCAAAAGAACAATGTGTGCTTTCCCAATACAATAGCTCATTTTTATTATCAAGTGAGTTTATTGATGGTTGTTCAGAACTACTGACATGCAGACAATGATCTCAGATTGCATTTACGTTTCTGGAATACTTTCCATCTCTCCAGTTTCTGCCAGGACCTTGCTTCTGTGATTCAGAGTTTTTATTTTAAGATTGGACTGTTGTTTAATCTGCATTACAAATCTATGCCTTTTGCTTTCTTGTGTATGTGCACTGCATTCATTATTATCACAAATCCTTTAAGCTTGGACCTGAACAATTATTGTTAATTTATAGATTCTTCCAGGTAGGAATTTGTTTTTTGCCAGGCATTTGGGTATGTTTTTACAGATTGAGTGTACAATCATCATCCCATCATCAGATGAAATAGTGATTATTTTTTGTCCCCACAATGCCAATGAGAGGGTTCAAGGGCAATACGATCTCAGTAATACTTGCAAATAGCTTGGCAACGTCAAGATAACTGGAGACCCTTATCAGTCATTTTCTCATCTAAAAAAATCTACATTTTTGCAATAAAGGACTACTACTTTCTTTATGAATCTAGTCCTTTATGTAAAAGATGTCCCAAATTGCCCCAAAAATGCATCTGGGGGGAGGAAAAAACCCCAAGTGGTATTGTTTTGTACTTTAAAAACAAAAAATCCATGTACTTGCTAGGAAAAACAATGAAACAAAACTTGAAGCATTTTCTATTTGTAGCCACTTTTTTTGCCCATGTTGATGAACAAGGCATATGAGACACCTATGTATTTCCTCACGTCAGCAATCTTTCTTGCCAGATTGTCTTGCCGTATCAAGGGTCGCATGTTGCTTTAAAGTTAAGGGTAGTAGCAAAGCAAAAAGAGGCTGGAAAGTTGACTATTACATTAAGTCAGTATGTTTTCCGGTCTCCTTCTGCAGAAGCTCAGCAACTTGACGGGTGTTTCACTGGGGCATGTTACAAAACCACTCGATCCTAACATTGTGTTTTAAAGCATGAGCCAGTTCCCATCCCAGGTGAATCTGAAGGTATTTTTTTTGAGAGAAAACCAGGTTCTGAGACCAGCCACTGCAATGCAGAATACCTATTATTCTGCTCAAGCTACGTCTACAAGGAGACAAGTAGAGCAGGCCAGTAGGAGACTTGTTGAGCAAAACAGTGGGTGCTGAGGACCCAGTGGCCACTGAGTCCAACTAAAACATTAATACAAGTGCCCCATCACTCTCCATACATAGCTTAGTTATTCGGACTTGTGTATGTGTTCCCACAACAGACAGAATTTAAAGCCACTATTTAAAAGATATGTGATTAATCTTACGTTTACTTTCATGTTTTCAGATATACTCAAGGACAAGAAAACCTATCCAGAAAACAGAAACGAACCCAAACCAACTGTGAAAAAGACTGACACCACAACCACCACAAGCACTGTCAAGTCGTCCTCTAAACACAGTGTAACTGGAAATGGGAGCAATCCAGCCCCGAGTTCCTCGCTTCTTATTTTAACAGTACTAGCAGTTCTGTGGCGTTGTCAGCTGTAGCTGCATTGCCTTGCAGCCACTACACAAGCATTTCTGTCATTTATACCTACAGCCTTACCCAACAGAAAACAAATTTAAATGGCTCTCTAGTTTATGTGATGTTAGAATAAATATTAAACGATACGCTGGAGCTGGCAGATGCCAAGTGTCATCACTTATAGTGTCTGAAGATAGCCTTTGACAAAACCCACCCAAGATACAGAGGGAATGATGACAAGGGTCTGAGTAGCTTAAGTTATGGAGTAGAAATAATTGAAAACACAGAAATTGTATATGTGTGTGTTATTGTTTTTCTCAATTTCATTCACTGGAATCTGACTGGCTGGTTTTGTTTGTTTAATTTTTCTGATAAATTATATCAATGGTCCGTCTTCAAAGTCAAGCCAATACATACTTTATTTTTCTAGTGAACAGCTAACAAACTATGTCTACAGTTGTAAACCATGTTAAAGTGAAGTACTCTCTACCAGCTTGATGAAATTCCTAAGTGGTTAAGAAGATGAAAGCATGTTTGAAAATTCTTTTCACTTTTACTGTTTAGATTGTAGGAAGCAACATAAAAGCATATGGTGTGTCTAATATATCAGTGTAGTTGCCTTAACTATGGAAAAAATTAGAAACACTTTGTTTACTGAGGGATATAGATAGTGAGTTTCCCTGCCTCACAAAATGCCGTTACCAGATGCTTAAGCATATTCTCAAGGCTTATTGGATGAATGTCCAGCAATGGGAAACATAAATAAACATAATAATGTTTTATCCAGTTGAATGCAGCTCTGTACAGAGAAAAAAAAAATTCAGTTCGAACTTTGTCTATGTGATGTTAAAGAGAAACCAACTTAGATTTTCCATAAAGGTCCCAGAGATACAAATTATTGGGAACTCCCATTAGACCCTAACTAGGTTTTGTGCATTATGGATCTCCGAAATCAACTCTGTTTCATAAACTGTGTATTATTTAATCACATTTAATGTTTAAAATTTTATATCATGGTAGGTGTAAATGTATAGCAATCGGAAATCTAGAACATTCTCTTTTATGCGTCACCTTGATTGCTACCCTAGAAAATGTCAAAATGTGCATTATATTACAAGGATATTTCTTTTTTAATGCGTTTTAACTTTTCGGATGAAAAAGTACTATAATAACTTCTAATGGGTTAAGAGTTGATGTGCGTTTTCCAACAACTGTTTACAGTGCCATTGAATATATATACACAAACACAACTGTATGAATACAGTGATTAATATGATAAATATATGAAACAGAATTGTTATATTTACTACATTTCATAACTATTACAACAGTTTAATGGCCATTTTCATGTTGTAGACTATTATTATGTACAGTTTTATAAGATTTAATGTAAAACACTTGCCTTTCCTTTTTTGTAAAACATCTCTCTGATACTCAGAGTTACACAGCCACTGATGTAACTCAAAAGAAGAATCCTGTATCTTACTAATCAACTTCAGACATTTTACCGGTAACTTTGATTATAAAAGACAGCCTGACTCAAAGAAGGTGCCATGTTCCAGTATTACTACTGGATGTCATTATATAGAAAGTGGCAATAATACAGAACAAGCATACAATAAGTGAACAAGGACTGACTAGTATGTTTTCAGATAGTATTAGTGAACATGTCTAATTATGTTTGCAGAGGTGGGCCTTGAGTTTTGTTTTTAATTTGGGCTCTTAGATCATATTTACAGACGTAAGTTATAATCAGAACCATCAACACACCCAGCTGCAAAGGAGGTGTCTCTAAAGTGGTGGCAGCTAAGTTTTCTAAAAGAGAATTCAATTTACATGTTGAAATGAGGACATAAAATGGAAAAGATACTTATACTAACATGAAATACTTTGTATTTGAATTGTGATTTTTCAGAATGGTAAGGATATTAATGTCACTAAGTAGTGCTTTCCAATCATATCAGTGAAAATCAAGTTTTGACCAAAAGTACAATAGCTGTCCTGTCTTTTCCAGGGTTTGTGAGCTGCACCAGTCTATTGAACCATAATTAAAAGTGCCGTTTCGTGTATTAATTTTCACTACCCGTTGAAAAAGTGCACTTTTACCTGAGGACACATGCGAGTCATGTCATTTGTACAGTGAAATGACGCTGTAATTCACTGCAGTCTCAAAGGATCAGTTGTGCTGGCTGCTGTTAGACAGGCTGGTCTCTGTGCACACACAGACACGTACATTGGGTGCTAACACTTACCGCCAGCTCCTCAGGTAATACCAATCGCTGTGACTTCACTGAAGACTGTTACTTGTGAACCTGACCGCTAATTTAGTATTCTCACACTTAAGATGCTGATTCATCATTCAGGCAAATTCAGGCACACTTAAGTTGCCTTCCGTATTCCTATGGATAGAGCTAGGGTTGCAGGGCTACCAGAAACATCAGCTGTGCAGTTTGTAGTTTTCAGTTCTTCTCACCTACAGAGATGGAACTTGAAAAGACACTTATGTGTCTTTTTCGGGTCTTTTCTGTAAAAAGTTTTGTGCTTTTAGCTTGGAGCAGTGATCCAGCTAGCCTTGTATTCAGTTGTAGCAGAGGAAGTTGCAGCAGCCCTGCAGCAGGAATTATCGAATAACTCACCCAGGGCATTTTTCTCTTGTTGCTAAATGTCATAATCTTGCTAATCAAAAACCTCTGAAAAATCAAGTGTTTGAATTCTGGGTTTGGTCGGCAAATATTTGTACGATGTAGCATTCATCTCTCAAGCTAAACAAGACAACCCTTTCAAAGTTTCTGTAAAACTAGAACAAGTTCAAACTGTGGGGTGAGATAGATTCAACTCATTTCATTGGATTCAACCAGTATTTTAATAGGCACAAATTGTTATGGAATGAGGGAAGAGGCTGCAGAGGACTCCACACCTATTAATACATTTCACACTAATATACTTATACACTGTAAGAAAAGTACTGGTTAAACCAGCATGAAATATGTTCATAATGTGCATCAGAAATGGTGCAGCTTTAAAGGGCAATGCAGAATATTTTTACTGATGGTTTATGATTTTTTTTTTCTCAGGATCAGTTGCATTTACGTATTAAAAAAAGAGTATTTTCCAGCAAACAACAAATCTATACCAGCAAAGGCAAAACCAACTGGCTGTGTCAGATAAAGGAAGCATTTCAGATGAACAAGATACCTATTTTACAAAATCTTATTTTGTTATCCAGGACACTGTAATTACGATGTAATTACAAAGGTCTAAATTCAAAATACTTTTGAATTTGTCTATGTAATCTCAGTGTAAAATGTGGCATCAGTCTAAGAGCATTGCTGTAGCTTTGCCTAACAGTTATGAATTGTATTTAGCCACTGCTTTTTGAATGTTTATTGTTTTGCTATGACTTTCTTTTAATATTTTGCTGTGCCAGCATTTGTGAATGCCAGCATTGGAAAGTAACTGCTGTCATACATTTTTGAGTAAAATCCATCTATAATTTTCTCTTGGTAGTGATGCAGGCTTCTTACCAAATAAGACAAAATTGCCACGGGCATACTGTCAGTTCTTAGCGTTTCACTGCTGTTCGGGCTCCATGTTACAGCAGGTTCATGTAAGAGGTTCAAGAAGTTCATGTGTCACTAGTCCCCTTTCTGACTATGAAAACGTCGGGGAGAAGAGCGAACGTGGGTGGACAAAAGCATGTGTGGCTGTAATGTGCCAGTGCATGGCAACCTCCAGCTGTCTTTTCTGAGGCCCTGAGCCGAGTGTTCTCAGCTAATTTTCAAACAGCTTTTACACCTCTCCAAATCAACGCATGGAGACTGGCCAGGCAAAGAGCAGCAGAGAATCTAGAGACTACATTTTCAGGCAACTTCACAGACACCTGCTATGAATTGCACTTTCTTTGCAATTTAAATGCTCTACAGAATCTGGCCTCTCATTTTCAACCTTGCACTTCTTTTGCGATTTGCATATTGCCGGTGTTATGCCCTGTCTTCTAGTACGCCCGGTACTTTGTCATTGCATAAGGAATTGTGATTCTGATTTCTCACTCAGTAATGAACCTTTTGAGGTACAAATATCTGTCAGAGCTTGATAAGAGCAACACAAATAATAATGTCCAGCTGCGTTGACTTCAGAGGCTCTGTGTATGGGTATCTGGCTATGAGATTCACATCTCTTTGATCTCTTAAATCAGATCTGTATTTAATATATCCTTATTTCCTTTTGTTACCAAGACTGCAACGTGTATCATAATTTTAAATTTGACTCTCCAATCCTGTGTGGGTCTTCTCAATATTGTCCTAATGGACGTTATGCACAGACTTCATTTTAATGTCAGATGAGCCTTTTTGCCCAGATTTACTGAGGCATTCTTATTCAATATTGCACACGACTAGGTTTAAGCAAGATCTGTTCAAGTGAAAGGAGATGAAACACACATTAAAGTGAGATACTGAGTAGGACAAAAAATCCAGAAAGTCTCTATGTTCCTGGATTGGACTCTTCACATTAAACAGATTTTAAGGTTTAGCTGAAATTACAATAAAAATTTCATAACTAGCATGGTGTCAAGGGGATTTTGGCCTTGAATTGAAAATTGACAGTCTACCCATTTTTGGAGTGGGAATTAATTGATATACTTGCTTTCCTCATGTCTCTGCACATGGGTAAATTTAGGTCTGTAGAAATAGGAGATATTCCCTAAAATGTATCCTGCACATTGAGCATTACAGCATCATAAGTACTTAATGTTACAACTAGCCAAAAGCATGAGACATTTATTTTCATTTATAGCATTTCACTACTCATGGTGCTTCTTGTAATGACATACAGCATGTGTGTTAACGAAAGGTGCAACATCTTACAGTCAGTGTCATTATAGCTGTGACGTGTGTTAGTCGAAAAGAACATGATAATGTCTTCTTCCCATTGCCTCAGAAGTCCAGAATTATTCCCAACACTGAATTCTCTTCTCGTTTCCACTATCACTTTCTAAATAGCTACATTTGAATTGTATTAAATATTGATCCACAAAAAAATAAATATTGGCCAAGAGATTGTAAAAAATAGAGAGAGAATAAATTCAGAAAAGTATCCTGCATTTAAAATAGAGAATATGCCTTCGTAAGAAATCCCTCCTGGACTAGAACAATTTTTCAAGTCCCTCCTCTCCAGAGTCATCACCATCCCCTTCCACCCCCATACAGCACAGTATGAAGCCTGCATGCAGGAGGCTGGTGCACTGAATTCAGGAAAGTCAATTAAAACTGTTGCTGCGTAGTGATATTTCTAAGTATCTGGCTTAAAGCGGGCCTCCTATTGCTGGTTATGAGGAATGTATTCCAACTGCATGTGCAATTAAGCGCTTAAATTCTTATTCTGTAAAGTCAGGCACAGTTGCTGCAGCTTTCAGAAAAGGCTGCTGGACACAGACCACGAAGCAACATTTTTTGTGTTGCTCCCATGTCATTGAGATCAGACTCAGTCCTTAAAATATACTGGTTTAGACATTCTGGTTATTATCAACACTGCAATGATTTCCCCCCATGAAAATCACGTAATACCCTTTTGAGAGAAGGGCGCATAAAAGGCCACTGATGCTTTCATAAGGTGCATAAAGTACTTCATTAAATAGCCAGTAACAACCATGGGTTTGGGTTCTTTTTCTCATTTTTGTGCAGAAATCATTAATACTACCTTGCAAAATTATGCAGTTTGCACTTAATCATTTCAATTAATCTTTAGTAAATTACCCAGTACTTTGTAATTATAATATTTGCAGCTAATTTAGTGCCATCCTAAAAATCACTCGTTGCATAATATAAGCAATTAACATTTATTCATTTTTTTTCTGTTGCAGGGGGATATATAAATTATCCTCAGTGGCCTTTCTGTACACCTAATTAGCACCTGTTTGAATTATTCTACAGGCTATGGACATTTCATTTGAAAAATAAATGCGTTGCTAGTTTTGTGAACTCCTTGCAAATACACAGTTGTAAAAATTACTTTTCAGGGGAACATGAAAACGTGTTTCCGTATGTCTTCTGGGTTTATGAGCTAGGCGAGGCTTTTAGGCTGTTACACCTAGAATAGGTACTGACGTTTTTAATGCAGTTAAAATGGAAATAGTCAGATACCTCTTTCCCATAATTAAGTACAGTATCTAAGATTTGTAGCCTGGTTTATTCAGTAATGAAAAAGGAAAGCAATAACGCATCATGATCCTAGTGTAACTTTCACATTTCTGTATATACATATAGAGTTAGGAAGTTTTACTAATCAGAGACTATCTGATGTGCTGTGCTGGAGTGTCAAGTATACTATGTTAAAATTGTGGAAATTAAGCCAGATTGCTTCAATCTCATAAGTAAGCTTTTAGATAAATAGTAATTTTCTATTTAAATGCACAGTATATTGAGGAAGAGCATTTGATCTTTCTAAAAAGCAGATCTGAAAAAAACTTTCTAACAAGAATGCCAATATCAAATATTTACAACCTCCACACATATGAAATTGGGAAATCAAAGAAGAGACTTTTCTGTGGGTATGAAATATTGCAGCAGACCCTCAGCTCCTATAAATCAGTATAGCTCCTTTGATTTCAGCTTAACTATTTACATTTACCCCAGCGTAGTATCTAGCCCAAGAATGTGAATTCCTTCCCATCTTTTTGCAGGTGCAGAGAATCAAGAATAACTGCAGCGATTACAAAATTTGCATAACAGTTTTACGTTGCCCAGGCCACTGATCAGATAGTATCTCTATGCCTGAAAAGAAAATCTCTAACACATGGGATACCATAAGTCTTCTAGCATTTTCCCTTTCCAGGGGCACGGCAGGGGCCTTCTCTGGAAGCAGCTGGTATGACTTGGGGCTACAAGGAGATATTCATACTGTGAGTATCTCCTAGGGTAGAAAATCTTTCTCTGAGAAGGTTTGCTGATATGTATCAGGCCTTGAGGCAGATGAAGTTTGATTTTTCTGTTTCATGTTAAAACGTAGGATCCAGGTCTTAAACTGGCCTCAGAAACTAATTGAGACTCAGTGGAGAGAACTGATTGTGGCTTTGATGTTTTCAGAGAAGCTTAAGCAGCAGAGAAGGCAAGCAGCCATACGCTGCTTCAGCTGAAACCTGTGTATCTTCATGTTCAGTTTCAGATAAAATTACCAGTAAGTTTCAGATTAGCGGTGACAAATTTGTGAGTTACTGTAGCCTGATGTTCTTCTATGGAAAAGAAATGAAATGTCCTCCTAAGCAGAAATAAAAAGGTGGCTCTTTATTTTTATTTTATATTATGCTAAACATCCAGCTGGGAAGGAAACCAAAACAGACTGTTGGGCCTCACAAAGACATAGATTCCCCTGAGTGCGGTTGTTCTTGGTGCATGCAGTGATAACACTGTCAAAGTCTGTCTGCTTGTTGTGAAAGAGGATGTCCACCCTTTGTCTCTTTTTGGGGCTTGAGAAAAGCTACAGTTTATGGCTCAAAGATGACAAAATGTTTGTAGGCAAAAGTTGTAGACGAGTCCACAAAGCAGTGAAGAAAGCAGTAAGATATTTGGTGGTGGTCTCATTGAAAAATGAGAAAAAGAATGTAACTGAAACATTTGAGCTTTTGCATTAGCGATGAACAACAGAGTTGAAACCTGCTCCCAAAACACTGCAGTTGCATATGGGAGCAGGCTAATGTAGCAGCGATACTATATAAAATGATTATTGTATCACATTTATTATATGGGGCAGTATTAGAATAAAAATGGAAGCCAGTATGCTAAACTTTGCGTAATACAACCACTTACTGTACTTTGATACCAGAACTAATACAGTACGAATGTTTACAGTACACTGGGATAGAAATTCTAGTAAAATATGTGCTCTGTCATTTAGCTTTTTTAATAACTAGTTTGTGGCCTCCTAATCTTTTTTAGTTCATTTTATTTTACAGGTGTTAATAGGTCGCTTACATATATATTTTACACTAGTTGCATCATGGGTATTTTAAGCTCCAAAATAAATTGGTTTTGCCCTAAGCTGTATTCAAGCTCTAATAATTATTTCTATTTCTCAAGCACATGTTCTATTTGCAGTATATCTGCTTATATTTTTATTGAATAAGTTTGTCAATTTTCTTCAGTTTGTTTTCAGCATTGAATATGATAAAGGCAATTTAAAAAAAGCAATCTGAAAACAATGTCTTAAAAGAACAACAAGGCTACTTTGAAAAGTTAAAGTAAACATTGTGTTTTGTAAAGGACAGTGAACTATAAATGGGAATAAAACTAAATAATCCAGCAGGAAATTGTTGTTGTCTACTAGGATTTTTTTATTTTTTTCTGAATATTTTTCATCTTCTTTGTTGTAAGTTACAAAGCTGATAAAATCCTAAATAAAAATATTTTAATCAGTTCAGATGATGCTTTGAATAAAGGATGCACACCTTGAGAACTGCTGAGGACCTCTTAATGTTTTCGTCATACTCTGGCAAAGAAACGTCTGTTTCTTCAGCATGTAACTACTTTCTTGCTGCTCTTCTCTTTCCTTGCAATAAAGACAGTGAGATGTAAAAGTGCCTACCTGCTCTTCTGGGAGCTCTTAATGTTATTGAAGAGAGACAATACTTTGCAGCAGTCTCCTGGGTAAATGCCAGCATACCTCCACACAACAGGTAGGACTTTTTTCATCAAACTTCTATTCCTACATAAACAATCAGATCTGAGGTCTTGCAATAACTGTGTGCCATATTAAAAGTCTGGCCCTTGGTTTTGATTAGGATCGTGTTACTTTGCTGTCTTCATAGTGGCCAGGGTACTAGAAAAGGAAACTCCCTGCTGTTAGCTTAGCATTTTCATCATTTGTCAGTTATGAACTTTGCAGTTTCTCTTCTTTTGAGGGGAAAAAACCCTAATCTGGTATTTTTCTGTCAGACGCTGATTATTGTGGTTGTGTCTCTACCATTTCCTAAAGTGACACAGCAGAGATCTTTGCCCTTATAAGCATTCATTAAAGATACTTTTCCTGAGCTTCTCTTCACTTCTCTGTCAAAACAGCTGCTTTTTTTTTCCTGCTTAAAAGTTGGTGGGAAAGACATTAGCTGTTTTATGTCTTTTATTTCCTGTTTTGGTAGTATTTAGGAGCTCCACTTGTAGTGTTCCTGAATGGGTTGAATGAAAACTATAGGACAGACCACTGAACCACAATAGTATCCTGAGCAAAATATTCCTTTACTGTGCTTGAATGACTGTGTACCTGCTATCTGTCTACCTAGTTTTTTCTTACTCATTTTGTTTTCTGATTGTATGATGGTTTGAGCGTTGCCTCCTAAAGCATCCATGATTCCAGCCTTCCTCAATTCTTTCAAAATGCTTCCTGTTTGAGGTCTGGGAATTGCATACGGCTCATCTCACCATTTATTGAGAGTGCTTTTTGCTAATATATTCATTTTTGACCCAGCTCCAAAGATAATAGCCAACAGCTCTTCTCTGCCGAAGCTAGAGGAATGCTTGTTCTCTGAAGTGCTGCCTCATAAAAGCCTTTTAAGTTTAAGGATTTCACATTCATCCTCTAATTAAGCAGGTGTCTAAATTTGTGAAGCTGCTTCATTCTGAAATCCAACCTGCCTCCACTTCAAAGGATGTTGTTTCTTTTCCCAAAGATGTTTTAAAAAGTGCTTCTTTGACCGTTTAAATTTGTAGGGTTATTTAAAGGCTTTGCCTCTTACCTGATTCAGTACTTGTTTTCCAAAAATACACAGAATACATCAGATCTGATGAGATGCCTTAAGGATGTTTCTTAATAGCAGTGCTGGAATTCATATCTTTGACTGAAGATCTTTAATTGCATTGAGTAACTAGCCCTTCTGCTAGCCTAATGCCAGAAGTGGTTGCAACAGTCTGTGATCCACTTGATGCTTCTCCCATCAAAAATCCAAATCTTTCCTTGTGTTTTTTTTTTTGTTGTTGTTGGTTGGTTGGTTTTGGTTTTTAGCAATGTGTCAGTTTGGCTTTGAAACATGTCTAGCATTTGTCATACGCAAACCCTGGAAAAAAGAGTGGATTTAGCCTACTTTGTCCCAGGGGTTCCAATATGGTGCAGCTCCAAATACTACCACTGACTTATCAGAATGATGGCTTGCCTTATAGTACTGAGAGAGGCAGTGTGACTTTAGTGTAGGAAGTCTTCCTACACTTCAGCTTTACATCTGAAAATAAACAGTCTTTTTTTGGAAAGAACGCTTGTGAAATTATTAACTAAGGAACCCAACATTAACTACCACCATCCTAAAAGCACAAACTGCAAATACTCCTGCTTGTATAAGAAAAAGACAGGTTTTATTTGCGTTTTTATTATGTCCTCAAGGAGATTCCGAGTTAACTTTAGAAGAAAGAAGGAATTCCAAAAGCAACAGAAACCCATGTCCTACACCTACAGGTTTACGTCCTACAACCACAGATTACTACTTTCCCATCTTGCGTGTTTTCAAGAAAACAACATATGGATGAAAGGAATTTGCCAGAGCAAGTGGGAGGAGATTACACCAGATGTGTGAGCCCTATTTTGGCCCTGCAGTCACTGGTCCAAGGTAACAACTACAAAACTCCTACAGAGAAGATAGAAAACCCATTCCTTATGGGGTTGCCTCCCATCATTTCACAGGCATTATCCTCTCTCATCCCCAGGGGAAAGGGTGCAGCGTGCCTCTCAGCCACAGGGACCCATGGTTTCACCCAGGGGTCACAGTGGGTCCTGCAGCATGCGGCCATTCCCTTTTTCAAGGTACATGCAGATGTTACAGATGCTTCTCAGGTAGCCCACAGGGCATGAAGGAAGGGAGAGAAGTTTACACTGATCTTCATCCATCCAGGAGCAAAAAAGGATGAACTGGGCCTGAAACAACCCTTCAGTTTCAGAGCTATCCTTTCCAAAAAAGGGCTTTTTTTGTGTGACCCATTATTTGTTGATTCAGGCAAGTGCTGGGGTGGCAGGAGTCTGCTCCCTTTATTGTATTGCACAAACTGTTATGGTGTCTGCCCTCTGTTTTCTCAGCCAGAAGTGAGCAGACTTTTCTAGTTGCAAAATCAATATTTTTCATTACAGAGTAACTCAGTCTGCAGAACCAGAAAGTATACTAGTCCTATTGGGTCTAAAATGTGGATTTCCTCAGATCTTTCAGGAATTAGAATCTACTAAAGAGTGGCCGTGTTCCATTGCTTTTCCCTGGAAAGCATCCGTGTTACCTGCACACCTGGTATGCACTGCTGTGTTTCTCTGATGCATTCAGCTTGTGGTCACCACCCTACCACTTGTCTTTCCTTTCTCAGTTCCACCTTAAATTGGATGTAAACTTCTTGAGACACATTTAGTGCATCAATTTCCTCAGGGCATTTCTTTAATTTAAGGAAAGGTACAGAGACTCCAATTAACCTCAGATGAAGAGACCCATAGTTCATTGTCTGTCTGGGAAGATGAACCTCAGGGAACGGTACTCTTATATTGTAAGTGCATGTCAGAACCACAATCAGAACTCATGTTCTTGGCTCCTACTCTGGCATGTAATCTATTAGAACAGTGTGAACGAACAAGTTCATTAACCTCCCAGAGCCTTAATTTTTCTCCTTGCAAAGAAGAAATTATATTTACCATGGGTGAAATCTGAAAAAAACCTCAACACAAATTAAGAACATCAGCACGTGCTATCTTACTATACAGTGGTAAGTACCCTGATCTTTTCTTACAGGCAGAACGGATTCTCAGAAGTAAATGCACTGGTAAATACTGACTTTCTAATGTTACTCACAAGATTACGTTCATACCCACAGATATGCAAGTAACTTAAGGGTAGTGGCTTATTTTGTCTGAACAGAAAGTCAAAAGCACAAGACTGGTATTTGTACAGAGCAAAATGAGCTAATAGAAACATGATTCCTCCTGTTCGATGCTGCCTGCTAACTCCCGATCTCATCCTTGGGCAAAGCAGAACCTAGGAATGTGCTTGCTTCGGACAGAAAGATGTGGCAGCACATCCAACAACAGCAAGATTCAAACCTATAGTGACTGAAAAATCAAAGTGCCACCTGCTTTGTCCTAGTAAGCAGCTACGTCCAAACTGAGATCCCCCAAACTATTTTACTAATACTGGAGTAAAAGGTGGCCCCAGGATGATGCAGGGCACAGCTATAGGGTCGTTCTCCCTTTGCCTTTCTTGC
>RSEF01000009.1:3620408-3684485 GCA_003993805.1 Himantopus leucocephalus
AAAAAAAAAACCCCAAACCCATAAAGGAGAATAATAGAATCAGTCATGCATTGGGTACATTTCATCTACCTCCAGGAATGAACTTTATGCTCTGAATTTGCTCTGACAATGGATCTGGGGTCCCCCAAATAAATATACAGCCTTGTACCATCCTGTGCAGCGCGCATTCCGTTCAGAGTTCACAACTTTTTCCTGAACCATTGCAAGACTGTACCTGGTTCTGATACCTCTTTTGCTTTGTAAACATTTCCATTTCCATTTCCATTTATCATATTGAACGGCCTAGCCATTTTGAATCATGCTCCTAGACTGAAGCTGTCTTCCAGATTTTTTTTCTTGTATTCAGAGTTAGAATAACAGCAGATACTCATTAACCTTTTGCATACTATTTCCTATTCATTTATCTTTATAATACCCTCTTATTAAAATAATCTAGGTCTTTGTTCAGTTCTCTACTAAAAGGAGTTTCCCTCCTGTCTCTTATCAATATTTAGCACCTGTCTTTGAACTCTGGTATCTGCTCTACCTTTTCTTTTCCTTTCTTATGGGAGGTCTAGAAATGAACAAAGCCATTCGGGAGTGAGAGCACTACCGATTTTTGATAGTCTTCATCCACGCTCTTAAGCAGGGTCCTAGAGTGTATGCACAGCAAGCATAAGGCAGGTGAAATATTCCTTCCACTAAGCAACAGAATAAAAGAGGAGGTTTTTTTCCCCCCAGTTACAAGCTCTCACTTCAGTTTATCAACACCAAATTCCACATATTTTTTGCCCCGAGTTTAGCTTTTCTAACTAGCTTGGAGGGGAGTGGAAGGAAAAAAAATGAGAAGAGCAGATCATAATAATAGAAAGTAGCAATCCAACTGCACAAAGTCATCTTTATTGCTTTGTTTGTCCTGGATAGGGAAAAAAATAGGTTTGAAGTAAGTAAACTAAGCAGCAAGTTCTAAAATGTCATTCATGGAGCAAAACCAAGGTTATACTCCGACACCACAGAAGAGACACCGTTATGGTGCAAAAACATTCTCAGATTCTACTCCTGTTATTGCCACCTTATATTATTACATATGGAGGAAAATTCACAACCTGTCAGGAAAATTCATGATACTCAGAAAAATATGAATTGAATTCTTTGTCTATGTTACTGAAGAGTAAATGTTTTCTCTTAAGACTACTGAGTAGTGGGTTTGGTCCTGTGTTAGGCTTCACCTTTTCTTTCTTACCTTTATTGCAGTACAAATTATACAGAGGAACAAATTTATTATTCCGCTCAGAGGGAGTTGAGAGAACACTTAACTCATCAACTGAGGTGGAAGCTTAAGATTTCTTTAACTCGTGTTTTATTGTATAAAGAACACTTAATAATGACTGTGCTTTCACCAAAGAGAGCCTGTCCATGGGAAACTGAAAAGTGGTGCCTGTTGGAGCTTATGGCCTTTGTGGATGATGACTAATTGATCAATGAAAAAAACAGATTACACAGTCCTCCAGTTAATGAATAAGTAGGTTTTTTTCCTGTCTGGGACCTAATGAGAGAAGGATCCCCAAGAGTCATCCACTGAGGAAGAAACGAGCAGTATATATAGTATAATGATGTGAATTCAATACCCACCCAATTTATTTTAAAATATATCTGTGTACATCCTTTGAAGATATCCTCTGGAATAAATTCCTTTGTAATCTGTCATGTTCCACTGGGGTTGGCAAACTTCTGTGTGTGCAGTGGGGGAGAAGATGGGGGGATTTATTTCATCAGGTTTTCTTTAGTGAGGTTTAACCTTCCTTGGAATCTTTCAGCTTCTCTTCCTCTCCTAACAGCTTCCCTCAGATATTTCCCTTTTTAAGCAGCCCTACTACGTGCAAGCGCCCACATTTGACTTAGATATTTAATTCAAGCAATTTATACAGAAGGTTATTCTAATGCCAGATATCTGGACCAAGCTCACTTCCATATTAAGGCAGACACATGTACACAAACCCCTTTAATCTTGCTTTTCATCTTTCTCCAGATACACTAATGAACAGTCATTGGCAACATGAAAACTAATTATTATTGGTTTATCTTTTGCTCCTTCAGCAATAAACCCTCTCGTTTGCTACCGAAAGGCAGAGATAACCCCTGTAAAGAGGTCAAAAAACCCAGCAACTGTTGAGTTGATTTATTCCCAGATAGGAATGAAATAATTTATTTGGATGTAACTTATTGGACAGTTACATCATGTGGCATTTTCTTTCTTATGAGAGAAGAAGATAGGAGAGGATGAACACACACACAGAGAGAGAGAGAAGGTATCTAAGACAGTGAGCAATGGCAAAAAGACTGGACAAAGGAAGAACAAATACAGGGGAAAGGAAGGTTAGCTAAGAAAACAGGAGCGAAAAACGATAGTGGAAAAATACCTAGTAAACTCTCTGATTTCCAGGACTAGGCTTGCTGAGTTCTTTTCACACAAAATCTCACAAAAACATGAATAGAAACTGGAATAATTAAAATGAACTTACATAGACCAGTTGTACAGACACTATTGACACTTAACAGGAATACAGTTTAAGGCTGCTATATATAAAAAACATGTTTAGAGAGTTTGGCCTACCTTGGAATGGTCTCCTGTGGTCCTCTCATTTGAGTGACTGCCAACTGGAGAAGAAAAAGGTTGTTATTAATGACAGTTTGGGGCTCAAAAATAGATTGGGAAACACAGACTGGCTTTGTTGCGCCCTCCAAAAAGGTTGCCCATCCCTAACGCACAGGTGCCCAGTTTGGACCTTACATGGAAAATTCCTTGCAAAGCTGGACCTCTCTCGTAGCTACTAAAGGCAATACCACTGCGATGGAGAAGCAACTCAGTTAAAAGAAAATGTGTGGACACAAGAGCCAACAGAAAAGCAAACACTGAAGAAATTAAGAGATCACAGCAAAAGAGGAAAAATACACTTAAGTTTAAAAAACCAAAACAAACCAAACCAAGCAGGTAAGCTTTCCCTCCCACAGTACTGAAAAGATTTCAGGGCAAGTAATTTCCTTCTTCTCTGCAGCACTTCATGAAATGTATGCTTTGGTTTTCGTGGCTTCTTGAAGTTATTATGTTCTATAGATTAAAAGCATCTCCGAGGACAGGTGCACGCCCCTTCCAAGACACCAATATTGTCTGTTTCTGGCCAGGCGTTTCCACCCGCTTCCCATGGGTTTGGGAAGGGAATGCTTTGCCTCCAAAACCCGTCCCCGACCCACAGGTGAAGGGAGAGGCCATGGGGAGCGCCATCCCACGGGAGAGGGCCAGACACAGCCCAGGTACGGGCCGCGGAGCCCTGGGCTTTCAGCCCCCTCATGAGGAGCGGGGCAGGTGCCTTGGTGGGGCAGCCACGTCCCCACCTCAGGGGAGCCAGATCATGGCTGCAGGTACAACTCTACCACCCCAAAACACACCCTACCTGAGGCACCCGTGTCCATGACAGGAGGTTGGAGGAGGACACAGCCCCGCATGCCACAATCACGGTGTGAGGGAGGGGAAGACCTCAGGGCTGCCGGGCACCTGGAGCTCGTCCCCTCACCTGCAGCTGCTTCCCTGCTAATTGGTGCTCAGCTGGGGCTCGTCGGGTATAATGGTGGCTGCACCCCTCACCCTTCCTCAGGCACCGGGTTGCTGTGGGAGGTGGGTGAGCACAGAGGGCCTCCTGGCAGCGATGTGGGGCAGGCGAGGGGAGTGCGGCCGCTCTGCCTGGCGGGGTTGGGGGATTCGCCTCAGGCGGCGGTGGGTAGCTCAGAGCCGAGGGGGCGGCGGGGAGCCCGCCTTGCCTCGCCTCGTCTCGCCTCACCTCACCTTCCTCCCGCAGGAGCGGCGCCCCGGAGCCCTCCTCGAGCGCTGCGGGGACGCGGCGGCTCCAGCCTCGTCTTCCAGAGAGGGAGCGATGTACCTGCCCCGAAGGGACAACGACCCGTGAGCGGGTGCGGGCCGAGGGAGGGGGCCCAGGCGGCCGCTCGGTGGCGGGAGGCTGAGGGAAGGGGCTGGCGGGGGCGCCGCGCCGCACCGCCCTGCGGTCGGGTCTCTTGGCGCCCTCTGGGCTGGGTGGCTGTTGGCTGTTTTTGGTTTGTTTCAGTTGTTTTTTTTCACCTCCCCTCTCCTCGAGGTGAGCGTCGGCTGGCGCCTGTCTCCGCGGGGTGAGGGCAGGGCTGGGCAGCGGCTGTGAGGGCTTCATTTTGCGGCAGGGCAGCTCCTGTCCCTCCCTCCCCGCTCTCCTCATGGCCGGCCGGTTTCTCTGGTCTGTCAGCCCACGGCTGCGCCTCACCAGAGATGTTTTTGCCTGTGGGGGGTTTGTTACCTGTTGTATCAGGCCGCGGTGGGACTTGGCACATACAGTACGGTGTCCCTCGCTGGGCAGGGCTCCGAAATAGGAATATGGGGGTAACCTCCCTTCTCCGCACCCCCCTCCGCTCTGCCCTCCCGGTAGCAGCCATGTACACCCGATGCGGACTGCCTCCCATCCCGCCGGGATGGGCCCTCACCTGGCAGTTAAGCGGGAAGGACCCGTATATTTTCCCTCCTATTTGCTTTATTGCACTCTACTGTCTCTTCTACTGGGAAATAATTGTGCTTTAAACAAGAAATAAATAGGCCGTTGTGCTTGTCCCGCTGTCCTGGAGGGTGACCGACAGCGGGGAGAGGCTGTGTGTGGAGGAGCAGCACTGTTGTGTTCTCCTGACGCCTTATCCCACGGCTTCACATTTGCCTCCAAAAACATTGCTAGTGAAAATAGCTCCCTCCGTCCCGCGGGCTGAGAGATTTACTGTTGCGCTGTACTAAGGATTACCCCCCACCCCCCTTTTCACAGAAAAACTCATTACTTAAACATGGGTAAACCAGAAGCACAAATAAATATAAAATAATGCATTGTGCACAGATAAGTTGTAAAAGCACTGTTGGGTATGCGTTGTTGCAGCTCTAAACCTAGCATGAGGAAAATTCTTGTGAATCAAGAGGCAATTCTAAATGTCTGTCATACCGCATCTTCTCTCACTAATTTCCGAGACCACTGTCATCATTTCTTATCGGTACTTATTGCTTTGGAATGAGAGAGCCAGTGGTATGTGCTGTGCCCAGTCACAGACAGTCCCTTCCCTAAAGATGATAAATCTCGAGTAAAAGAGAGATAAAGAAGCTTGTCCAAGGTCATGCAGAGGTCATTGGCAAAATAATTGGCTGTTCAAAAAATAAAAATAAATAAAAAATTCTGGCAACTCCACTGTTTTCCACCTTGATCCATGCATCACTGGCAGTGATGACACAGCAGCATGTCCGGAGTGGATGTCAGTGATGTAGAGTCTTCATCTAGATCTGGTGTCACAGGCTTTAAGAGTTCTCTGATGTAACTCAAATGACTTTTCAGAAATCAAAGTTGTAGGGAAGAACTACTTGGACTGTGCATTTGTTGGCAAATGTGGAAGGAGGAAAAAAAAAGATGCTAATGCTTGTGTATCAGCATATTTTTAAACTAATGGTCAGAAAGTGGAAGAGAGTTTGGAAAGTGACGAGCAATAGCAATGTACAAGCATGAAATATGCAAGGAGGCTTTCAGTCAAGACAAACTTTTAAGAGACCTTAATGAAAGCTAGAGCTGCGTTATGGTTGTCCAGACAATAAACAAGAGGGAACAACTAAATAAGAGTCCACAAAGTCCCAACTTCTATTTATGGCAATTCACAGAATACGCCTTTTGAGCTGTCTTCATCCCCTGGTTGTTAGTTTGAATCTGAGCAAGACAAAAGAATGAAAATAATTTTGTCTCAGACACCCCACTAACAATGTGGAATGACAACATTCTTAAGATTGTCTCTTATTTACAGGTCTCCCTGTTTCTATCTCCTTTTTCTCCCCTCTCCATGCAGACGTATACAGAAAAGAAAATTAATTGGAGAATTTGTATTAATCCTTAGCTGAAAAGTTATCTTGACTTTTTGAGTTAAATGCGGATTTACTCTTCCATATGTGTCTAAATAATGTTCATTCTCTAGTCTCCTGTCTCTTCATTAAAACTAACTTTGTTAGTTCTTTTTAAAATTAGCCTTAGCAACTCGCCAATGCATTTTTTTCTGTTTTTTCAACCATGGTATAAATACGACTGACTTTTAGTAGGAATGGTGTCTAGTGAAAGGCTACAGAGGCAAACCTAGAGCCAAACCCAGAATAAAATCTTAACTAATTGGCTGCTCTGTTAATGCATAACCAGATTCCCTTGCTCCAATGATTTTGTCAGTACACCATGCTCACTATATAATGTTTTAAATCCATCCCCAAATGCCTCGTTCACACTACTCGACATTCCAAGTACCACTCCTCCCATCCATCTGTCTGACACACGAAATGCCAAATGCCTTTCCTTATTTGGGTCTTTGAAAAGTTGATGCAAAAAGAGATGCAAGGTGGCTCTCGCTGAGGTCCCCCACAGACCCCCAGGCCACTGTGCTGGAGGAGTAGAATTGCTGGAGCTTGCCTTAGAGTCCAACAAGCAACACTAATTTTCGTTCTATGGAACCAGTGCTGCTGCCAATCTGGCAGGTCTGGAAATCTTTCTGGAAGGAGACAGAGCTGGAACAAAGAACCACGTACAAAACCGAGCATGGTGGGGGACCATCTCTCTGGCTTGATTAGGCAACTTCGTATCTCCTCTTAGCAGCGTCTTGGGATTGAAGCATGCCTCGTGATTATTAA
Organism: Himantopus leucocephalus; assembly: GCA_003993805.1. Lineage (NCBI taxonomy): Eukaryota > Metazoa > Chordata > Aves > Charadriiformes > Recurvirostridae > Himantopus > Himantopus leucocephalus. The sequence goes on from RSEF01000009.1 coordinate 3,627,115, forward strand.
GGGCGTATTTATGGTTTATTTGTATAAGCAACCATAAGGAAATAAGATGACAGGCCTACTCAAGCTGATATTGCATTCAAATGAGGGTCGTAACAAGAATATATCTCTCTGTATATCACAGGAGTTACTTGGCTCTAAGAAAAACTACATGAAACTCTTTCATCAGCTCTTTGTCCGTGTGTTCCCCACCCCCCCCCAAAAAAGTGAGTCCACTAGAAAATTTTGCAAGTCCACTATGAACTTGTTTTATTTCAGTCATTCAAAAAATAATAATAAAAAAAGTTAAGAGTATGTCCCTTTCTAACTTTGAAACATGCTTTTTTTATTATACATTGGACACGTTTTGTTCCAATACTTTTAGCTTCCTTGGAAACTAAAAACAAAACTTTACGAAGCAATCTGAAATTATATGTAAAATAAAATAGCTTTATTCAACCAGCACATAGTTAGCAGGTAGACCAATGCAAATAGCTGTTTTCACAGCCCTTGATCAAGTAGTGAGTGGTCCAATTACTCCTGGTCTTAGCTCCAGTGGCTCATCAAGTGGATCAGAAATGGCACATTGAGCCAATCCTTAAGTCATCCATAGCTTTATTGCTAGCTTCATATGGCTTATAAAATGAAATAAGACAAAAATTATTTTATGTTGGTAGTTAAGTTCTGCCACTCAGCATGGAACATGTTGGAAGATGGGTTTTTGGAGATGCTGTGCGACTAACCTGGAAATACAGACATGGTCTGGTAGGGGGACGTTCTACATTTTTAATTTTGTATCGATTCTGTTTGTCAGTGCAAGTACTATTTAAGCAAGAAACTATTCCTCTAGGGCCTTCAAGTTAATACACTTATTGTAGCCTCCTTATCCTGTTAAAATGAAGAGAATCGGATTGCTCTGGGTTGAACAGCTGCTTGAAGTCAATCTCTGGGTCCACTGTGAAGGGAAACAATATTAGTGAAGGGAAGCAGAAGGCAGCATATCAAAATTATATCCTCAAAGCATTTTCTACAGATGTCTCAAAGGTTCATGAGGCATTAGGAAGCATAGAAGACATCTGGTCACATTTTTATAATCTCATCAGCGTATATAGAAAAGTCTTCTCTCTGTTTACCTCTACTTGTCAAGAGCCACGGAAAGGCTTATATATATATATATTATTTGCTTATTTATCTTATTGCTATGTGAACATACTTACTGATTCTTATCTATCCAAATCAGCTTAATGTGTTGTTAAGTCACCAGCTTCTCTCACTGTAAAATCTGACTCTCCTGCTTATTTATAGCTCTTCATTGAATCACTTTGTAAAGTAGGAGATTTGGGGATATTTTTATACCGTGTTATGGGGCACGTTGTCTTTCATCTGCAAGTGCTGTGAAATCACTCTTTCCTACTCAAGAGTACTATTGTAGTTTTGTTCAGTGTTAATGACACTTCAGTTTGGTCTGTGAAAATACTTTACTTCTCCCCTGAAAGCAGAATACTAAATTGACTCTTTCTGCAGGCACCACTGCAGCTTCCAAAATCTCAGCGTGATGAATTGTTCCTGGTGCCCTGATCCTACAGGTTAACATGGGCTGCCCAGCCAGGTTCACCAGTTACTGTGGAATCCTAGTTAGACCAAGAACATGTTGCAGAGGCTAATTTTGATGAACCAACATGGCAGGCTTTATTTACTCTGATTTGTCATCTTGACCTAGTTTGATGTGGCCATTTCTTTCCTAAGAAGCAATTAAAGGAGAAACAGAAAAATATTCTGACTTTTGTTTTGCCTGGAGGACATTATATTCTACACTGTTGCACCATTAAACTACTATTTCTTAATCCAAGGCTTTTCATTTAAATTGCCAACATATTGGACAACTTACTTCATTCTCGTGATCATATTTCTGAAGACCACATAAGCCACACTGTTATCCATGAGGCGTGTTTTTGTTGCCTGCCTTTTGTTATCTATTTTGCCAGAGGTCTGTGTGAAGTGTCTTCATTTATGCTGCGTAACTAGTTGAATCTCATTTTTTCATCCCCCAGTCTTTCCTTCCACTTCTAGACCAACCCTAGACCTCCTGTTCTGTATGTGATATCCAGACTCTGTCCTCTTCCATCTCTGCGAAGAAAACAAGCTGTTCCTTTGGAGATTGTTTTTGGAGAATGTCCCAGTGTTGCAAGTCAGTTCTCACTAACCCTATTTGCTGTAGTGTGAAGGAGGTTGTCTGAGCAGGGACCAATTTTCTTGCGACCTAAACTCTGCATGTACAAAAGAAGAGAAGTAATATTTGTACCATTACATTAAAAAGTTGGACGTGCCTTACGCTTTTCCAATCACTAGGTCCTACCCACAAAGGTACTAACCTACTAACTACTAACCTACGTCCTTTACAAAGCAAAATCACTCTCCCTTCCCACCCAAACTCTGAACAGACAGAACTTCCCATGCATTGTATACTTCCTAAAGGAACAGAGGAATTGGATCTACTGATAGTGGAGGTCACTCCTTTATGTAGGAGGCACTATATTGTTACCTCCAAACTCTGCTAATGGAGCCCAAGTGGTGGTGCACTGATTTCAGGGGCTGACCTCAGCCTGGCCTGTGGGATGTTTCCAGGTGGTCTGTCACATTTTCCCTGTAGGAGACTGATTTATTACTGTGTCCTGTCTGCCTTCCCCCAGTGAAGTGAGAGCATAGCCCTCCTACTTGTGCTCCCCCATTGGCCCCCAATTCTGGCTGTAGAACCTGGACTAGAGATGGCAACTCTGCTGCACCTAAAGTCTGGGATAATGGCTATGGAAAGGCAGGTTGATGCCCATGTGTGTTGCTATGCAGTGGGAATAGGGATCCCCTTCAAGCCCCGTATTGTTTAAATCATCTGGTCTAAACTGATCACATCCCCTGGCATCAAAGCAGCAGCGTTAAAATGGCTTTAGTGAGTCTTCTGAGCTGTGTGAATTACTAGCAAAAATCCTGTTGTATCACCTGAATTACTGAGTTAGCTTGAGAAACCACTGAGGTGAACTGAGAAACTTCAGAGAGGAAAGAAATCAAGCTTAAATAGCATTCAGCCCAGTGTGGTACTGGGATTTAGTCTCACATGAGCTTGCAACTTTAATTCTCGTCAGTTCTTCGAAAATGCTTGATGTAGCATCTTGAAAAGTCAAAAATTTTGGTCTTTCTAGCCTTAATACACCTGTTGTGTCTTGAGTGTTGCAAGATTTAAGGTCAAGCTGAGTTTATAGAGTGTATTTCTTGCAATACTCTCACAAAAAGGCTAAGTTAAAACAACAGCCGAACAACCCAGCTTTTCTCCCAGTAGTGAGCAAGGCGCCTGGTGTTTCAATGGGAACTGTGCTACCCAGAAATCTCTCATCTCCTCCCCAGTGCACTGGCTCTATTGACAGCCCTGCAGCATAGACAGGTAATTTAAACAGCGTTAGAGATGGGGCCAGAGCAGGTGGTGTGTTTTGATAAAACAAACTTCCTAACCATCCAGTGGCGATCAGTTCATGCTATTCACAGCAAGAAGAACAGTTTACTCCATTCCTCCACAGGTGATGAAGGCACCATCTGCAAAGTATTTTGTTGCTAAATGAAAAATAGTGACCTCTTTTGTCATGGTGGGATTTTGTTTTTTCTGCTTTGTCTATATCTATGCTTTTGCTTTCGTTGCAAATGTATAGTGACCTAGTTTGGGGCCTGATGTGGTTCCCTGTGGGCATTGGTGTCTGTTCCTGGAAGGAGGTTCACTGGAGCCAGCCCAAGCAGAGCTATTGATATTAGGCTTATGCTGCATGTATGTTTTGTCTCAAGGGTTTTCATGTCAGTACTTGAAAACCATGTTATGCTGGAGGGATGCTGTCTGCAACTCCCAAACGAGCAACTAATGAATGTGCCAGTTCCTTCCTGAAATGCTGCGAGAGCGCTCGTCCCACCTGCGTAAACAGAGCCAGTGCTCCTACCAAACAAAGGTCTCTGGTAGTGTGCCGCTCTGACTATGGAAAACACGCTGTTTCACCTGCTTGGACGGCAAATGAACCTGGGGTAGATGACTTCTGGGGAATGCGTTGCTTTCCAAGTTCTAGATGCTTTATTTTTCCAAGGCTAGCACACCCTCACAACTCACCCAAGTTACATATTTGTCAGTATGCGATGGCAATAAATTTCCCTTTCTCGCTTACCTGCAGCAAGAATAGTAATGCACTGACATGAGGTGTGAAATCATATTGGAGTGCTTTTATTGACACTCAGGCTAGAGCTAAATTATATTTTTCCAGGACTTCAAATGCAGCAATTTTAATCTTGTTCTGATTTGATAAAACAGTCTGGTTTTGATTCCTTGAAATGGGTTTTTCCAGCCCTGTTCTTTGTTTTTTCAGCCCTGCTCTTTGCTTAGCCAACAGTTTGAACTTAGCACTAGTAGGGAGCCTGTCCTGAAAACGCAGAAGAGAGCAGGAAATCCAGTACTTCACTGAAAAATGAACGGATAGCAGCTCTATCATGTTTTAAGAAAGCAGAGAATTGCATCCTTGCAAGAGGTGACCTACAGGTGAATTTGCTTAGTTCTGGGACCGGTGAGCAAGGAACCACAAGGGAGAGCTCCATTATAAGCAGAGGGTATTTACTCAAGAACTAGTTAAATGGCTTTCTGGAAAAACTGATAAAACTGACATCCCATTTTTCTATTAAAAGGTTCAAGCTTTCCTTAAAAACAAAGGGAAAAAACCCACCAAACAACTAGCCTTTTAATGCCAGCTTTTGATTGCCAAAGCATTCATTTATTTTCCAATGCATCATATACGTGTTTTAAACAAACAAACAAAAGCCTTGAAAAAATAGTTCAACATTACCTTGTTATGTCAACATGGTCAGTATTTTTTAAATGCTTTTTATTTAAAATGTTTTAAATGTCCTAAAGGTCACCTCTTGTGTCAACCCCATTAAAAAAAAAATCATTTTCACACATGCCCACTCTCACACCCTCTGCATACCAAAGTTGCCTGTTGGCCCTGGCCCGCACTCGCTGGAGGACAGCTAGGTGTTGGATATTTTTGGTTCCTTAACAGAGCGCTTCTCGTGGAGTCTCATGATGAATGTGATGCACAGCACAAGCGGGAGAGATTCCCGTACTGCTCCTATCTAAAAAGTTTCACAGACGTCAGGTTGGGAATAGAGCTACGCTTTGTTCCCCCTTTGCTGTTCAGTCATCCAATGTGTTTTTCTGGTTGAAGTGCTTTTAAGAGTCGTTGAGGGATTCTGCGGCTGTGTTATGTAAAAGAGCTTTAAAGAGCAATCTGTTTCTCTCACTTAAACTTCCCCCCAACCCACACACAGAGGTGCTGATTTTGTGGCCATAGTGATTCCCCTTTAGAAAGGGTTATTTGGAGATACAGTTAAAACACAGGCAATGAATTTTAAAGCTGTCTGTGGCAGTACCTAGCCTTTGTCAATCTCCTCTTCTCGTAATCTCATATGTGTTCATTTCGTTTCTCCTGCTCAGAGTAAACTTTGTGTTGCAGTGTATTTGGGGGACAAGGTGTGACGCTGGGTTTGTAAGCACTGAGTGCTAGAGGCAAGTACTGATCTGATGGCTCCCTTAGCAAAAGTGTGTATGTTGGCTCCATGCCCTGGTCGTATTTTTGCTGTGCTTGCTGTGTTGTTATGAGTGGTGCCCCTGCAGTTGCAGTGGGATCTGGTGGTGGGCTCTTTCCAGCCCTGTGTGTTGTGCAGATGTGCCATATACCGCAAAGAAGGTGCGGTCTTCCTGCATGAGATAGCTGCATTTCAGCGGCTTGCGGAGTTGGTGGAAAGAGGGATGCACCATCAGGTCCGAGTGGTCCTGTGGTGAATTAGATGATGTAAACACAAAGATGGCGTAATTCAGTGGTCACAACTGGGGAGCTTTGGTGATTTTTGTACGTGCGTGTGTGTGTGTAGGAAGAAGGGGATGATACATCTAAGTCATTGCTCCCAGGAAAATGTGGCTACAGAATGACTTTTCATTTGGTTGAAGATGTAGGCAGGGAGGCAGCATATGTGAAAAATTTTCATTTTTTTTTTTCTCTGTGCCTGTAATTCCTGATATCTGATTTGATTGCTTCTTTACTTATAGTGAGGAAACACTTTCCCTCTCCTGCTCTATAAAATACCATCTAATGCATATATTTAAAGCAGTGACTAGGTAGTTCTCTGCAGTCTCTCATTTGATGTGCCCCATCCATTTACTGGTTTAGCTTTCTGTCTCTGGTGTAGCTCAACACAATCTGTCTGGTTTGTGAGTAGTTTAAGCAGTAAAGAGTGTGGTAAAATCCTTACCATGATTCTGTTTTATTTGTTTCTGTGCCAAGCTTCTGGCAAGGGACTTTGGGACCTTGTCCCTCCACAGTGTCCCACCCCAGTTAATAGGAAGGACTTCTGATATGAATACAAAATCTGCAAACTTACAATTCACGTTCTGGAGGACACCCCTCTGAACTAAAGGAGATTGCTTGTATCCTAATGGAAAGTGAACACCTGGTTTCTTCCTGCCTTGTTGCTGCTGTGTGACTCGAGGACTCACAGTTCAAGTGCAGGTGCTGTGCGTGGGCTGTTGAGAAGTTTGGGGCATTCAATACTGAACTGGAGAAGGCCCTGAGCAACCAGGTGCTTTGACCAGGGAGCTGGAGAAGATGATCTCCTAAACTATTGTGTGAGATCTGGACTGGATCTAGAAAGTGGGATCCCACTGAGTGAGGGAAGCTGCACCTGAACCGGGTACTGGCAGATGGGGTATTAAAGCGCAGAGGCTATTAGATAGGGAGATCTACAAGACTGGTCTGCTCCCCAAGGGCCCAGTTGAGCAGAGAGGGACATCCGTTGCAAAGAGCATAATTCTGGTTCTGCAACTCCCATGATGAGAGCTAAGGATGTTGTACCTGCTGCTGATGACTTCACTTGAATCCATTGCCACCATCTCCTCTGCTCAAATGCTGACAAAATCTGCTATACTGCTGACCTGTAGCAATTGCTGTTTCATGACCTTTTGTTCAGTGGATATAATTGCTAGTTCCATCCTACGTTTTTAGAAATCATTTTAGTGTTACTAAGACAGTGATTCCACCTCTTAAAAATGACGAAGGGTTGTCTAGTCATCATTAGGTTTAAAAACACCACTGGTAAATGACCGGTCGTGATTCTGGGAGGAAATTGCACCTTCGCAGAGTGCAGAGATGTATAAAACTGGAAAAGAGCAGAGTTCATCATTATTTTAGTAATTCTGTTAGTGAACTTCATCTGCCTACAAAGTATCTTCTGCTGTTAATCATTAGGTCATTAACCTTAACAGTACTTCTTGGTGTGCAATCTGCCCAAGCAAAATATGTCAGTGCATCTCTACCTCTAAACTCAGCAGAACTCCACAACTTGCTGACATTTAGTGAGGAGACATCAGATTTTGAAGAGCAGGTAGAAAGTGTGTAAAAGTGATTGTGAATGTAGGAGTACTGGGTCTCTTGTGGTGAGCATAATCCTTTTAATACTCAGCTCTTCTGCAGCCACGAGATTCATTCATTTAATCTTGAAGCATCTTGAGGGAAATGAATACAGGCAAGTTCAGATCAATTATCACACCAAAAAAAGAAGCTGCTTGCATTTCTCTGGGCAATCTGTGTGCACTGTAATGTCAAGCTGTGCGTGAGAATATGTTACCACAAAGGAAGGTAGTATGCTCTAATTAGCAGTCACAAAAACGAAATACCAAGGTGTTATTTCAGTGAGTAAGAGCCAGACATGTACAGATTGTGATACACGAATGTTACGGAGATGCGCGGTACTCCGAGAGATGCTTTTTCACAGGAGGATATTGCATACTATTAGGCACTCATCACATGTGATTGTACTCCTTTTTTTATAGGGTTCATATAAATTAAGCTTGAAAGGGCTTTAAATGCAGCGCTATTTCTGTAGGTGTATATCACAAGTACAGTTGGATGGGAACTTTCCAAGAATGCTTTTTTCCCTCTAGGAGAGGGAGTTTGTTAGAAAATGTCAGTTATGTCAAAATCAAAACGTTTGAGGGAACCTGGCTGTTTGACAACCTATTGCTGACATTCGTGAGTTTCTAATAGAGACCTGTCTGTTTCTTGCAGCCTTGTTGATGCTGGGGAGTTGAAGGACTCACACTTCAAGTGTGGGCTGTTGAGAGGTTTGGGACCTCAGGCTTTCTGGGCTCTCTGATATGGGGTCTAGAAATGGGAAGCTCTGGGTCCCTCAGCTTCACTGTGAGATGGCTTACTCTGGTCTCCTTGGCAGAGAGCCTCAAAGGCCCTTGTTCAAGGTTTTGTCCTTCTCCTCTTTGTAGGGTCCCACTGATGACTTTCAAGGACTTCTTGTGAAGTCTCTCAGAATAAGAAAACACACAGAAAATCCTCCAGAGCTGGGAGCAATAAACTGTTCTGTTTCATTCAGAAAAAAAAACCCAAACTGTTTTGGCTTCTCTGCTCTTTTTTTTTTTTTCCTTTTTCTTTTCTCCTTCTTCCACAATGTCCTCAGTTCTGGATATTTCTAAATTTCTTCTTGTTGTTCTAATTCAGAACAAAGCCTTTCACAAAATATCAGAATTTCCCATAGGAAAGAAATCCTGAGTTTTTCCAGTCTATGTACAATGCCTTTGGGTTTGGTCCCTATGGGGATGGTTCTTGCGAAGGAGATGATAATGCTTCAGCAGGCCACTAACTGGGCCTTTGCTTTTTAAGAACCATTTCTGGATCCACTGGTGAATTAGAAACATCAGTGTCCCTGCTTTTACTTAACTCTCTCTCAGAGCACACTGAAGTGGCGGTCATTACAACTGCATCCTGTTACTGTTTCATATGTGTTTCTTGATGCATGTGCTGGCCTCGTTTGACTTCATTATTCCATCACAGGGTTGTCTCATATTTCTCTTGATTATTTTTTTTATTAAACTATTTCTAGAATTAGAGTTCGTGCAGAAAAAAATTAAAACGCAGAACACACGCTAAATCCTTTCATCGCATTAGACCCTGTCTAGCTGATTTCCCATTGTCTGCCAGGACTAGTACTTAATGATTTTAAATATTGTTCTGGGCTGAGCTGACAGCAAACCTTTTAGCTAAGGCTATTACATGTAAGGCACTGGATAGTATCTCTTCTACAATGAAACTGAACAGTTGTCTGCTTTGTCTCTGCAAGATACTTGCTCTCTGTTTTGCCTGGTCTGCACAGATCTGGACTGTGTTATTTATGCTGGATTCACAGTATTTGTCACAGGAATGGCTGCTAAACGGAGCTGACGTTTGGGAAGGAGGAGCAAAAAGGGAACTGCACAGTCCACTTCAATTACTTAGTGCCTCACTAAATTTTAAAATTTGAAAACCAAACAGATTTCTCAACATTTATTATCAAGACCAACAATATCAGTTTTTGAAACTGCATATACTTTGTGCAACAGCCTATGCTAATGTTTTAAATTACTACTGCCCTGCTTTTACTTGGTCAGTAATCTTAAGAGGTAAATAATAGATAAAACGTAGGTTATATTCACGAAGGAGAAATGTTAATGGCAATTGATAATACTGTGTATAAGGCGTCGGAAATTACTAATGATTACAATTAATCCACTTCAAAGTCTTATCTGTTAAACTGTGTTTCAAGGGTTGCTAATCCATGTAATCCAGAAGAAAAGACAGAGCCACAGAACCAAAATTCGTTCATCAAACATTCATTTAGCCTCTAGTTGAAGTTCATCATGCTGAAAAAGAAGGTCCTCCTCATGTAAAGGTTTTTGAGTTGAATATTGTGAAAGCATCTTTCTGATTTAGACCTCTGCAAAAATGAATTAAACTGTTCAGCCAAACCCATTGGGCTCCTACCCCTATTTAGGGACCACAGCAAAACGTGGGTTTGCACAGGGACACTCCTAGCGTGGTATCCCAGCAGTGCTGGCTGTCACAGGGAAGTGTTGGAGGGGAGTTTCTCTCTGGCAGATAAATTCCTGACATGAGCAAGAGGAAACAACTACCCTGATTCCTGCTGGGTACAATGAGCAGCATAACTAGAAGAAGGTTTGGTTGGTTTGATGTATTACCCGAGGCAGGAGGAGATGGCACTGGGCAACGTCAGCTTTCAAATAAGCTGGAGCCATCTAGTGCATCAGAGCCAGCTCACGCGTTTATTAACCTTCTGATAGGTTTGAAGCACACACGCACACAAAAACGAGTGTAGGATCCATGCTCAGCAAAGGGGAAAACACTAAAATAGATGCTGGTAAGCTCTACTAATAGCTTTAAACTATCAGTGTCAGACATACTCAGCTGAGTGTAACAGGCTTCAAAATGTGAACTCCCTGGAAGTCAGGTAGTAAGCACAGTTCCTTTCTGACAGCCTTGCAAAATCCTTCTGCCCTGGAAAAAATGGGAAGGCTGCCAGCACAGTATTTTCCTGGGAGACTTCTGTTGGTGCCATCCACTTATCCAGAGGCTAAACTTTCATCTAAATGGAACAACTAACTTTTCAGCCCATGCAAAGAAACCCTTCTGAGCATGAATCTTGGCAACTCCTCGACAGCATACAAATGGGTTTCTAAATCTGTCTCAGTTCAGCAGCGAAATGAGTAGAAAGGTTTCAGTAGCCGCTTGTGCAGGTTTATTTTGAAGAAGCGCTCTACAGAGGCAACCATAGCATGGGCTGTTTTTTTCCTTGGAGAAACACACGGGGTTTGTACTGCAGCCTTAGCAGGAGCTGGACCAGGGAGGCTTGGTGTTGCCTGTCCCTTTCCAGGCTTCTCCTCTGGACTTGAGAGGGAAGTATCTCTCCAGGAAGAGGCCAGATGATCCTGTGGTTTTGCTGTGCTAAGCAGGCAGGCTTAAGGAGTGTGGGGTATCTGCTTATTGAGCGCAGGCTCCAGGACAGATTTAGAAGAACTGACAAGTTTGGAAGCACAGTGCTCTCTGACAAGCGACATGCTGTTCAGATCAAGAACGGTTGTTAAAGGCTGTGCAAGGGTGGATGCGTGACCCCCACCTCTCCCAGAGAAAACTGGAGAATCATTTCTAATTACTGTGAATAAATCTCCATTTCAAATGTTATAATGATTCATTGAGCACATGGAGCTGAGCAAATACTCTGGCATTAGTGAAATGTCATACGTAGACAAAACATGCCTATCGTGTGTCAGGAGCAGAAAAGAAATAAAATTAGAAAAATACTGCAATTGTTAAAAAGAAATTGTGTGATCAGATGATGTAACACCTGTTTGTAACTGTAACTTACTGGCTGCATTCCTCCCTTTATACTTTCCTCTTCTTGCTTTGCAAATTCTGCTGATAAAGAGAAACATGCATTGCTCTCTTTAAGCCCTTAAAAACACAAACATTTCTTCCAGGTGGCTTTTTACTACTTTCTTCCCAGCACGACTATCAGTTGGGGCACGTTTTCTACGTAACTGTGTGTCCGCAACCCTCTTCTGTTCGCAATTACTTGCTGCGCTGAAGTACCAGCCTTTCCTTTATGCTCTTGCTAACCATTCTGCCCACCAGCTGGAGGATTATAATAATTTATCATTTTTGAACCTGGTAGGGGTGTGTTTGACTTTTAGTCATTCACAACGTGCATCAGAGGGGGATGAAATGAAACATTAGCGGTGCAGTTTTTCCTCTACTCTGCGAACCCTCTGAAGCGTTGGGAACAATGGGAATGAGCTCTTGCCAGGTGTGGATTGTTTAACTAGAACAAGTGCATTATTTCATGGAACAAAAGATCTTAATATACAAGGTACTTAATTTTCTTCCATCTCAAAACCAGCAAGTGGGTGTTTGCCCTGTGGTTATTTCCCGTTGTCTTTTGTGTTTGTTGTGGGGCTTAACAAATGATTCAGCACTGCGTGTAAGAGAATGAAGGTTTTTAATAAGCACGCTTCCTCAGGCCGCGTCCTTTGTTAGCGTCTCAGGATTCAGCAGGACAGAGGGCTGTATTTCCTAAGTGCTCTCTGTATGGCTCTGCCCCTCTTCTGGGCTTGGCAGTGGTGCCCCGGGGCGGGCTGTCCTCCCGCAGGGCTCACCGCTCGGCTCCAGGGGCACAACCTCCTCAGCCTTTCAGGTGCGGTACTGCATGGCTCTGTCTTCAGTGTTCCCTCATCCAGCCAAGTGATTTGGTCTGAAAAATCTATGAAGAGATCATAATCTTTTGCATAATTTACCTCTGAGGTGTGTCATCCCTAAACATTCATGGGGGAATTTAATAATAGCGCTTATTAAAGAAGCTGATAGCATATGCTGTAAAACCTGATACAGAAGCACAATATACTGGAAAAATGGTTATTAGCAGATTGGTTCACACTTTTTGAAAGGTTTCTTAAGGAGAGGCTAAAACAAGATAATAATTTACAAATACCTGAAAATGTTTTTCCAGGTTCAGGTCTTCCGCACTCTGTTTATTATAAACTGTAAAAAAGTAGTACAGGTTTTCAGTCTCCTGCTGCTCCTGTAATAAACTTGCTGAGTCATGATTTTCTGTTATTACTGATATAATAGAATGTATAATTGGTGTTTCACAGATAAGTGTGAGGAACTTATTAGCAAGGATAAGCTTTCTTCGCTCCTTCCCTTGCCAGCAGGTTGCTCCAGATGTACTCTGTAAGGGAAATGGACAGGTATGGCAGCACCAACATAGCACTTTGTTTTCTTCCTGTCTATCCTCTGGTATCAATCTCTGGTTCTTTAGAGGCAGTGATCAGACACAAAATTTGTCTTAAACAGTGCAGGGGAAACAGCACAGTATTGAAGAGATGATGATGGTACTATGGTATATGAGAGCAAAGACACAAGGAAGAACTTCCTCGCAGGAAATCCTCTGCACTGTTATGATAATTGACATATAATACTTAGTTTCGAGCAAGCTTACCACCTCTTGTAGTACATGCCATTTGATGGGCTGAAGTAAACGGGCACAAGCACTCTTCATCTCATGTGGTATTTGTCATCACATTTGGTAGCCAGAGACAGATATGGCTAATGAACCCCAAAGGTGTGTATTTTTTAACTCAGGAAGTACGTGCAATTTAACTTCACTTTTCTTCATGTTGTGTATTTGCTGTCTTGAATGCTTTATGCTGTCGTCTAGTTTGTGGTATTAACACTGTTGCAGTCATATATGAGCAGTGGTTGTAAGTGAGGCAAGGTCTATATGGAGAGGAAATGCTTCTCCGTAGATCAAGTGGAAAAAACAGACGCTTAAGAATATAGTCCTTTCTACAGATCATTTAGCATTCATAGCTCTGGAAACACTGAACAAAGAAGATAACAGTCATTATTGCCGTTTTACAGGTCTGGACATGGATGGAAAGGAAAACAAATTGGCACAAATGGCACTGGAAGCCACGTCTCCCGAGTCCCATTCATGTGCTTGGTGATTTCTTTTCAGTCTTCATCTCTAGACGTGTGACCAAAAGGCACTCTTGACATAACTCCAGTTAAACTTGAAACTGTTGAGTTGATATAAAGTCAACTTTGTCATATACTTAATTTCCAAAGATTCATGGTCAGGATGGTATTTGCATCTTCAGATACTCATCCTTAAAGCACCCAAAAAGTAATAATGACTGATAAGACACATAAAAGGAGTCTTTCCTTCACCCTGTTGTCTTTGGCAGTCATTTTTCATTCCTTGGCTGCACACATGTATTTTGTGCCTCAGCAAGTGTGCAACCCATGTGGTCTTGCCAGATGGGAACTTGATAGTCAAGGTGATGAAAATACGGACAAGGGCAAGTATTGTTAAGTGGGCTGAATGTGAGACAACAGTAGGTTATGCTGAAGGGGGGGAGAGGGGGGGTAAAAGCTAAAGGAGATTTACAGATGGACTGATCTTGTCTAATATTTTTCTTAAGGGCATGGGTAGGTGGGAGTATGCATATAAAATTGATCCAAAATTTAGAAGATCAAAATATATAAGGAAAAACAAGAACTCTAAGGACTAAACTACCAAAGTAAGCAGAAATTCTGCAGTGCGCAGAGCAAGTCTGTCCCTAACGGGACTAATAATAATGGTTTCTTATATACTGTTGGAGCTCTACATTGGGAAAAGGAGAAGCAAGGCATAAATATATTCATTCATCAGATGACTGTCACTGTAAGCGAGATGAATGTGAACCTAAAATGTCAGGCAATATTTTTTCTACTGGAGATAGGGCTATGCACAAGGTCCTGAGTTAACTTCATTTTAAACAGTGTGAATAATTCTAGTCATATGTGTTCAGAAAGGATTAAGTCATACTGGAAAAGGTACAGAAAAAGGCTAGTAGGACACTAGGGGAGTGGAAAACCTGTCTTGTAAGCAGACTTAACTGGTTTACTCTGGCAAAATAATTGTTCTCTAAGTTCTCTAAGTGGGGTAACATCAGAGGCTGGGTGCAGAACCAGTTCCATAAAAACAAATAAGCAGGATCTGATGACTGATGTCTAGAACCTAGAAGAAAAACCTGGAAGTAGCAGTAGCGTAGGCATAGTAATACTCAAAACTGTAAATGAGAGAAAGCCTGATCAGTTTGTGAGAAGATTTTGTAATGGGGTCAGATGGTGTAGCCCATACTTCCAATCTTGGTATTATTAAAGGCCAAGGGAAGCTCCTGAGATTTATTTTTAAATGACTTGAAACTACTGAGTTGTCAGGTAGTCCTGTAAGCCCTTGGGTTCATGAGAAGTCTTTGAAATAAAGTTCTGTGCTTTGGAGTGAAGTCAGAATTGATTATAATCAGATCGCTTTTGGCCGTCACCAAGGACTTGCATGCTCAGATCTTAATCTAAAATTCTGTTGCGCTGGGATTAATAGTTGGATCATCTTCTAAAGTCAGTTCCTCTGATTTCAGTGGAGTTATGCTGATTTCCAACAGCCCAGTCATTTAAAGTAATGGGAATTAATGAATTTTATATAAAGTCAAAGAAAAGAATATAGCTGGAGTTCCCTGTGCTGTCTGGAGGATGATAGTAAAGAGTACAAATGTTTTTTAAAAAAAATAAAAGTACCTATCAACCTGTCATCATAGAACTTCATGATATATAGACACCACATGAAAATCTTTAGAAGTCTGGGATTTTAAGTTGTCTTACTTGTTCTAAGAGACCGTTGGCAAGAATCGCAGCATCACAAAAGTCTAGAAAAGAAAGCAATAAACAATGTGGGGAAGGGACAGACCACATAGATCCCATCTAACTTCTTACTTGCAATTATGCATACCCTGTGTTCATGGGGGGAAAAAAATTATTTGGAAAAAGGTAATCTTTAGTATGATAGCCCATAATGCAGACCTGTCAAATCAAAGGTCTTCAGATTTGAAGATCATCATAGATTTGAAAGTTGTTTTAGAAAAGAAAGTCTCTTCAGAAAGTCTCCTAGAAAAATAAACCCAGGAGATTCTAGTCTGAACTAAAGTGTCCAGGTTTAACACAAAAGCAGAATCACATAAAGTCACAGAATCATGGAGGCTGGAAGGGACTTTTATGGAGTAGGTTGTTCAGAACAATGTCTGGTTGGGTGTTCAATATTTTAGAGGATGGAGACTCCTTAACATCTCTGAGAAATTTGTTCCAGGATTTGACTGTCCTCACAGTAAAAGAAGTGTTTGGGTGTTTTTCTCATGTTTCATGGAGTTTCGTGTATTCAGTTTGTGTCCATTGCTTCTTGTCCTTTCACTGGGCACCACTGAGAAGCATCTGGCTCATCTTCTTTATACTCTTCTATCAGGTATTTATACACACAGATAAAATTCTCCTGAGCCCTCTCAGGAGAGCCCTCTCAGCCCTCCAGGCTGAACAGTCCCAGTTCTCTCAGCCTCTCCTCACATGAGAGATGTTCCAGTCCCTTCATCATCTTTGTAGCCCTTCCCTGGACTTGCTCCTTCCCAGGGATCGAGGCAAGGCTCTCTGGCCTGTATATCCTTCCTTACCCTTCTTGAAGATAAGAGGAATGTTTTGCTTTCTTCCAGTCCTGAGAAAATTCCCCTGATCACTGTGACCTTTCAAAGACAATTGAGAGTGGCCTCGCAATGACGTTGGCCGCCTCCCTCAGTGCTTGAGAGTGCATTCTATCAGGTCCTGTGGACATGTATATGTCCTGTTTCTTTAAATATTTCCTAGCCAGCTTCCCCATTACTGAGCATAAGTCTCCATTTCAACAGTAAAAAATAAAGGAAAGCATCAAGTAGGCTGTTGTCCTTGCAGTGAGTTGACCTCGCAGAAGTCTTTCTCCATAACTGTACTGAATGCTTGTTGGTGTGTGTTACACAGCAGTAGGCAGGAAGCCACAGAGCTCTAGCACAAGGAAATCTCCCAATACAAACATGAATCGTATGTTTCTTAGTGTCCATACATTCAATGGTATTCTTCCATGGGTAACTCTACAGCAAGACATTAGCTATGTTTGAAAAATTTGAAAAGGAACTTATCAGTTGAGATGTAAATGTGATCAATAAGGGAATGGAACAACATGAAAGCAAAACACTAAAAGGATTATCTTCTCATATGCTCTTTTATCATTTTAAATATCTATATGTAGTCAACATGCTGTCTGCCATAATCACCAACTAAACCTTCCTTCTGTCAACCATGCGTGTTTTTCCTTCAGGAGAGTCTTTCGATGCCGCTTTATATTTTCTAATAGCTTTCATTGTTTTAATCTCTGTTATATCTGCAGATGAAATCCAGTACTCCTAGAGACTGCCTGTTGTAGGCAACCCTTTGAGAATGCTAGCTGCAGCCTTACAGCTCACCAGACACTGACTTGACGTGGCTTTTTTTCCTCTGCAACTTCTGCTGCTTTCTAAATCACATCTCAGTGCTGAGGTCTCTGCACGCTGGCTCTGTTTTTCCATTGTTTGATTCAGCATATGTATTTCTTTTGGATCAATATTTGAAACAACCCTGTCAGACTGCTGACTTACGTGGTTTGTAACAGCAGTGGATGGTCAGCAAGAGTCTCTGAAAAGGAAAATAAAAAAATTAACTTTTATAGGTTTGGCAGAGCGATTCTTGGTATGACTCACCACTTGTTTTAACCATGAATTCTGACTCACTGTGTAGTGTAGCACAGAAAAGTAATGATAGAAATAGCAAAAAAATCTCTAGCAGTCATACCTAAGGCCCTATATGGTGATTCACGGCATCTGGAGTTCACCCATCCCACAGTGAGACCAACAGATGGTTATTTTTGGAAGCCCTAGCCCCCAGTAGGTCAGTATCTGATGCTTATTTTCTCCCCTGGCTTTTATGGATAGGGGTCTCAGTATGGCCAGGCTGCTCTAGGCTCTGAACCTGAGGGTGGTCGAGATGTTTTTGTGATGCCTGGAGGACCTGGGGACACCTGCTATAGCAGGCGAGGAGGTTGTTTTGGAACTGCTGTATAAAACCCAGGTCTGCTGAAGCACGAGGCTCTCCTTCAGCTTCTACCACACACCTTTGTCCTCTCAGGCCGTCAGTCAGGCTTTGTCCCATGGGCAAACCAAAATGAACAGTGCAACGCAGTTCACTAATAATAATAGGGAATAAAAGGGAGAAAAGAGGACGAAAATGCTCTACCTCTAGTTTAGGTGTTAGTGACCTTCTGTTGAGTATGGGAATGCATACATGGCAAGGATTATCTTCTGGTTTGTAGCTCACTGCTCTACCAGTATAAGCCAGCAGGATAACTTTAGGCTTCTGCTACTCTCATGGAAATAAATGGATACAAATTAATTGTCACTGACATTTTGCCCCAGAGTCTATAGTCTCTAGTTTTACTCTACAGGATGTATTCATTACCTTGACTTTTCTTTCATCCAGTATTTCAATAGACTCTTGGTCTACATTGTTCTAGAGGTAACGCAACCGACTTGGACTACCTACACAATCACTGGTTTTGAGGAGATGTTTCCGATACTTTAACAACCGGTTTGTCAGCTGAGTTCATTGTAATGTGATGCTGCAAGCAGATACTAAGCAGCTTGGTGGTTTGACCACAGCAACAATTAGCTCTGAAGTGACTTTCTGCTATAGGCGGTCACTTCATTAAGTATTTGTGAAACTGTAATGTTGCTGTTAATAAAACACAACTGTAGCTTCTCGGCGAAAGGTTGATGTGTAAGTGCTTCGCCTCCTATATGATTTAATGCATTCACTGACTGATAATGTCTCTGACATAAAGAATAAAACAAGGAAAAAATAAAAAATGATAGAAGCAGCAGCTCTAAGCTCAGTGATGCCTCTTAGGAGGAGAACAAGCACTAATTGCCACTCCAGTATTTCAGCTTATGCCCGGTGAGATGCAATCCCATGAGCTAATGACGCCTGCTACTTTGGCAGCCAGATATGTACCAGTTCTGTGAACCCAGCTGCAGCCTGGGTTTGTGTTCTTGTGCCAGGAAGGCCATGCAGCGGCCACCAGCCAGCATCCTGCGTTCATAAAACCGTGCATCTCGCAGTATAGCCTGATCCTGGAAGTCACAGACACCATTTAGTGGGCAAGGCCCAGAATTCCTCTTAGAATTCAAATAGTTACATACTGCTGGAAAAGGCAGAAGAATGCATGTAACAAATCAAATTACTTTTAGATCAATACTGACATGTTGGGGTCACTTCATGCCTAGTATTTAGTGTTTAAGGAGTGTTTTTTCATATGAACATAAGCAATGGAAAGGACCTAAAAATTCAGGCTATCAGCAGACCCCACACTATGATGAGGTGTGGCGGTGGCGGGGGTGAGAACAGCCAAGGGGCACAAGTCACGGTTGATGGTTTTAAATAGAGACCAGCAGAGAAAGAGAAATGGAGTCGTGGAGTGAGTGGTTCACAAAGACCTGGGCAACTGGGACCTTCCCTAGTGGAAGAAGTTCCCTGTTTCCCTGGACTAATTAAAAGCGCTGCTGCCTAACCCAGAGGAAGAGAGAATGTCTCTTTCTTTCCTCAAAGGCCGAGTTTCTCTGTGTCAGTTTTTTGAATAGAGTCTGGCTGAGACCTTGCGGTGGCTATAGCAGTCAGTGCTTAGGCTGTCAGGAAGCAAGACTAGCTTATACAAAACCACAATGGCATGAGCTAGTTTTAACTAAAATGAGCTCAAACAAAGCAATAGTGTACTCCAACAGCTTCCACCTTCCTGCTGCTTCTACAAAAGAAAAAACAGATGAATCTGTGGCTGTATGATCAGCAGGCGTACTGGGCCTCCATCAGGTAGGGATGTCTGTGCTGGACTTTGTGCACTCAATAGGCCTTTTGACTTAGTTGTGCAGTGGTCACATTTACACGCTTGCCTAGCTGGGGAGCTGGCTGACTTCAACTTTGCTTTCACTGTAATCTGTAGGAGTGTTTGCCTTTCATCTGAATGGGAGAAGCGTCGGGCATCACTTTAGTCTTCTTACCCAGTGGCAGTGTAGCCACACAGCCAGGAGGAAGCAAGAAAAAAACCAAACTAACAACCCAAATGGTTACAGTAGTAAAACACCAGGTGGGTAGGTTTATCCTTTTATGAAGTTTATAGAGCCAAACGTGGACTAGCAAGAAACGCTTCACAGTGCAGAATGTCAGAGTTTAATCAGGATCGTTTCGGTCGTCTGATTTAGTTACAAATATTTCCTTAAGGAAAAAAGCAGTACCCAAGAAAAAAGAAAATTTGATTGAATATTAGCACATTTTTTGGTACTCAAATGATACTGTTTGCTAAATATTTCCAACATTCCTTGAAACGCTAAAGCTATAAAAAGTACTGAATGCAAAGCAGAGGTCTTTAAAGACATCAAAAATTCTTCCTTCCAAAAATAAGCAAGTAAATGAAATCAGAATTCAACCTGAATTGCATTTTCTCCTTTTACCTTTAGGTAAATACAGCCAGAAGTTCAGTTCTCTATTTATTTGCAAACACTGCATAATAAACATACTGCTGTTAAGAATAATAATGTGATGCTAATGATTCTGAAAAGCAAGAAGTGAATAAAAGAACCGTCTGAAGGAAAGGGACAGGTAATTAGGCAAAGCAGGGAGATGAAAAGGTAGATAAGTACCTAAGAAAATTACACACTAGAGATGATTTAAAAAAAAGGAAGAGAAACTGTACGTTATATACTAGAACAGAAAATATGGAAAATGATGGCAAGGATAAGCCACGAAAAGTGAACCTAAACAGCAAGTGTTAAGTATTTGAAATGTACCTATCCCCGAGTTCATCTGATCAGGCAATCCACTGTTTTCAAAATAACTGAGGTGACTTTGCATTATAACCAAGAACATTGACCACAAATAAAAACAGAGCGAGCATGAAAGTTTTCTTTACGTATCTGGTGTAGAGCCCTTTGCTGTCCTTACAAGTCTCCAGCTCCCGCAGCTCCTCCCTCCCACCTACGTCTTGCATTACGGTCTCACAGGAGCTCCACTATTTGCTGTTCACTGATGCTCAGCCATGGTTTTTCATTTGTGGCCCGTTTCCTGCAATGCAGTTGGCCAGGAGGGTTTCCATCTCCTCTTGGATGGGCTCCCAGTAGATGGAAATTTAAGGGATGCCACCTGGATCAACACATTCAGGCTAAAAATACAAGGCTTTCACATATGCGTGGTTCTCATGCTGACAATTGCAAGACATTAACAGTCCCAATGGATCAGCACAGGGGAAGGAAGGTTCCTAACAGGCAGTGACCAGTAGATTACATAAATTAATAATGATTTTAAGTGAATGTTTGCTCCTATTTCCCTCTGTACCACTTTTTCCATTGCCTTTGACGGAATGACCTTATTTCTGTTTCCCAGGCCTGTAACTGGAAGAATACAGACAAATATAGGTATTATAGAGATGTTAACAGGAAAAAAAATGCTGCTGATATTATATGTGGGGAAAAAAAGTGCACAGAGTACTCAAACCTTTAGAAAAAGCTATTAATTCATTTTATTAGTAACCATAAAATAAAATATTCTAAAAGTTTAATTTTAATGCTTTTTTGTGGTCAGCAATAAAAATTGGATTTCTTTCCATTTGCAAGTAGTAAGACCGGGACACTACAGTTTTTGATACTGTGTCTGCTGAGAACAAGCGCCCTCATTGTAATCGGTTGCTACAGGGATGTTGCTGAGGAGCAACAGTTTTAGTATTGCCATTGGATGTCTCTGATTGAAGGAAGTTTTAATCGGAAGTTTCATCTTGAAAGGAGCAGTAAAATTGCAGAAGTTCAGCTTTTCCCTGGGAAAGGCTCTGGCTCAGCTGCCTGGAGCGGTGACGGGAAGCTCTGACTCCTTGGGTGTATTGCTGTTGTGTGCAGCTACGGGGATTGCCAAATTTTTGTTCTCCAAGGAAGGAGTGTCAGTGCAAGTAGGGCAGCATCCAGATGTTATCAGATACACGGAAGCGCAGAGAGCAAACAAAATATGAAGTAGAGCCATACAGTGGCACTGTTTCATGTGGGAAAAGGTCTCTTTTTTGCTACTGTTAATTACAGTGGTCTGTCTTTTCTCAGAATTGATTCCTCTGATCATTCTTCCCTGGCTATCGGTCTGCTATACATGTCTTCCACTTTTTTGGCAGTGAAGTGATTCTGACCAGCCACCTTTTTATATAGTAATTACGTTTGAGTATCCTGAACACCCTGACAGGGATCAATTAAATAACTGTAAGCACTCAAATGAAGGGGTCCCTGTGAAGTATCAAATAAAACATCAACAGATTAGGCCGTGTGAAAGTCATTAGTTGCTTTGGAAGGTGCATGATGCAGTGCATTGGTTTCCCACCTGTGATGTGGTTAAGCATGCTGTGATATTTATTTAATATTTGTAGAGGGTAAAGTGGTAAATATTTTTAAACTATACTTTTCTCTTCACAACTGAATGAGTACTTTTTCCCCTCTGACAGTGCAAACTTGACTTTTGTCTAAGATTAACGACAAGGATACTTCGTGTGTTTTAATACTACTACATTTGAGCTCAACCAACCAACCGTTATTATTATTACTTTAACATTTCTAACCAAACATCACCTGCACTCCTTAAGCATGTCATGGTAATGAAAATTTAGTTGATTTAGTGATTAACTGAATTGATTTAATTATCTTGGGTAAATAATATTATATGCTAATGTAAGGTAATTTATTTCTTTTTAATCTCTTATAACTCTATATGCTGCAATCAGATTCTTTAAATATTTACTGAAGTGCTTAGATGTAATAAATCTCATAGAATTATTCTTGAGTGACATGATGCTAGCATCAGCATAAGTTCCTTCTCTGGGCATTTATAGAAAAGATGGGGAGAACGTTCCTGCTACGCTATAGATGCAGGGAAGATGGTTTCTGAGGCATTCCCAGGCTCTCATTCGTACTTACAGTAATTCATGAGCTGAAGTTGCCTTTGCAGTTGACCAGCCAGGGAAGCAGTCTCCACCACAGCTGGCCTCCCTTCTTCCCACCAGCGTTCCCACAGCTCCCTTTGGGCAGAGAGGAGAGCGGGAGCAGAAGGAGCTGGCTCGGGCAAGGGAAAAGTGGTTGGTGATGCAACGGTGGTAGTGGGAGGAGGTCACAGGCTGCAGTAGGACAAAGTGTGATGAGGATTTCCTTTGGGAGAGTCGTGTTTGAAGTTGGAGCAGAAGCTCTGCTTCGTTTCTGGCTCTGCTGCTCCACTGACTGTCCCAACTTCTGCAAACATGATGGAACAGTGTATGTCTCCCACCAAGTACTATATATTTGAGTCTTATTGCATCTTGCTGCATTTTATTCCTGTTAACTTTTATAAAGAAAATGAAATATTTACTGCTTTAATACATCCAGGCCTTAGGAGTCTCATAAAAAATCTCTATTGTTTCAGTTCTTTACTAAACTATTATATAAAACCGCTATAAAGATCCATGAAGTTTCTAATTACGGGGAAGCTTGTATAAGTCTGTGTCTGCCTTTTATAGCATTGTGAATATAGCCATTGGAAACTGCACAGACATTTTGTTAGGCAGAGTTGTGCATTTCTCGGACGTGTCCTGAGGTAGACAGTGTATTACAATTCAGTTACAGCTTAAGCCCCTATTTTGAGCAAAACCATGGTGGATACTGTACAAGATCTGAACGTGCAGAGTGAGCTGCTGAAGGCTGGGTGATGAGCTGTTCTAAAACTCAGACGATTTCAAGTAGGTACTTGCATGAGCATCGAGCCTGTTTAAAATGCCTGTCCAGCTCTGTGGGCTGAGTATTTGAAAATTTAACTCTACATCCACAGGTAGTTCATAGAACAGTTTCAGAGTTACTAGGTGATAGTCATATTTTGTAAGGACGGTATTCTCAGGAGTAGCAAAACTTGTACGAGTGTATTTAATGGCTCAGGTCTGTAGCAAGTTTCCAAATATGCTGGCATTTGAAGTGTCCCTTTTCTCAAAACATGGGTAAACACATTAAAAACATTTAGATGCCTTGCAGTCTCCATAATGATGAAGTACATGCTACCCTGTTTTCTTTCTTTCTTTTTTTAATGCTGAGATGTCTGTATTCTTCATACTGGAAAAAAGAATAAATCTAATCTACTGTCTACCATAAGTATTGAGTAATGGGTTAACCTAACTGAACAGAGAATACTAACACTAATAGCAATCTGAGTATGTGCCTGTCTAAATTAAATATACCACCAAATACATATTTCATCTTTACAGAAATTATAAATGCTAGATAAAAGGGGGAAAATAATGATAATTCTTATAATGGAAAGTAGGACTGGAGATGAGAATCCATTAAAATCAAGACATAACATTCTCCCACAGGGACTAACAATATTTAGAAGAAGCCCCAAAGGCAATAGTTACATCGCTGAACTCTTCAAATATTTTCATGGTTTGTCAAATGCGGGAAAAAACCCAAATTGGCGAACATCAGCAGGATGTGGGACATCCTTAACTGCTGACTAAGTACTGATAGGAACAACACTTACAGTGCACTAATATTATCCTTACAAGACAATCTTTTAAGCTGTTTGTGATCTGTGCCATCAGACTGACAACTTGTGTTGTGAGCATTGGATGCCACCTTCTTGCACTTGCAAAATGTAATTTGTACTCCTGATGCTCAGGATTCATCAGCAGGCGAGATCTGAGCATGGTCAGCCTGTTCGGTAGTGATGTCCATACAAATTCTATCACACTTGGATGTGAGGGCTGGTTGAACATCCTGCTGCTATAGATAATTCATTTTCAGGCCGGAGCTCTGAGAAATGTGCAACACGTGATAGAAGAAGTTAAAAAATACTCTGTAATCTGTTACTCCTGAGGCAAAAGGGAGTTCTTCAACATCTATTAAGCAGTCATTCCCAGGAGCTAAGCTGTGACAGCTACAAGCCCCTGTGCGTTGCTTACGGCTTAGCACTGTAACGATGGCTTATTGATATTTATACCACATTTTAAAGCATCAAGGTTCTTCACATTATTCACAATATATATACCTCTACAGCTTCATCCAGTCATTTTCAGATATGACTGGATGCACTGTGGAAACAAAACCTGGTTTCACGTATGCGTGCAGGGAAATTAGACTTGTAGTTGCCTAATTTTGGGGGCCTAATAACCAATTCACACTGGCAGATCTTTATAGCTGCCATATATCTTCTTATTCTTGGGTGCGGCTTATTTTTAATTTCTTCGGAGCCGAGCCAGGCAGATTTTGGGCAAGTGTAGCCTGTGTTCATGTTTTGAAAATGTTTGCCAGAAGCCGAAGACAGAACAACCTTCTACACGCAAAGTCCTGAGCTTGGTTGGCCGGGGTGGGAAGTCAGAACATGGCAGTGAATGCTGGTGGGATGTCAGGGTTTGGATGAGGGACAGCAGGGGCCGCAAAATCAATAGTCATGTCAGCATAAATAGAACAGCTGGGACTGCAGCAGGGCTTGTGGTCCTGAGGTAGGGAGTGGGGAGTCTGGCTGGGTATAGATGGAGCCATAAAGAGTGAAGAAATCAAAGTGAAAAGTCATTGTGGTGGGTGCAAAGCCAGACGGGAAGGTGTTTGGGAGAGAGGGGAGTGGGAGATGTGGGCCAGAAGCAATGCGGGGCTCAGGTGTGCAGGATGTGGGAGGCTTCAGAGTAGACAACTGAAAAAAGTCTTCAGAAGTATTGACAAAAAGGATGGAGGTGGACTTGGGCTGAAGTAGATTTGGGACAAGAGCGTGGGGAACAGGAGTTCTGCACTGGGAGAGTGGAGGTGCTGCAGGGCTTGGGAGACGAGCTCCCAGTGCAAGAGGTCTGGGTGCTGTGGGTTGTGAAGCACTGAGGGACACGGGGGTTGTAGTTATCACAAACTCGCTCCTTCTGGGCATCTTTAATGGGGATGCTGGCTTGAGAGCAGGCACAGTTCTCCCTTCCACCCTTTCTCCATGCTGCCTTCCCTGCCAGATGCATGGTCAGAACGCGTGAGCTCAAGCCCCAGAGTCTGCCTTTAGGTTAGAATTGTGCTATTTCAGCATCCAGGCTTTTGTTTGACTTTAGAGGCTATTCTTATACATAGGCCCATCAGGTTAATATGTAGTCCTCTACATCCACATTTCATTTTCTCTGAACAACAGAGAAAACTGAGTTACTTCACCTTAGCCCTTGGCTGCCTAAAGCTTTCAGNTTTGTTACGAACTGCAAGCTGAATTTACAAAATAGTGATGGGAACTGGAAAGCTTCCTCTTCCATCAGTGGGAAGATGTGGGTTTTTTTCAGTCCAGGAAGCATGTATTTTGAATTGAGGGAGACAAAACCAAATGTTAAAAAAAAAAATCTTTTTTAGACATAAAGAAAACACAAAGCAATTCTTTGTGCAACATCCTGCGTATAAAACACCTGACATGAAACATTGAATGGCAGCTAGAAGACAAGGTATGCAGAAAAATGAATTTATTTTCTCTTCCTGTCACTTTAGACTGTTAAGTCAAAATCCATCCCCGGATCAGGGTTAGGTCAGAGAGGGACTTAGGTGCCTGACTGCAACTGAGCTGCTGAAATCCAAAATGAGAAGTACTCTGACTGGCTGCTGAAGCTGTCTCTCAGCACTTGCAGGTGTGTGTTGTTTTGGCAATTTTGGGGGTAGGTAGGCACTTCTCTCACATGTAATCCTCACCAGGCTTCACAGACTGAGAGTCCGTCTTCCTTTTCTCAAAGGATCTCGAGCCTCCGAGCAAATCTAGTGGTTTGGTCTCAGCACCAAATACAGCTGACAAAAGAGGTAATACTGTTTGTTCCCTGTTATCCAGCAATTTAGCAGTCAGGGCATTTGTTTAGGATGCAGAAGACCTAGATTCAGTTATTGCTTTTGTTGTGCCACGTGAATTTGTAAGTTTGGGCTACGCTGGGCTGTGTGAGGACCCTCAAGTCCTTCCACTCAAGCTGTTCCACTTTGCCTGACATAATTAAATATTAATTGGGCCAGACCGAGAGAGTAAATGACTTTTTATAGCCTGGCAACTAGGCCACCCACCCAGGAGAAGAAAATCTCAAGTCCTAGCAATCATATTTTACAATTAGAAGCATAAAGCTACATTTAAGCATGTGGATATTTGTTAGATTTTTTTTTTAAAACCTTTAGATGTTGTCTGTTTAAACTTCACTATGCTAAGGCCTTTTGAGGACCAGTCCACCTTATTTGGATGCCTAATGTAAGGACATATGCACTGAAGCTTATGGCCCCATTTAAAAAAAAAAAAAAGCAACACACACACACACAAAACTACCCTACACCTTTCAGCTGACTTTGAAGAATCTGAGAACAAAGTTCAGCTCAGTCTGATGCTGCAGGAGATGATTCACTTTGGAGCTTTTTCAAGAAAATACAGTGAGTTGCTATAAATCACTGCCTTAGTTACCCAGTTTGAAACAAGAGGGCTGCTATTTCTGGAAACCTTGTTGGGAACACTTACATTTCCAGACAAACCTTTTCTTTCATAAACTTCAACAAATAAAAAAATTATAGTTTCTTATAAGGTTCAAGCTTACATTTCCTGCTAGTATAAGTAACCGTCTGATGGATTAAGGTAGACTTTCCAAGATGTACACGTGTGCCAGGCACTGGTAGACCTTAACCCACAAGCCACAAAACACACAGAAACCCCTTGTCCTGGCGTAACACCACAGCCGTCTCTGGAGTTGTGTTTTGAGAGGAGTGGGTATGGCATGTGAATGCCTCCTGTCTTGTCCCCTGTGCACGTGTGATGAAGCAGCGTGAGCCAGCACAGGTAGTTGCAATGTTCAGGTTTATTACGGTCAAACCACATGCTGGTTGAGCACATACTTTCGATTCCTTGCAAGTTGCAAGCGTGAGCTTTAGCTTTACAGAGGCTAGGTCCTGTGGGCAGACACAGCGAGCGCTCCTGCGGTACTTCATACCCCTGATATTTTAATGTCGTAGCAGACGAGATGACACCATCATCTCTTTTAGCGATGCGGCAGTGTGAAAGTGTTAGGAGGTAACTGGCCTGGTGCAGCTGGAGAGCAGGCAGTGGGAGAGAGACTGCCTCGCATGTGGGGACCTCCGCCTTCGTACAGGGAATAGGTGCTCCGGGCACGCGCCGTGTAATTCAGGGTGTGAGAGAGGGACTGGCCCTCTACGGGGCTCCCAAACACCCTACTGTGGGACTGACCCGCCAAATGGGTTTTTCTTCATAGTTTAAATAATTGAACCAGCAATGTTGAATAATAAATGATTTTAAACATTTCATAAAATTTAGTTATTAAACATTAATTTTTTTAACTCTCAATATCTTTTATCTCCAAAGCATTTTTATTCACTGGTTGGCTCCAAAAGCACAATATCAATTATCTCTTCACTGAAAGATACTTTTAACTCAAATGATATATATAAAAACATGACTCCTGTAGTTGTTCTAAGACGCTTACAGCAGATGAAAGTAGATGATATTTTTGTTTGTGAAATTAGATGCTACAATGTCTGCCTGTCTTTTTAAATTGAAAACCTGTGATCCCTGGATGGGATCTTGTTCTTAGCTCTCAAAAATTGACTGGTGTTCATACACAATTTCTAGGCATTTTCAAGCATTCTGTGAATGTATCGTGCACTTCAGATTTCTCATTGTAAAAATCTGACAGTAAAAATAATGCTTAGTCCAAGTTGTTCTTAGTAGTTGTACAGACCAGAAGCAAATGGGATGTTTATTTTATGATTTCTCTCTTTAATAAAATGTACTGTATTTTAATAGAATTAGGGAAGGCCCTTGCAGATGGACAAAATTACATGTCCAGCTTTTTTTTGCTTTTTTTTTTTGCCACAGAGTTTCTTCGTTAAAGATTCAAAACAAGACATACCTGAATAATTTACATTGCCTTAATTCACTGGGCAGGATAGTTAAGGTAAAAAAGACCAGTCATTCAGGCAACAGAAAGAATATGTTCCAGAAAAAAGAGCTTTATTAAAGCCACTGTCTTTGAGTAGCAGACTCTGTGTGTGTATGTATCTACGTTTTAATGTTGGCTCATACTTGTCTGTTCTCTGTAGGTGGTTTCCAGTTTTAAGATGCTAGATTGATAGTGGAATTATTTGCTGTTTAATAAACTCTGGACCGTTTCCACTCCAGTCAGTGGAAAAAGAGCCTTTGGCATTTTACATCCTTGCCTCGTATTAAAATGAAGGGTCACAGAGGAATGTACTCTTGACCCCGAAGAAGAGAAGCCTATACATTTTCTCAGCAGTTCTCACAGTGATTCATGGCAATGCAGAGTACTTACTACAATATGGTTTTCAGACAGTCATATAATAAAATATATAGTTCATAATCTTCAGCTCTATAAACATAGGTCACTACCTTGTGGGAACTCCCATGATTTAACTCTGTGAAAATACTGCTGTATATTGTAGATCTGACATAGCCCTTACTAGGACTTTTTCCAGAGGACAGTCCCCATCCACAGAGGTGAAAAGCTTAGAGTGAGATTATCCAAACAGTTGCATCCAAATAGCGGAAGACAGTTATGAAACCCCACAAGAAAGCTCACTGCATGGTTTGTAGCTAACATGGACGTATGGGTGATAGTGTATGTGCATGCATGCTCAGCCATTAACTTCTTCGTAAATCCGGTCATCAAAATGCCGGCCGCTGCTGCTGCTGGAAAAAAAGCAGAGCACAATGCTGAAATCTGAAATTTTAAATTGAGACCTTAAAATTAAACTTTATGATGCTTGATTTCTTTACAAGCCTAGAGTTATGGAAACAAGACTGGAAACTTCTGTTTCTGCTAAAGTATGGTGATTTCCCCAGAAAGTGTACACTTTAATGTTTTAGCCCATGCTTCCAGGTGCAATCATGTCTACAAAGTATATTTGTCAAAGTTGGTATTTGATACTCAATGTGAAAACAGTGGCTAGCACAATCTCTTTAAAGCCAGTGAAATCATTAAATAAATGCCTTGACAGACAGCAATATCTGTGCAGTTGCATCTTCTAATCGTCATTTAAGTACATGGGAATATACTGACATGTTCCAAAAAAGAGTGATAGTATTTTGCCTAAGATATAATCTTCTAAATAAAAGTACAGAAAACTTGTTATTGGTGCAACAGTTTTGTTGTCCAGTTCATACTGCTGCTATGTGAACACAGCCAGATGCAAAATCAACACAGGAACAGGTTTTTCTTTAGCAAAATTCTAACGTTAGTGTGAATACGTCTACAGAAAATATTATGGCATTGAATGAAAGATAAATTCTGTTTATATTATGTTAGTTCAAGTGTTATCTCTCAGATAATCAAAGCTTATTAAAAATATCCTTTGTTAACTCCATCTGAATAATTATAGAAGAAAACAAGAACATTTACATTGTAATTTCTCTGAAAAGTAATAACCCAGAACTTTGTCTGACATGTAAATTAGATTATTACAAGAAATTGCAAATGAATTAAAGTCAGCCCTTCAGGCTTCACACTCTGAAAAGTTTGAAACAAAAAATTTCTCTTTCATAAGTCATAGGTGTTTTTAAGACTGGTAAAAGTTTCAGTCCATCTTTCATCTTCTTTAGGTCCTTTCAGCTTTCCAAAAAATAATTTCTGGATTTGCAGAAGATGAACCTCAGATTGTTCATCACATCGGATATGGAATTGAATCAGCTAAAATCTCTATCTTTTTTTTTATTTCCCCCCTAGCATGTAACTTCTGTGTCAGTGTGTTTTGGAAAGAAATCATGTGCCGAATCTGTAGTGGCTGAAATTGTTCTTTTCCATTGGCTCATGTGAAATATTCTTCTTTAAAGTGGAAGATCAAGGCCAATGTCTTCACAACTTAGTACCTCAATACTGTGTTTGTGATGCTTAGGGCTGAATTCACACATGGGACTTAAACCCCATAAATCTGCATGTGGCAGCATGCAAACAACGTGCCTAAGCTCCTTGTGCAATGCAGGGAGACGCGCTGGGCAGCAGGGTTTGTAGGCAAGGGGCTACCTTGTACCGAATACATTGATATAGTTGGCCAGTGGGCCAGCCATGCAACCTCTTCTTCTGCAGGATATCACAGCTGGGTTCAGAGAAGGCTGCTGTGAATGTAGCCATAGGAAATGCCAAATCCAGGAGCATTTGCTGAACGGGGGCTGCCTCCTGAATGGGAGCGGGTGAGCATTTTGCCACCTCCCCAGTACTGCATACCTCCTGCTGAGCCATCATGTTCCTGCTGGCACCGTTCATCTGTTCCCAAATCAGGCATCCTGCTCTTCAAAATTGCTGAGCATCCAGAAATTCTTACTCATCACAGTGGGAGCCGTGGGATAAGTGGTCTGGAAAATCAAGTGATATGTCTCTTTACTTGAAATAGCATCTCAGGAACTAGTTTTGAAATGCTTGTCTGAAATCCTTTTCTTTCTCCTTGAACGTGTCTGAAGTGCTCATCAATTTAGGAACTTCTGATTCAGTTCATCAGCGTAGGGACAATAAACCTACTCAGAGCAGGATCTCTGAGCAGTGGATCTTCCAGTGGACTGCTCCTCAGTCAGAAAGTGAAGGTATGAAGTGAAATAAAGGTAGTCTATAGGATCTCATTGGAGTTTTTTATTCACAGTTCTCTAATGGGAACAGTTTCTTCAATTCACTTGCCTTCCCAGCAGGCAGTTGCTGGATTGGCAGCCTGTTGGAGGCCATCTCAAAGCAGACAGAGGCATTTACAGCAGTGCCCGCAGACCTCAGTAGGTCTGGCTGGCGTTCCCAGGGTTTCCCCACTCCTGGCTGCAACACTGGGGTCTTGAAGACTGTCACCAAGGCATGACTTTGGAAAACCCTCCTTGGAGTGCTAGTCAGTGATATGTTTGGAGTTTTCATCAATTCAAATTTCTTTCTGTGGTAAAATTTAAGGATTACTTAAATAGGGGAATTAACTTTTTTCCGATGACATTGTGTCTGTGTGTTTGTTTTAATGCAGTGGGAATTCTAAGCTCCTGTGAGCTGTAAGCATGTTTCTTGTGCTTTCTCCAGCAAGTTATGAGTGCTGTTGCTGTAATTGCTTGTTTCTGCAGACAAAGAGTTGATCTTCTTTCCATTCTTCCACTAACCAAGAAAAGTATCTCCCGACCATTAGCAGCAGAAAATACCATTTCTCCCACTTCCTGGCTTTTCTGGCAGCTGCAAACAAATAACTGGCCCGCTAATAGTCCCTCTGTTCCAGAGATTAGTGCTTTAAGCATGTGAAAACAATATTTCTCAATTTATTTTGACAGAGTTTTATTTGTCAAGTTTATGGAAAGCTTAACCAAGTCAGATGCTGTGACACTTCTTCCAAAATCTTCTTCAGCCGGTTGCAGTGAAGAAGCTAGGATTTGCTCACCACCTATAATGTTCTTTCTCCCCATGTATCCTTGCTGATATTTTACCCTTCCACCTACCTAACACTAAGCACACTGTAGGTAAAAATATTATTTTAATCTCTTTCTTCTATGATACAGCTATCTTATATACTAGTAGTTAATCTTTTCTCTAATAGAATATCTGACCTGCAGCACAATTATATAGTACCAGAGGTGACTTAGGCAAGGAAATGTTAGGAAGTTCTCATTCTTAACCATTTAAACCTAAACTTTTCGTGGCTAAAGGACAGAAACAAATGAGCATTAACCAAATATAAATTCTGGATAATAGAAGGGATTTTTCACCATAAATGTAGTGAGTTTTGGGGCATCTCCCAGTAGGATTAATGAGGGGGATCTAATTGTCAAGTGGAAAGAGATCACTTCATGAACAAACATTATATGATATGGTTGTCTGCAGAAGTGGGCCAGACATGATGATGCTTGGTGATAATGGCAGTTCTGTCTGTGAAGTCTCTGTTGATGGAGAGGCACTATGACAACAGCCTCTAAAAGCCATATTGCTTAACTGGCTTATGTGCTTAACTCTGAGGAAGATGTATGGGGAAGGTGGTGAGGAGAGACGGTGACTGTGATTACAGTTACTACTGTGAATTCCTGTGTGCGCGTTTGGGCTTGTCTGGGAAGACAACAGCTATGCCTCTAACATTAAATGTGCCAACAGCTTTTTTTGAAAGGAAAATCCAGATCCTCTGGAAATTGGTTTTATCCTTGAAGTTTATGTGAACACCAAGGAGCTGTGTTCAAACCTATCAGAAAGCAAGAAATATCCTTAGGGGAAAGAGTTGCAGGAGAAGAGAAACACCGAGGACTAGAGCAGTGAGTGAAACGAACTATGCTCCATCCTCCCATGCATCGTCTCCCTGGAGTACGTGATGCCGATCCCCTGTGGTGTTGAGTGATGAGCAGTGACAGTCTGAGGAATGAGATGTCTTCCTGCGGCAGCAGAACAATCAGGCCCTGTGCATAAAGACTAACACTGACACCCCCCCCAAAACAGGGCAGGCAAATCAGTGAGGGGCTTCTTACAGGGGATAATGCTATGTGGAGACTAGATGGAGCAGGTCGTTAGCGGTAGCTGTGTAGTATATGATAGCAAAAAGCATTCACAAACATTTAATTAAAATTAATTTAATGGCTGGATTTAAGCTGTTATTCCAGAAGTTAAATGCCAGTTACCAATGCATTAAAATGCACAATAATGACTGCCTAAATAAATACATTCGTTGTTCTAACCTGTAACTATAGTAATGTTGCACATTCAGTAGAATTGTGCTGGGGGCCCTAGCTTTCAACTGCTATTGCAAGAGCTGTCATCTGTCACATTTTCTTGTCATGTTCATATCTTTGCTATTGTTCACTGGGTAAGGAGGAGGGTTTTTTTTGTTTTCTGAGCAACTCTGGGAAGTAGGGAGATGGAGAAAAGTAGAAGCCAAAATTTTAATGTTCTAGTTGATAGTCCTTGTTAGCCTAAAAAGACAGAGCTCTGGATTTTTCAGTTTGGGAAGTTATTTTAGACTCTAGAGTTTTGATTTAAAAAGGAAAGCAAAACCATTTGGACTCATCGCGGAGCCCACCGCAGTCTCCAAGGCTTTGCAGGAATTCCTTCGTGTTAGTTGGTACTGTAGAAATCACCTTAGTAGACCAGATGTCACGTCTGTCCAGTCTGGCATCTTGTCTCTAAGAGGGGCTAACACTGTATGTGTCAAAAGGTACATGTGCTATACTTTGTTAAAAAGATTTAATTGTGAAGGTACAGTGCAAGTTACATGAAACTTACCTGCAGATGTTCTGAGGGTGTTATCACACAGAATTGAGTTTTTAAAGGGAAGACATCAAAATTTTTATGAAAAATTTTATATTTATTTATTTATTTATTATGAAGTATCAGGAAAAGCCATGTTTAAGAAAGCAGTTCAATGAATAATCACTTCTGAATAAAGACCTGAGCTCCATAAATAGCGTTAAAGCTGCCAAAATTCGTGGACAGTGCTGAGAAGTCCTCCCTGCTTGCCAGTCTCTTACAGTAGGTGCACATTTTTCCACGGTTTCGTTCTTCCTTTGGGATGTAAAATTTATTATGAAGCAAAATTGCTGTGAAAAAAAAAAATTAATGAATTGCTTCCTGTTACTCATTAACCTCGCAGGTTTCTCTTTAACTCTGAGCTGAGCAGTAGGCACAAAACTGTTCTGTTGATTCAAGATGCTGTAACATTTTGACATGGATGAAAATTAACCTGGTAAGCTCACCTTGGGTCAGAAAATGTTCCAGCTTTTAATCTAGTGAACCTTCGGTGAAAAACTCTCCTGTGAGCATCAAGCAATAAATGATAATGAATAAAATGTTCGCTGGGAAAAAATCCCCAAGAAATGAGTGACTTGAAGTACATAATATGAAATATTAAAGAAATGCAAAGCCAAGTTAGCAAACGTTTTCCATTCAGTGGCTGAGTGGTATGTCTCTGGCTGAGACACTTTCCCCGAGGAATCTACCAAGATCATCTCCGCAAATGCACAGTGCCACTGCTGAGGTTGGGCTCCTACTTCAGTGCTGGGAATCAGCCCCTCTCTTCCCCTTCCCACCTTTGCTTCCTGCGGACCCCTGACCGCACTGGGGAATTAGGCTCTGAATAACACCTGGGTAACCTGAAGCTGACTCTGTCCGTACCTTCCATCCCATTCTCCCAGATTCGCCTTGCCCAGGGAAGGAGTGTTGTTTGGGGGCCCCACACCCCAAAGACAAAGCTGTCCCAGAAAGCAGTTGGGAATGTTGAGAAATAGACCCAGCTGCAGGGAAAACTAGAAGAAGTGGGCTGGAGTGATGGCTACCCATCCCAAAGTAGAGATTTAGTAGGTTTTCTTAAAACATATTGGTGTGAGAAGTCAGCCAGACATAGGTATGAGAAGAGTGAGTTAACACATTTTATGGGTTCAGAATAAAATGGAGTCACTCAAATGTTTTGGCTATATGAGCTCCTTCAGCACATCTTTCAGCTGCACTTTGTGTTTTGTTTCTTCACGTGCTTATTTAAGTATTTGCCAACACACTCTCTGAAATGCATTTGAGAAATGGGCTGAAGACATCAGATATTCTATATGTTCATCTTTGACACAAACGAACAGTGTGTTTGACATACACATACACTTCATGCGCTCTAAACTGAGTCATTTCTTGTATTCTAATTCTTAAATGGCAAAAGATCTTAGAGGTCATTTCAACCTCTGAGCATTGCCTGTTAAATTGGGAAGAGAGGGGAGGATAATGTAAACAGCGTTCATCTGTACGTGAAAAGTTAAGAATTGTTCTATTACTGAGGTTTTAAAGAGAAAGACCATAAATGGGCATCCCAGTTAACTACGCTTGAGAATGCTGGCTGTCACCTTACCTGCACACATCCCCCTGGGAGAAACGTGGCACTCAGCTGTGGCCACTGACACCACCCTCCAGCCCGTGCCTGGTGTTTCCCACCCTGCAGTGGGCTTTCTCGCCCTGGATCCCTGGGGGTGCTCTGAACAGGTAAAATGGGAGCAGGAAACGTGACAGTACGTTATCCCCAGCCACTCCTGAGGTGTGTACCTGAGAGCAGGCTGTCGGGGAGGTGGGAATGAAGATTTTGATCCTGTGTAGTTCCAAAGGGCTTGTAATTGATTGTGAGCGAGGCGGCGAGAGTGTCCCAAATCCAATTCCAGTTACTGCACTGTGCCCATCTAAAAACCCCCGACATGGTATTTGGATATTGTGCTCCCTTATAGATTCTCTATAAACTGCCAGGCAGGGCTGCTGTGTGTGGTTAAATTATTGCTGTACTGTAACACAGAAACTGCCCAGAAACTGCCTGTGCACAGCAATATACAATTCTATACAGAGTTTGTTTTTTAACAAGAGAGGTTGTCTACATTTTTATGATTGTATATGGGTGCCAGGTCTAGGCATCTTCATTAATTTTACTCTGTCTTCGACTGAAAATACCATATATTGTGTTTTATTGGTTGTCCATCGTGATTGATTGTGACTGTGACTCAGAGTGATGTAGATATTTTTTTATTTTAATTCTGTGCAAGTCGTCATCCAAGAGCAGATTAGTTTTGAAGAACAGGTGTGCTGGAAGTGAAGCACTTGAATTTTAGGAGTTTGGGAAATGGTGTTTTATTGTCTGAGCTCTTTCATGTCTCTTCTCATCTCCAACTTGGCAGCGTGCTTCCACTTGAAGGCTCATCAACATCATAACAAATTTGTATCCTCATGTCTTGCTCCAGACCGGTTTCTTTCCAGTTACTGATATTGATCTGATAAGTGCTGAGGAGAGATTTCAGAGTGCTATTACTGTATGTAGTGATGGGCTGTTTTGAAATCTTTCGTCCTGTCTTATGTGGGGAAGACTTCACCAAAGTAAATATCATGTCATTGTATGTGTAGATATAGATGATATATTATGTATTATGTCATCATGATTAGTTGTGGCTAATCAACAAAAGCCACCATATAGACTTCACTCTAGGCGGGGAAAGAAAAGACCTCATCTGGCAAGAAGAAAACAATCAAATTCCTCAGGATATCCTTGAGAAAGCAAGAAGCAAGAGACCAAATGAAGAAGCTGAACAGCTTTAATAAAATTCAACATTATTCCTTTGGTTTATTCAAGACTTTGCAAGTGACTATCCAGGCTTAATGGCATTCACTGACATTATGACAACAGGGGATGCTCCACAGACAGAAAGGGGAATTAGAAGTATGCAAGGTTAACTGAAATGATGCTGCTAGTAATAAGCCACTGGAACTAGACTGTCACTCACCCTCTCTTTCTGCTTCTGGATCCTGATTATCCTGTCAGTTGTTCATATGATTCTCCCATCAGCTTCAGTAAGAGGAAGGTGTGAAAAAGATGGACAAGATGGTCATATATTTAAATCAAATATACTAAATACTGTAAATATAGGGTGTGACATGCCCCAGATTATGTGTATGTCATGACATATCATTTTACTGCTAAATGATATGACATGATATAGCTTAATGCAACATGAAATGACACAGCCTAACTACAAGTGCCATCTGAAGCAGAAAGATGCATTTAAAGTGCAACGTGATGAATCCACTGTGTGTGATAACTTTTTAACAGGGTATCCAGCCTGCTTGTGCTTGGAGTTGTGAAGCTGTTGGGCTCGCCTGCTTTGGAATTCCTGGGGCTCCCTGCTTCAGGGCCGCTAACCTGTCTTGATCTGGATTGGGGCTGGAAGTTGGTGCTGCATCTCACTGGTCTTGGACAGGGTGACATGTTTCATCTGAGTGCCAGAAGCCACTTGTGATCCATTACCATAATTAAGGTTGGATGTGCAGACTTTTTCCTGTGTAATTTCTTTTTTTCTGTCCTCCTTTTTTCAAGCTCTTGAAAAATAAGATAGTAGCTAATGTTTGCTGGAGGGTCAGTCCCACTCCTTCCCAGCCAGAATCTGGCTATCCATCTTCCTTCTACACATCCCTTACATGTTTACTTTCCATCCCATAACTGCAGACAGCTGGGTTTTCCAAAAAGCAGCAATGAAACAGAGCAGAAAAGAGTTGATAGAGGGTAGAGGCCATGGAGCACTTGTAGAAACACATAGGACACACACACACAAAGAAAGAGTGGAAATGTCTGCAGGATTCTGAACTGGTTTACTTTAACACCAGCAGAAAGCACACAAATTGTTGTGTGCTACTTTGTAGTTAGCTGACTTCATTGCCAGGCTGTTTTTCTTGGTCTGGTACTTGGGGAGGAGAACTGCGTGCACTGCAGATGTTCTGTCACGTCATGTCTGTCTTGGGCAGCCATGGCAACTAAAAGGAAAAAGACCATAGTGACATGTCCCAAAACAAACTTAACCAAATTCTCTAAAGCCAAGTGAGAGTGGGATTCAAAGCGGGTTTTTCTTCTGTGTATTTCAGGCCAATAGCTAAAACAAGGCTCCCCATCACATGTGGGAAGGGTAAGCGTTTGGGCAGCTTGGCAGAAACTCAAGAGAGCAGAAGAATTAAGTGTTTGTGTTTGGGTTTTTTTTGGTGAAGGTTTGAGATCATTGTACAAAGTTTTGGATTTGAGGTGGGTCAGTGGGGCTAATAAGGAAGCCTTAACAGAGTTTTGGACACTGATATTTTTCTAAGTGCTAACAGCTGGGCAGCTGGGAAGAGGAATACTCAGTGGTACATGCTGTGAGATGTAAAAGAGGCTTACAGTTCCGCTGCTGTATCCCCCCAAAACTGTTATATGTGAATTTACATCTATGAAAGGTAAAATTGTCAGCACACATTTGCAAAATGAATAGGAGCAAGCAAATTGCCATCCTGGGTCTGACTGAATAACTGAATATACATTGTTTTCTGGTAGTTTTCAATCATCTGCTGTGATGTTTCCATGCAGTTACTGTTAGTAATACGAGTGCTGGTACGTAGTGACAATAACCTAGGCTAGAACAATAATGTTTAAGGAATCATAT
The DNA here is from genome assembly GCA_003993805.1 of Himantopus leucocephalus. Lineage (NCBI taxonomy): Eukaryota > Metazoa > Chordata > Aves > Charadriiformes > Recurvirostridae > Himantopus > Himantopus leucocephalus. The sequence goes on from RSEF01000009.1 coordinate 3,665,370, forward strand.
GGAGAAAGTCAAAACTAATCCCTACCTTGAAAATCTGTGTAACGGGTCTGGAGAGGCTGGCGACCGCTCTGTATGCCTCCATCCCGCCCCTCTGCCTCCTGTGCTTAGGCCTGGCACTGTGCAAAATCACAGATGAAGGTCTGCTTTTCCAGAACCTCTCAGACAGCGTTGTGCAGAGCTAAATATACGTCAGTGCTGGTTTTATATAAATTAACTGTATGTGGAAGAAAGGAATGTGATCCCTGTTGTCAGGGTCACGCCTGGTTTCTGAAGCAATATAGCGTCTTTTGGTGGGGATCACCGACCTGCGGGAGCCTGGGGCAGCGACCCTGCCTGACCCGGCCGCCTGGTCTCATGTCTCTACACGGAGAGCCAATGTGCAGGTCCCTGCTGGGGGTGCCGGGGAATGTGCTGTAACTGGGACACATCTGGGTGTCTCTAGCTGAAGCCTAACTATGTTCAGGCCTGAAGCAGAGCCAGTGGGTGCTCCAAGACAGAGCTCTGAGAGAGCTCCTGGGGTGTCCTTGCACCTCTGTCTGGAGCACTGATGGTGAGCACGGAGCTGTAGGCAGTGTTGACCTGAGCCTGGAAACTGAAGGTATTTAGCTGCGTATAGTAGTATATCAAGGTAAAAGAAAAATGGAGACTGCCATGACAGGCAGTGCTTTGCCTTTCCTCCTTCAAATGTCTTTGGCTTTGTCTATCATCTACCTGTGGGGAGGCAATGAAGTCTCAGTCGTATTTTCACCACAGACCAGGTTTGTTTATCAGAGGCTTTTCATTTCCAGTGATGGCGAGGAGAGTGCTTCTGCCTGCTGTAGTGTGGGAACAGCCCTGCAGCTCCCCACTGCAACCAGGCAGCAGGGACACGGTGTGGGTCCTTGGCCTGATAGTGGAGGGAGGTTGAGAGGCCATGGGGGCTGGCCCTGCAGACTCCTTTTGCTTGGGTGTCTAGGAGCTGCAACACCAGGCAGTAGTTTGAGTCTGACTTGTGTAACGGGCTTTTTGGCTGTGAGTGTTGCTTCTAAGATACGTAATTAAGCCTTTTTTCATACTACCGACATGAAAATTCTACTGACCTATTTTTCTGTAAGTCTGTCCTGTAACTCCCATCTTACTACTGGGATGTGCCTAAATCTATAGCTCATGTTGACGGGGAGGTGTTTAAGTCTGTCTGTTAGTGGATTTACTGTCATTTAATACACAGTCCAGAGTTGCTGTAGACATCAACAGCACTAATCTCTACACACAACATTTGGTAAAAAAGGAACGGTTGTCTCCAAGTCTCCACAAACACTGCATTAGATGATTTCTACTGGAGGGTAGTTTTAGTTGGAGCGAGGGAGAGGAGTAAGTCTTGTTGCTTAAAGAACGAGTTCAAAGATTTCCACTGAAGTTTGGGGACAGGGTGAAGCGTCCCTGAATTATTAATTCCTGCTCTGACTAGGGAAAATTTATGTGCAGCTCAGGACTTAGCAAAAATGTGTCTCCTTGGCTAACAGTGAACTCTAATAAGATAGAGCCTAGCCACTGTTGGCTTGAAAATGGGGACAGTTTTCAGGTTTCCTTCATACCTGAGTCTTCACTTAAATTTTGTTCTTAAACTCCTGCATCATTGACATGCACTTAATCATTTGGCAATTAATTTAGCAGCCATCTGTCTTTTTGCATATTTTGTAATCTAATAACAGTTGCAGCCATTGGAAGAGACCATTTGCCAATGACTCTGAGATAATATGATGGTGTCAGTTCATTCCAGGCACAAAACAAACAGAGACTGCACTTTCATCCTTGAGAGGAATCTTTTAAGTGCATCCAAGAATTCCACAGGGCAAATGCCAAGTCTCTGCATCTGTGTCTCCAAGCTATAGTCAGAATTTCTTCCATTTCTTTTTGCCTCTAGGGATCCACCAGCCACAGTGTGTCTGAACTGATCGCTTACCACCAGAATCATCTGTGTTTTGGATATCTTTGATATCTTCAGCTCATCCCTCGCAACAACATCTGAGGTAAGACTCTAATTAAGGACTGTTGTTTCTTCTCTTGGAGGTTAGTATTCTTGTACTTCCATGGCCTCTGCTTTGAGACTTTCTGACTAATGTCAAGGACTGAGCAAATTACTCAGAACTTCTTGTCAGCTATGTTCCTTTTCAAAAGTTTAATTAGCAGAGAATAACACAGTTTGAAATAAATGTAGCCAAACCAAAAGTTAGCTCCTCAAAGTGCCTAGCTTGTTAGCGGTAAGGCTCTTAGGACTATATCTCTTTTGGAATGGTACAAGCTTAAGACAGTTAGCAGAACTCCACAATCAATGAGTCCCAAAACTGCTTTTACACACACCTGCAGACAATCTAAAAATATAGAACATCTGTGGTGTATGTGTATGTGTATATAAAATGAGCTTTTTTTATTTTTCCTTTGTATTGGATGCTACTATGTGGGCTAAACCAACATAATGTTACTACTGTACTTCAGAACTAAATCAGTCCAAAAGTGTGGACCTTGTCCAAATGGACAAAAGTCTATTTCTTTGTTCCTGGAGACTTACAAGTTATTCTGCAGGACTCTGGAACTCTCATGTCTGGAATAGGGACCACATATGTGGTTTTGTTGTTATCTTGTGTTGCAGAAGGGGTTACTGTTTGAATCACTTCAAGTGTTTGCAAACCTCAGTGAAGCTGGTAGGAAAAGTTTAAAACAGCTAAAAGAAAGTGCTTCTTTATGCATTGGGTGGTGAACTTCTGGAGCTTGCTGCCATAGGAGTTTGTAGAGGTAGACAGTATGAGCAGGTTCAAAAAGGAATTAGACATTCACGGACCAAGAGTCTGTAAATGGATACTAAGAGGACTGAGCAATGATATACCCTACATCATCCTTGATACAAGAGCTTTGGGGGAGTACAAAGTAAACAGACAGCAGAGAGTGACTAGGTTGACCTGCTCTCTCTAAATAGTTATCCTGTTGCCACTATCTGAGTCAGGATCCTGGGCCGGATGAACCATCAGTCTGACCCAGGAGGCATTTCCTACATCCTCATGTTGTTCACGTAGCTTGCACTTGAGCAGTGCAGGTTGTCAGGTTCAGCCTTGGCTCTAGAGGTTCAGTCCTTGTCAAATCCACAATCAGAAGCGGGCTCTTTTTGGAGCCCTCTTGCTAGCACAACTAGCACAGGCTATTTCAGAACAGAGCTAAGACATATTGGCTAGTCTCCATAAAGAAAATGGTTACCTTGACTTTTCCAAAGGAGCTATACTTCATAATGCAAATAGCAAGAATCATTTCTCACCGAGCCTCTTACTTTCAGAGGTAATGTACGTCTAGCCATTTCCATTAGTTCACTGTCCTTCCCCAGCACTGTCCTTTGGCTCAGTTGCTTGGCTTTAGTGTGAGGAGAGCATGGATCTGAGTGGCATTTGGCTAACACGCTCCGAAACACTCCGTTCATCTGAAAGTGTTTGCAAGTACTAGCTATTTCTACAGCCACATTTTTTGGAATTAACAGGACAAATCAAGGACAGTAAATGCCAAAGCAAAAGGCTTTTTTTCCCCCTCATGTAGATACAGTACACATGTAATTTATGAGACCTCCACCTCTTGGATTTTATTTCCCCTCTTGAAATCCCTTCAGTGCTGCAAAGTACTGCTTGCTTTGAATGGGAATTTTCTTTTTGCGTTCCCATCACTTCGTACTGTGCATTATGTGATATCTCTCTCTGCTGTCTTTTTCACAGAGCTTATGCGGTCAGAAATCTCTGTTTAGGGTCAGATCATCAGCTGACAGACACGTGCTGCCCTGGCTCCAGTGAAGCTATATTGACAGTCTTTAGCTAAAGAGAGCTGGGGCAGTATCTCTGAGAACACAATGTAAAGTACTTCATATTTCTTTTGCTGGTTCAATGCTTGGAAGAAATCCAGCAAAAAAACAATATGGATTAAAAATGGCAACTACTTCTCCAGCCCTCTCTGCATGCTGGCTTCGCGATTACATGAATTAACTGGGCATGCCTTTTCCTTAGTACAATGCAAACATCTCCCTGCAAGCAACTTTGTGTTAAAACATGCACAGTTAAAATGTGAAAAGTCAGTGTTAATCTTGCCTTCTTATGAGCCTGTCACCATAGCTGAATGTACTTTATCAGACAGAGTACCTTTTAGGTGACTGTACCCCAATAAAACTCTCACGGGCATTCGGTTCGTTCCATTAGCTTGCTTACTGATTGAATTGATTTCATCATTTTAAGGTACAGATCGAAGGCATCTCAGCACATCTAACACACAATGCAGACCATTAAGAAGTGTGAAAGAAAAGCCAGTCAGGTCATACGAAACCTCAGTATAATAAACCTAAGAACCTGGCACAAAAGCAAACCCAGTAACCATCAGAGTAACCACTTTGGTAGTAAAAGGGGGTTTCAGATGTTTAGAAAGTACTGCTCCTAAAGCCTGTTTAGGCACAAAGCATTCCTGTCACACTTCGCAACAGCCATGATTAAAAACTATTTGAGGGTAAAAGTGTTTTCTGGTATTTATCAGTGGGTCATTAACCTTAACAATATCAACATTTCAATTGTCAGCAAGATTAAAAAAGCCCATTATAGCAAAAACGAGCACATCGTACATAGAGATACTAGAGTGCTGATGAATTACTCGCTCTGCTCAGATACAGGCTTCAATATGGTACAGCCTTCACTGTAGTGAGAAATAGAGGATGAATTAATTGCTGTGTGAACTATAACGCTGAAGAGTTAGAAGCAAACTAAATGAGATAGTTTAGCATATGGAAAGGCTTACAGGTTTTATCCAGAACAGAAAGAATATACATCAGCTTTTAGTTTCTGTAGGTGATACCAGTAATTATGGTGCAGAGAAATGCAGACCTGAGTAATGAAGCCTGTGAATCCAGACCCTTATTTAGATATGGATGAGAGGAGGAGACCAGGCAGGAAACAGGCTGATTCCACATGCAGGACCCAAGCAGAGGGACACAGAGACAGGGCAGTGGCTGTGAAATAAGAGTGGGTCTGACAAGCAACACCCTACCGTATCTACCTGGTCCCTTGTTTACTTGATTCCAGATGGGGATAACCCAAAGGACCAGCTGGACCTCTAAATTTTGGGGTTGGAATTGAGTGTGTTATGTGCAGAATTTAGGGCCCATATGGCAGGCATTGCTAATTCTTACCTGGCAGTGAATGCACAGTACGTATTAAGAGCTGAAACATACTATATGGAGAGCCATGAGCACAAAACTCCTCTCGGAGGAACAGTCTTCTCATTGCAAAGCCAGTGCCAGTGCTTTCGGGTGAATACAGTGTAATGGAAAGCTCAGGGAGGAGCAGGCTGTAGAAAGAGAGGTGTTTGGGATAGGATGAGCAAAGGATCACTGCATGTTTCCGTGGTATATTGAGGTAGAAGGGGGACCTGAATCTTGCAGTACCAGGATCTTTACCATCCTCTTTGTGGCAGAGTCAGTGAGGGTTTGGGTGGAAGGAAAGCCTTAGGAAGAAGCTCTTTTCTGCGTCACAGGCCACGTCTCCAATTGCCACTTGCTGTCACCAGAGGCCTCCTATGTGAGGGACTCTGCAGGAACAAGAAATGGATAGCTTTGGTCCTCTCTGAGGCACCAGACCACTTGTGCGCTGCAAGGACCAGGAAACAAGGTCCGTGCTGGCAGCCCTGCTGGCCACAGTGCGGGACCACTGACTGTCTTGCTCTGTCGTACGGCTTTTAAGTTATAAAAGTCAAGATATGAAAGAAGCCTTTGAGAAAGGATTTTTGTTGCTCTCTTTTCCCTCTGCTGGTTATGTTTCAAAGTGTGTGTGTACATGAGAATGCTGTTAGGTGTTTGTTTATTCCTGTCAGATAACTTTAATTACTGTAATAAAATTCTACTGTCTGACAGTTTTTATTTCTGGATTATGAATTGTCATGCTTTTCTGAGGTTTCCTTCTGACCTCTGGGATGTATAAGGTGAGTGAGAGGCATATCTAGCATTTGTGAATGTCTTAGAAATACCAGAATTCAAAAAGCCTGGCAGATCTAATTTCAAGCTCTAGTAAGACCATGGAAAGACACTGCAGATCAGCCCAGAAGGCAGCAGCAGGAGCAGGCTGATTCTCTTTTTTAAAGTGAAGCATCAGTGCGGACCCAGCAGCCTCCTCTTCCCGTTTACATTTCCTTTGGTCTGCTACCAACATCGGCACCCAGTCCTTTCTGCAATAACACAGACAAACACATGCTCTGCTAAGGAAACTTCAGGGACAGAGAGACGGATTGGTACAAAGTTCCGTTCAGAAAAGCTCTTGTACAGGGAGGGCTGACATACTTACTTTTGGGTTTCCCAAATGAAAGCAAAAGCATATGCAGACCCGCTGCAAGGTGTCCTGCAGATGTGTAGTAGGTCTGATGCTATTCGAGCGGTTACTGTGTAGGATCTACTCTGCCATAATCTGGGTACGTGTTCAATATGTTCATGCCACTTCCAGTGAGTCCCAAGAGAGGACTGCGCATGTATGCAAGGGCACATGGCCCTTGCGTGGCAGCCGTTTGTGGAATGCAGCCAGCTGGAGCTGGAGCTCTGCTGGAGCTGCTGCTCCTACTCCAGCCATGCCTGGAAACCTCAAACAAACAGCCAGTCCTCACAGAGAAGTTACTAAAGTGTCCCTGCATACAGTGACACCTGCTTCTCCTTTTCTGTTATATGCTCTCCTTCTGTCACAGGCCCGTGTTGGAAAAGGGGTAGAGATCTCTCCTTTTCAAATAGCAGAGGTTTCTGTATGAGACTGGGCAGGTATCCTGCAGTATGTCACCCACTGCAGAATCATAAACACCTGCTTTATATTGGGCTGTAAGAATGAAATCTGGCTTGAAAACTGGATTGTTGTGAATGAAGAAGACTTGGCTTGATATTATGTGGTTTCTGGTGAAGTCTTACTCATAAAATTTGATTTTGAAATGTTTTGGAATTTATAAGTGTCTTTTGGCTGCTAACTCGCAGAAGGGAAAGAAACAATTAGAAATAAAAGCAGGGGGTTGATGAGGATGATGTCTGGTGGAAATTACCACAATCATATGAGATCAATTCCTGCCTAACATGTTTTCTACAAATCTGAAAGAGCACTTGGTGGCATATGAAAGCACATATGATGCCAGAGTGGACTTGATATTGATACTGCTCAATATGAAGGAAAGAAATATGACCTAGTGCCACTGAGGATCTCTTGGATAAATCTGTTAGATAAAGAATCTGCTTGGATAAAAGCCACGGAGGGCATCTGGGAGGAAAAATAACTCCAGACCCAGAGATTCAGTGGCATGGAGGGAAATAGATGTGCAATCCAAAAATGATAGTGTACAGCAAATTACATGAACTTGCAATGCAATGCAAAGTGGCAGCTAGAAAGGTCAAGGCAATTGTCAGCTCTGGAAGCACAGATGACATGTCATAGAGCACGGAGGCAATAGCCTTTCTCCATGTATTTCCAGGAGGAAGAACAGTAGCTATAGGAATGTTAATAGGAGAAAGTGTAGGCAACTCAGAGTAATGCCAAAGACAGGAACAACAATTAATGGGACAGAAATATATTTTTATAATTAAAGAAAAAAGATAGTAAAATGCTATGTGGCTTTAGCACTGATTTTAAAATAGTAAAGAGAACTATTTGGTAGATTCTCCTGCCCTACAACTTTGTAATTAACAAGATAAAGTTTGGAGCCTGTATGTATCCGTACAGTCTCTCTTTTTAAAAGACACAGTACCAGTGCCAGCATCTGCTGTAAATGAAGCTGGAGGAGGCAACACTTTAGGTTAAGAGAAATCCTTCAGTTCTGAAGATTCTCTGCACTTCCACTAAGGTAAATGTATTTTCCCAAGGAGATATTAAATGAACCATTCTGATTTATAACAGACAAAACCTTTGATGAAGGTACCATTCACAACAACAAAAAAGATTGAACAATTAACAGTATGGATAATTGAGAGTGTAGCGTCCGATTGATTTATATATGTGTATTGTTATGTGTCAAAACTTTTATTGTTAGTAATACAATATTCATGGCATAGCATTGATAATGTCCTGCAAACTACCTGCTATTCAAACAGTGGCTGTTTATCACCTGGCAAGATGCATTGAATCGTATCTCATTAAATTGTTTGAAAATATTGTTCAGTGTCCTCCAAGATGGCTCAATATTTATTGTCAAATACTTCACTAGCTTTGCTCTTTGCACATCTTGAGTTACTGAAATTATTTTGCTTTAACTTAGTAATGGCTAGGTCCACCAATGGAAATGACTGAGTGGATCTGATATATGCAAATGTGAACACACTGAACAGGTTTCTGGAAACAAGAACTATTTTAAAGAATAAATTTAAGAAGTGTCTTGGGAAAAGTTGTAGGCTCAGATTTCTCTTGCTATTTTTGGTTGACGTGAAACAGAGAGGAAGAAATACAAGAACAAAAGATAATCGGGAGGTGTGAAACCGAGTTCCTCTGTGACTCTGTTTTATAAATATTTGATACTACCCTCTGCCTGAATGGAGCTTTGTTTGGGGAAAATCAGGTGGCAGATGTTTGGCTTTACCTGATATCTACTTTGGCAGCACGTTTTACTGCCTTGTTTTGCGTGACATGGTGCCGAGGCCATGTTTTGTATTTATAGTCTTTTGGGGATACCAGGTCAGATCCTGCAGCAAAAGCTGCAGAAGTGACAGGAAGACTTGCGTTGACACAGTTGGCTTTGGACCAAGTTTGGTCCTGCTGTTTCTCTGAGTAAGGAAGGGACAAATGCTGTGCTTTGCCATGTGACTATTTGACGAAAAATACCGCTGCTTGTCTTTATCATCTTTCAAATTGCAGAGTGCCATCCTTATCATAATATCACATTTCTATATTAAGACTAAAAACTTTCTATAAAGTTTGTACTTACGTCTGTATGTTTTCAAAGAAAACATGGAAATCTGATCATTTTATCTAGAATGTAGTTTCTGTACCAGCTACTAAAATATTTGTATTGCTTTTGCATTCCCACTTTTGGACTAATATTGTTTTAAGTACTCTGTGTTCATAATGGAGATGGTCGTTCTTAAAAAGGGCTATGCGGTGCCAAAGAACATTTCTTAGTGCTATTTATTAGTGTCTGCTGGCTAGTTAAGCACCACTGCAGATGTATGATAGCCTGAATTTGCTAGAACTTAACCTTCAGGAATATATCGCTGCTACCATAAACAAAAATGGACCAAAATACTGTTACTCACAATGAGCTATAAGCCAGCGAGGAAAGCAGGGAAGGCAGGAGAGTTTTCAATATCACAAGTGCAGAGTGGAACCGCTTGTTCCACCAACATTAAATACCCTGGAACAGGAATTGTCATTTGACAACGACCTTATCTATCATACTTACGCACCTGTGTGCCATACCGTACCCTAGCAAAAGACAAAAATACAAGAGCACGTCTGTGGCCAGTCCTCCTGGAGTCTTAGCCTGCTTATGGTCTTGTGTGGGTTGTAACTTTAAAAGGAAGAGCTGGCAGCAAATGAGCCGGAGTCACTTGCAGGGTTTTTTTCCTCACAAAGCCTTCTGACCTTGAAAAGCCTTAAAGCTGCATTCCCCATGAAAAATAACTTCTACTTAGTGCTGAGCACGTGTATTGTTGCACAGACAAATAGACAAATAACAATGTGAGTACATGCCTTGATCATTTATCCTCCTCGGAGGGCCATAAACCATGAGTAAATGCAACAAAAGCAGAAGATTAATAGTGGCTGCATAATGCTTTGCATTTTTCATAACGATTCTCTACAGATAGAATCAGTAAGTGTCACTAATTGGTAGGCACTTGTTCTGCAAGGGGGCTCGATCCTCCCTCCGGTAGAGTTGGAGGCCAGTCTCTGGTTTTCACGTGGGGGAGAGCAGGAGCAGGCTCCTTGGGAACTGCTAAGACTGCTTTTTAACAGATGCCATAATTCAGGCAAAGGCTGTGTGCAATGCGGAGAAAACCCCAGTAGCCTGCAAAGACGGTACTAGCCAGCCTGTCTGGTGCAGGGGCAATTGTTTGCAAACCCGCTGGTGGCTATTCAGGCTTGAGGAGAAATAGAAGGTTGGCCACAAGCCAGCTGCTGAATTTAACATGTATTCAGCTGAATGACTGGGCTGGCATAATAATATAATTCTGCAGTGTCCTGCTGATCTCCTTCAGATCTTCTCCTTGGTTTGTTGGCTGCCACTGATGCTTGTCTCCTGTGGATTCAAGGGTGCTGTGCAGGAAACTGCTGGAAAGACTACCTACCCAGCATTGTCCAAACATTGTCCAAAGCAGCAAGTATGCGTAGGAGTACTCCATACTGATTGTCGTGGAGAGCTGTACAGGCCCGGGAAAAACACTTTCAGCAAACTTTTATCAAATTTGCTTTGTTGCTTAAATTGATTTTATTTTTTTTTTAAGTCCTACATAAAGAATACGAGCATATTGCATCTTTTCTAGTGCTCTAACTCTGAAAATACAAACCTGTTTATATCCCGTATTATGCCAAGTAGAGCTACCCAAGCTACTGCCCTGGAACAGTGCTGTGTTTGAGCAGGACCCTATGCCAATGCAGCTGTGCTGCTCCCAGTGCCCAAGCAAATTTGGCTCTTTATGTGCAATCTGGGTGTAGCATATGGGCTCAGAGGTTGACCATACAACTGCGTGCTCTGAGAAGCGAGCTGGTACCACACCCAGGGCTTTAGAGTCCTCCATCAGACCTCCCATGCTGAGATGATGATGGGCCCAAAAGCCATGAGCTCTGGTTTGAGCTGGCCGCTTGACTTTTGAAATTGCCACACACACACACACACACACACACACTGCAAGGCTGTTCCTGTTCCCAGCTCTCTGAAATGTAAAGCTTAAATTGATTTGGGCTATGCTGCCAGAATTCTGCCAAGTGAACTCGGAGAAAGTCATCTTACATAGATTTATCTAAAAAGCCGCCTGGCAGTGTGGATCTTTTTATGTTTTCGCAAATCCAGAATAACTGCATTGTATATCCCTGCTCACATTCTCCATAGCATCATTTGGTGTCTCCCTGCTCTTGAGCAACTCCAGGGATCTGTCCTGCTCCAGTCTGAGAATGACACTGGAATGGCATCTCCTCTGCAAAAGGGAGGATGAGGGACAAGTGGAGCCGCAGGAGAGGAGAGGGGAGAGCATATGGGGCTTTCCAACCTCTTTTTGTCTGCACCCCTCTTAGGTTAGTAGATTTTGTCCTGACTCCTAGTGAAAACCTTTTCTTAGCTTCCCGTGTCCCATAGAAATCTTGATTGTCCATTCTTGCCAAGGAGGCAGGAAAATAAGGAAGGCAGCTTGTTAAGCTAGGTAAGGCTCGGAGGAACGTCACTCTGCAAATGGCTGTGGTGGAGAACAAGCCCATTAGGGAAAAGCTGTCAGTGCTTTAAGTGCCTCTGCTGACCAGGCATGTCCTCTTTTACTAGTTGCTTTACCTATTGCTAATTGTCTTCATCTTTTCCCCTTTTTCTGGCTATTTGTAGTCTTGTTTCTGTGCAGTGTCTTGAACACAGTATGGTTTCACTCTGACTTCTTGGCACCGCTATAATAAAAGTATTTCTGTTACAAAGGGCAGTCAAATAAAATCCAGCAGGCTTGGGACATGAACATTTGTGGTCACTCTCAAAACCAAAACCAAAGCAGCAGCTTTGTTCTTTTCAGACAGATCATCAATTAGGGCCAAAATTGGTAATGTGTCAGTACGACTTACTGACTCCAGGCTGCTTTTTAAAAAACATCCAAGATGCATAGACTATTAGTTGACATGATATGGATATATTCATACAACATTTACCCTGCAGTTTTTGAGAAGCTTCTGAATTCTCCAGGATTACTAACTTCAGAGCTCTCTCTGTGTGCTATTTATTTAGTGGTGGCAGCAAGCAAACCAATATTCCTATGTGAGGCAAGGATTTGAAAGAAAAGAATGCAGACTATCACAAAATCCCATCCACTTAAGTTAAGGAGAGTCACAACCTATTCAGAGAATAAACTGAGCATTCATTACTAAACTGCAGCATCAGGTACTTCTGGGGTAATCAGAGATTATCGCCTCCAGAAAAACTGCATCTGAAAAGAGAGACTGGCTGTCAGACAAGCATCTCTAAAGGGAAAGGAGCTTCTCTGCTGCAAACCAAGGAACATATGCTCTTCCCTCCGTGCTGTGCTGTATGGTAAAGAAAAGGAGCAGGGCTTTTAGCAGAGCTGTCCTGACACAGCAAACAGACATTTGATGTCCAGTGGCCTGGCAGAAGTGGAAGAGCAGGACTTGGATGGTAAACATCTGAAAAGGTTTCAACTGAGGCCACCCAACGCACTATGGATCACAGCTTGAGTATACTGCTAGGAAGAAAAAAATCCCCTCCAAGCCCCTATTCCTTCTTTATTCAATATCTCGCATTTTGTTATTTACTGGTGCTCTCTCTAATTTATGCTGCTGCATATTGGGACTTGCTGAAAACAAAAGGAGAGCTTGAGAGAGCAGATTTCAACTAACATGTCATACCCAGGCAGGTTTCCTCAATAAGAACTTTTCAAAATTTCTGGGCCTGACTGTTCCACTCATTTACCTTGGGAACAGTTTACCAGTGCCCGTGTACCCCGTGCAGGTCCAGGGGACTGAGAACCTTCATCTCCTTGTTGCTTGTTAAAACTGCACCTCTGTGAGCTGACAGCTACATCTTTATAGTTAAAAATAATCTTTGCCAATGGAGTTTCCATACTCTTTCTGAACATCCCTGCCTATGAACATGAATCTATAAGAAGGGAATATTTGAATCCTCCTCTAGGCATAAGCATAGTAGGCCCTTTTCTAGGTAACCTGTCATCAAGATTGTTTCAAAGCTCCAGAGAGTCAAGGTGGCTGCTGCTGTCATTAATGGAAAAGAATTTCAGACATTAAGGGGTGATAAATTAGAAATTATACCTGATACATAAACGAGTCCCAAGACTGTGTAAACCAGAATATGGATGTAGGAACCACTGGAAATCAGGAATTGACCTGAAAGAGCCTCGGAGAGGGAGGGGGAGGGGGGGAAGACTTGGTTGGGCTCGCTAACGTAACTGAAATCAGCTGTGTAGGATTGGCCAGACAACTTGCCTTCTGAGGGTTTAGTTTTATTGGTGCATGATAGAAGGCACCTGGAGTAGGAAGGGCATTTTGTCTGGCAACGAGGACAATTGTTCACACCTGAAAACTCTAGCTTAAATTTGTAGGTAGAAGGGCAGTGCTATGTAGTAGACTAAGATGAAGGTGAAGTGTGAGGCTGTGGTTCCAGGTTCCCAGGAATTTAAGGTAAGGCTTTTCTGCAATTTGTCCCTATCTGCCTCAAAGAGTCATGATTTATAGGAGCACGCATCACGGAGATGTTTGTGGCAAAGCATGCGCTGTATTCTGAAGGTGTTTTGTTGTCTGAAGAGGGCTTTTTGAGAGTGTTTTTTTTACACTTCTAACTAATTAAACATGGCTGAAAGTAAATTACTAGAAGTACAAGTAGGATTAAAACTTAGTGAAATTTTATGAAGTAATTAGAATGGTATTCATAAAGCCAGTGGCCAGATCAAAAATGCAGTCTTATCCAAAACACATCTGCTACATTTTTTCTTATTAAGCACTTTGACCTTCTACTGTGAACAACAGAAAGTTTGGCAGGTGATATGATGTGCTCTAGTCTCAAAAAAAAAGTAGGAGAGAGTTGTAATAACCCTGGAGTTCATGGAGTTTTGCTTCCAGAGAGCTTGTTATGATTTTCACTTGTCTCTATGAAAACTTTGCACTGAGGTCAGTTTTTATGTGAGCTCAGAAAGAAAACAACCTAAATGGTTGTGTATGCGTGTCCCTTCCATGGCTAACCTGGACTCAGGCTTATCCTAAATATCACTGTGTTCTTTTATCTAGTTCANATATCGCTGTGTTCTTTTATCTAGTTCAGACATGAAGAAAGCCTTATGTGCTTGAAGACTTGTTTTATTTTATTTTGTCTTTGCAGTGCCATCCCAAAATACAGTTCTGTGTAGGTGGAAGTTTGTCACCTAGATCTGTGAGGGCAACGGCTGGCACCACAGGAGTTGGAAGGGCACCAGTTGTATTAGATGGTGGAAAGGCTGTTCTGCATTTTCTTCAGAGCCTGTGAAGAAGGGGAGATACTGTAGTGGGGATGGAGTGAAATCTCAGTGTAATCAGAGAAGGGTGACATTGCTAGAAATNATCACTGTGTTCTTTTATCTAGTTCAGACATGAAGAAAGCCTTATGTGCTTGAAGACTTGTTTTATTTTTTTCTGATCAATGATACTGCCTTTTCCCATGAATTTTGCTTCATGAAGATCCTCCCTAAAGATAACAAAATGGCTGTAAGTACAGTTATTTCATGCTATGTGCGAGTAGGCCAAAGCCAGCGTCAGCTTGTTGTTAAATCGTCCATAGGTTGTCCCTGTGCCTCTTGTCTTTGCAGTGCCATCCCAAAATACAGTTCTCTGTAGAAGGTGGAAGTTTGTCGCCTAGATCTGTGAGGGCAATGGCTGGCACCACAGGAGTTGGAAGGGCACCAGTTGTATTAGATGGTGGAAAGGCTGTTCTGCATTTTCTTCAGAGCCTGTGAAGAAGGGGAGATATTGCAGTGGGGATGGAGTGAAATCTCAGTCTAATCAGAGAAGGGTGACATTGCTAGAAATACATCTGGTTTTTGTGTTTGGATTTTAACATCAGAGCTTGGTGGAGGGCAGGGTTGTCTTCAGCCGTCTCCAACAGGGGTAGCATGCTTGTGCTGACTTTCCTCTCTGCCACTGTTCTAACATGTAGACCAACCATGGACAAAAGTAGAAATTGCCTCCTCAAGTTAGATAATGAAATAATTCAAGTAAAGTGTAGGAAAACTACATGGAGACGGGTCTTCATGAGGGATTCTTGAGCAAGAGAACAGTCACAGGTGAGGCAGCCTGTGCCATGGTATAGGGCACGGGGCTCTTTTGCACTCTGTTCTCACTGTGTGTTGCCAGCACAGTCGCTGGCACTACATGGGTATGGATTAAAATCTTCTTTCCCTTATGGTTCAAACCTTTACTGGCAACAGCTCTCCACTCCGTGGACATCCCTAAAATTCCCATCTGAAACACCTTATAGAGACTCTCTGAAAGGAATGAAAACCTGTCCTGAAAACAGATCTCATCAGAGTATTTCCATTTGGAAACCCCAGACTGTAAGCCACATCTGAAGAAAGTATGGATGGTTTCCAAAATAAAGCCGTGGATTTTATTTATTTTTTTCTAAAGATAAGACATGGAACTAAGTAGTACCCTATATAACGTGGTATATTTGTATTAAGTCATTGCAATCAGGAAAACATACTGATTTTTCTTCATTTTGTATTTTCTATGCAAAACTTCTTCTAAGAGAGCTTTGCTTGGCAGCTAAGCTTTCCATGGAAATGGGGTGTGGTGATAGCACAAAGTTTGCTTTTCTTTTCCAAGTATTTATCTGGCTCAGGGAGACAAGCGCAGTCCTTAGACAAAAACACGTACCCACCCTTGTCGAGCTGTCAAGGGATGGAGCCCAGCCCTGCATGTGGGGGTTGCTTCGGCTGCAGTGTCCTCCGCTAAAGGTGAGAGAGAGGGACTGCAGCTCAAAGGCTTCAAAGTGAACAGAAATTTGGTTTTCTTTAAAACACTGGAGTCTGATTTGATTACCGTTAAATTTTCATTCATTACGCTGTGCTGCAGAAAATGGCATGGCTTGCATTCATACTTGAGCAAAGATCTTGCTGCTTTGTGTGGAGATGTCTTGTGTATTCATCTGAAACAGAGAGATGCTTTCAGTTGGTGTCCTGCAAGTATAGGCTGGTCAGGACACGGCTTTCTAGATCTTTGCCTGAACTAACAGAGCAGAGGCTCAACCTGCAGTTAAATCTGTTGTTAGTCATGNATGGCTTGCATTCATACTTGAGCAAAGATCTTGCTGCTTTGTGTATTCATCTGAAACAGAGAGATGCTTTCAGTTAGTGTCCTGCAAGTATAGGCTGGTCAGGACATGGCTTTTTAGATCTTTGCCTGAACTAACAGTGCAGAGGCTCAACCTGCAGTTAAATCTGTTGTTAGTCATGCTGTGGGACTGCTTGAATAGTGCCTTTGCCTCCTGTTACAGAAATGGGAAATCAGAGGGACTAAGTGTGTTTCAGTGTGGGTTTTTTGGGTTGGTTTTCTTTTTTTTTTCTTTTTCATCATCTGCTTGATTCCTGTTGTAACCCAGCCTGCTGTCACCTCTTCCTGAGATGTGTCAGAAGGAGTTCTGGCTTCTTTTTGGTAATTACAGAATCAAGCAAAACGGTACCTCCTGCTTTGCTGGTGTTTGTAGGTGCAGAGTGGCAGAGAGAACTGTGCTGCACAGGGATGTCTCCCAGCTGTGCAGGTCGGTGGCACGTTGGGGTTGTCAGCTCCTGAAAGCAGAGTCACTGTGTCAGCAAAGTCCTATGTTTGGGCCGGTTGGTCTGTGTGCATACAGGTGCTACGTGGCCGTAGCTGCGCTGCTGTCAGGTTGTGCATTAGCAGGGGCACCACTGAACAACACCCTGGTGTGTGGTGGTGCCAATTCCCAAAAGCTATGCTAATGTATTGTGGTCGCTTCTTAAAGGACACTAGTTGGGCAGCAATATCAGCATCTTAACAGTGCTTAACAACTTTGCTACCCTAAGAAACTGCATGCATCTGGCAATGGGATGGGCAAACACAGGGTTTACTAGGTTGTTACCAGTTCCTGTAAATGAAACAGCCTGCCAGAGATCTTAAAATTCAGGTCCTTATATTTAAAAGAAAATTCTTTCATTATGTTCTTCCACAGTCAAGAAAGTCAAAATAGTCTTCCCCTGCTCTCTGCCTTCTCTGTATGAATGGAGAGGGAAGGGCAGAAGCTGCTTGAAACAAAGACGCTAATGGCTCCAAAATGTGACTGAACTGACTCTGCTTGAATCCTGTTTTGAAGTCCTTCAGATCTATCATTGCTGTGGCTTTCTATCATCTTCACTCAGATCTAGCTGTAAGCACTGTTTTCCAACCCTATCTGCAATTTAGGCACCACCACAAAGGATGTATGAAAGGAAAATAGGAGGAGGAGGACTATCCTTCTTCCATAAATGATTTCATGTGTTTCATTACCATAAGGCATCAGGGAAACAGGAAAATATGGCTTCAATACAAAGTGCATTCAAAATGCATCATGAGTCTTTGTTAACGGGTGACCACAGTGATATTGATCAGTGTTTGATTTGTTTTGCTATTGTAGCAATGCTTTTCTGTGCTTCCTTGAACACATTTTTTTTTTCCACTTTAATTTTTTTAAAATTATAGAATCATTCCAGGTATAGAGTCCTGAGTTATTAACATCTTTCCAGATCCCAGCCCCCTCCCATTATTATTAGATGGTAAATTAGCCAGGTTTGTGCTTGTTTCTTTGCTAAAGCGTTATCTTACAAGTTGCCTTATTTCTACCAATACATNAACACATTTTTTTTTCCACTTTAATTTTTTTAAAATTATAGAATCATTCCAGGTATAGAGTCCTGAGTTATTAACATCTTTCCAGATCCCAGTCCCCTCCCATTATTATTAGATGGTGAATTAGCCAGGTTTGTGCTTGTTTCTTTGCTAAAGCGTTAGCTTACAAGTTGCCTTATTTCTACCAATACGTCTGTCTTCGGAAGAGAATGTAGTGGCTTTTTATTATTTTTTATTTAGTTATTTACAAATGAAGACGTCTGCAAAGGTGTAATCTGATTTGACACCTTTCTCTGGCTTCATCAAAGAAATTATGGCTATAATATTTATATGGTGAAATGACAAGGACTAGGCATCACTCTTTTAAGATTATCATATTCTTCTAACAGCAAGACTCTCCCAGAATTTATTTTCATTCTATACATTGCGGCAGGTGGATAGGTGTGAAACAAATAAATAATCTGGAAGAAATCTTCCATGTGGAGAGAGAATACATTCTGAAATGGTTATGTTGGAAAAAGTGAAAACACAGTATCTGCAACTGCTAAATAAACATTTTGCATGCAGAACCTCATGGAAGCTGTTAATCTCATTTTGTTTATGCTTTGATCAAGAACTTCCATTGCATAGTCAGAGGAAATATCTTATATTCCAGTGATGCTGAATGTACAGCACTGTATGCTAAATCATTCATACAGGTGTGGAGATGGTTACCTTTAAGGATAGTCTGAGTGTATTAAGGCTTTGTTTAGCATCTGGAAGCGGCTCAGGGTGAAGGTAGCTTGTTTTGCCAGCAGCAGTGTCATTAACATACAATCTGTTGGAAAATGTTTATCAGCTCAAAAATCAACTACAGCTTATAGTTGTAGTGAGGTGGACCTGCATGATTTGTATGCATTTAAAGCTGTTGTCTTGATTATTGATTAAGGCACTCTTCTGTGAAAGTCAAGCATTCAAGAGAGAACAGTTGTGGTTGCAGGGTTTCTTTTGTTGGAGAAGTACTAAGGAATTGTTTCCCAAATTTACAAAGGTGAAGCTGAGGCACAACATGTTTGGTATCACGTTGACAAGGGTTATCATGGCTGGCCAGTGGGATCTACAGAAGAACCAAGCAGATGAGACGCCTAATTCTGTAAAAGCCAGAGAGAACCACAAAGCCATTTGAAGGCCTTTTCTAAAGACGTTTAAAATATGCCCTTGCTGAGTGACTGTAATTTTTGTAAACATGTCTGAGCTACATTGAAGAAAACACACTTTCAGCTCAGACCGAAAATCCCACCCAAGAACCTAGACATAACCTTAGGTTCTCATCCCAGCCAGTGCCTAAATAGGTAATGAAAAAGCATAAAATGCTGATGACGGTGCTGAGGAGCATGGTTCAGGCATATTTTCTGCTGTAAATGACTTCTCTAAATGTCCTTGCTGTGGGCACAGATGCAGGCCAGATGATTGCTGCTGACCCGAGCCTCTTCCTGCAGTACTGTACGTGTTTCAGACCCGCTGCACGCGGTGGCTCCTGCAGGCTGCTGTCGCTGGCTGTTGCGAATGCTCATCCTTCCTGAAAGTGAACTGCCCAATTTTACTATTA
>RSEF01000009.1:3684585-3789774 GCA_003993805.1 Himantopus leucocephalus
TTTTATTCCAACTGAAAAATATTGACTTGGTCCAGTCAGAGGCTGGGAGCTGCATATGTGTTTTTTCTGCATTTTCTGATAAGCTAAATCTGCTAATGGTAGGTAACACTAGGAGAAAATTAAATACTACTTCTGCGAGAAATATTAACTCTAGCCGCTGACTGTATTAGCAAACACTGAATGATAATAGGCTCCAGTGTTAAAGCATCAATTAAGCTTGCTGTAATGAGTGTTTATTGCAAATCAGGACCACAGTCTTGTCATGGAAAAGTACATGAGGATGTTTTTAATTAATAGAATAATATAGTTATGCCTTAAATGAAAAAACATATTTTCATATGTTTACGTTTACAGGAATAACTAAGTGCAAAATAAGCTTGAACGAGTGTGTTTAAAAGGAAAGAAGGCTTTTGTATGAACTGTCAAACAAAATTCCTCTAAAAAATTCTTATTTGTTGAGTTACTGAATGACTGTTAGGGAGCAGAGTCTGATAAGCACTTAGCTGAAACCCTCCCATAAGGAGGAAAGAGGAGAAAACAGATGCCCATTTAACTAGAAGTGTGAAAAGTGCGTACAGAGGGTCAAAGACTGTCAGGACAGAGAAGAAGATGAGATGCATGGTCTACCAAAAAAGACCACCTGTTTTAAGTGGCAGAACAGATTGCAAAGCACTGGCAGAAAAAAAAAGACATGCTAATACTTATTTCTTTAAACAAAGAGTGTGATGTAAGGGGCCAAAATAACAGGGAAATGAAGTAACTGGGGGAGAGAAGGTGGAGTATTTGACAGATTTGTTGGGTTTAACAGAGACAGATGGTGGAACGAGAGCTTTACACGGAGTGCCACTGGGCTCAGAGCTGCCTCACAGGTCAGCAGTTGCCCGTACTGCAAAGGTAGACTGGCGACTGAGTGTGATCACTCAAAGGTACCTCTCATGCTGTGAAATCGGCATCTGAGAAGATACTATATTTTGGGAACTCTTTGTCTTCAGACTGTGGTTCAAACCATTAAAGGAGTTGGCTCTAGGTGTTTAGAAGGCCCACGTCTCTCTCGATGGGTACAGTGACTATCTCAAGCTGGTCTATACTCGTGTGACATTCAGGAGCACAGCCCCAAAGCAGATTTACCTTTGAGTCCATTTGCTGAGGAGTAAAGAGTGCCTGGCTGGTAGCTGAGCAACCTTGCTGAGCTCGTGTGGAGACTTGCCTCCAGCAGGAGCTGCGATAGGCAGGGGGTAGTGCAAGCTCTGGCTGGGCCCCTACAGCTGGGGAAGCATTGATCATCTGCCACACAAACCACGCTGACTGCACTGCCAGGGGGACAGGGAGAGGATTTTAGGGATATTGCTTCTCCTTTTCTGGTCTTTTAAAAGTATCGGTGAGTCTGGTAAATTCAATTGTACTATGAAGATCTTGGATTGCAGATGACTGCTAGACCTTGAAAGGTTCTTCTCACTGAAATTCCTGGTGCTTGCTCTTTACTCTGACTCCAGTTTAACTGCCTTGTCTGAATGACTGAATAACTAGCTAATAGCCAGGATGAACTTTATGTCTGTTTAAATGCTTGTGGCTTTGGTGTATAATGTAATATGATGCTGTCCTCTGGGACAACGTGGGAAAATGTAAAAACCAATTCCATACGCATGTTTGCAATATTAGAAAGGCAGCTTGATCAGGTTGGGCAGGCTTGGATTCTTTTTATAGTAGGACAAGTAAAACAAGACTATGTTTCTCAAACTCTTTGGATTAAGAATTTTTTCACATGAGTAAATATTTATAGAAGTTATATTTAATGGTTTCTTCACTGTAGAAGGATAGCTTATTTTATTTTTTAATGAGCCTTCTACACACTGAGACAGCTTGGTAGACCAAACTTTCTCCTCATTTAACTATATATACCAGGGTGAACCAAAAAAATCCAAAATCAACTTCAGTTCTGGCATTCTCAATCCACTAATTAAATGTTTATACGAACACTTAGTCTTAGGTAGATATTCAGTTAATTATACACCTGACTTTTGCTGCATGAAGTAGAACTGCATGCTTCCTGTATGCAACAGAAAATACTTTCCCAGGTATTCCTCAGACAAGGCCAAATTCTATCTTAGTGTTCATATAGAGAGGAAGATACTCAAGGGCTTTTTTTGCCAGGTTCTTAGCCATTTAGAGTGGAAAACATGACTTTAGGCACCTGAACTGTAGAGTGATTAAAGGTCATCTGTGGTGCCAGAGGTGCACGTGGCAGCCTTTGTCCCTGCAAAGGCATCAGCAGTGTCTGGTCCCAGAGCCCTTATCATGGCTCTGAGAGTCTCCTCCACATAAGGACCTCAGTCACGGCCTCAAATCCTTCCTGCGTGTCGGGAAGCAGTTTGCTGAGCAGTATGATCTTGATCCTGCAAGATGTCCAAAGCTACAAGAGAAGAACAACCACATGGGCCCTGTCCCAGTGAAAGTATGAAGAAAAGTGACACGTGGAGGAAGTACAGCCAAGCCTGAGCTATGCTGTTTCAGACTGAACAGAAATAAGTCACAAGATCCTTGCACGCTCACTTCCCTAATCATAAATAGTGAAATTAGACACTTGTCTGGAGACAAGAATGTAAAAGCGATCCTCAGTGCCCTGGGCGTGGGATCATTCTGGTCCTGAAAAGCTTTAAAAGGTTCCTCTTCATTCAGTCCCAGTTACTTCTGCCGATCTGAACACAAACTTCTGCAGCCTCTTCCCAGGCGTCTTGTTTCTGAAACAAAGCCGTTTCCATTTAGAGCCCTCCAAGCCCTAGCCACCATAAGCTTTTCTTTGACCTGCTGGGTGTGGACAGTTTCCCCAGAGCATGTTGTCCTGCTCACCCTCCCTTTACCAAGGCATGGTCAACAATTAAGCTAATTAAGCTATATGCAGGATTAAGTCTATAGGGCCAGATTCACAAAGGGACTTAGGTGCTTGAAATGGGAATTAAGCTGATTATCAGCATATCACTCTCATTATACAGTCTTTGAAACTTTCATGGCCTTGTGCTTGTGCACATTTCCTCCTGGAGAGATCCTGTGTGCACAAGGAGGGTACAGAATTCCCTTTATGCTGTTCCCCCAGTGAGAACTGCCCCAGGGCGAGTCCTGGGCCGGGGGTAGCCAGCCCCCACCTCGCTCATCCAGCGTTCAGAATATATGAAAAGCGATCTTCCCCACGGCCCTGCAATAGGCTTTGCTTGCTCAATGTAGTAGGAAAGCCTGTTTAAACCGTCTTGTTTCACACCTTTATGTACAAAGTTGTCGGGGAACAAAAGACATTTTTGTTAGCAAAGGCTCACAGAGCTTTTCTTTCATGTGTGACAGATGCTTTCAGAATCCATTTGAGGGAATCTGCATAATTGATACACAACACCAGTGACCCAGCCTGAATGACTTAAAGTCTTTATTTTCATCTCGGGTGGTTCAGAAGCAGCCAGTGGAATTTGTAAGGCTCCATTAAGATGTTCAGGTCTTCAGGCTGTCTAGCAATGGGGACCATGTGAATACCTGAGGACAAATAGCCTAGGTTTCATTAGCAAGATAAAATCCGCAGGGTGAAACATGGGAAATCAAATGCAATAAGGAAGTGATTGTGAGCTGGTTATGCATAGTGTCAGCGACAGCAGGCTGAAGAATAATAAAAGGAGGGAAAATGATGAGCTCTAAACTGCAACAGTTGCCCTACGAGCCTTGACTGCTGCAAGACATTTCCTTCTCTCTGCCAGTCCTCACAAGGGTTAGCAAGCTTTTTAATAAAAAGCCAACATGGAAATTTTTTTGACAATGTACACTGTTCAAAGTGTTGTTTCTGTCAAGTAGCATGTTGTGTTACCGATCCCTCTTCAGATTTTCATCTTCATCCAGGCATAAAGGCTCATCCCAAAATGAGGAGGACTCAGGTGGATTAGTTTCCTCTCATTGAACAGAAAGTATTTGAATTGCCCAGGCTGTGAGCTGGGTTATTCTAGCTGAGGCTTTTGAAGGGGCTATAAGTTTCCCAAGGATGAGATACAGATAGACGCTACAGGTTTCATTTTAAAAACATTTTACAGATCATTACTTTGCTCATTAATGGTCCTCTCTTTCATTCTCTGATTTTTCTCATTTCCTGAACCCCATGGATCACTGCAGTGTCCGTGCCTTAGTTTCCAGGGTATGTGGGATTGCAGCCCTTATGGGCTGGTGCAGTATGCTTGGGGTCCACAGCAGGGCCGGCCTTCCAGAGGGTCCCTATAAGTAAAGACTTCAGCAATATTCAGGAGGGACTGAGTTTTCTGAAAATAATACATCCAGTGTCATACAATACTCATTTCCAGTAAGGTGGTGAGAGTCATATTACCAGATTTATCCCATGTTCAGCTCCCTGAGTCACCACGAATAACTGGATGAGTCGCTTAGCCTCTCTGCATTGCCGTGCTCCATTTAAATTGGGGAAGCGTAGTATTTCTTCACCTGCCAGGAACACTGGCTTTGCACTGATGACTTTATGTTCTAAAATAGTGATCAATATAAGCACTTAGTTTCTCCCACCTTCCTGTGCAGTTCCTGGAGTCTCTGCATGAATGGCTCGTGCTGGGCACCCTTGAGAGATGGGCTGCAAGACCAGACGGGTTGGATCCACTGTGGCGGGTCCCAAGTTCTTGAACGCTTTGTGGCAGTGCAGCGATCGTACCTGTTCTCTGTCAAGTGCTAGCGTGGTAAGCAGTGCCAGTCTGGAAGACAATATTTGTTCCCTTTCCCGCTCTAGTTTCTGTAAGGTTTCTAAACGTAGCCATAGATATTCTTCTGTTTCAGGTTTCTGTGTAATTACAAAGCAAAGAAGCAGGTCTTACAGAGAGACTGCTGGGGCGGGGGGGGGAAGAGCTTGGTGAAGTATGGAAATCGCATTAAAAATGATCATATCAGTAACCATGAATAAATTGTGAACACCATTCAGCCTAGCGCTATAATCACTATAAAGCATTTTAAGACACATTTATGTTTATCGGTTGGTAAGAGTGAGAAGCTTATAATTTAGTTCTGATGGACACACTAGTAAATGCCACTTTAATAAGTGCCCTGGCTATGTGGGGCTTTGCATTATTTGCAAACAATGTTGCCTAAGAAAGCACTAGCATACGTAGCGTATAGCACCTTCAATAAGCCAGACAGGTTTTGGACAAGTGAATCCAACAAGAAACAGTTACAAATCAGATACCAGAAACAAACCAACCCAGGAAATGCGAAGCCTGAGCTCTGAGTTTCAGCTCCTCACTGTACTCTTCCTGTTAGTGAAGGCCGAAGCCCCTCTTTTCCACAAATGGGCAAGGTGTGTGAAACCCCTACAACCAAACTTATGCAGCTGTGGGGCAGGCTCCTCCAGACATTCAGAAACCTCCTGGCCCCATATCCAGTGGGATGACACACTCCAGGAATTTGCCAGGGCCCCCTTGAGTAACGAATTTGCCTTTGCCTGAAGGAGCGGAGCGATGCTATGCTATCTATAGGTTACTAGAGAATCAGCTTTATCACTTGCTAAGGGAACATAGATATGCAGTAAGAGGGCCAAGTTACAAAGCAAAAAACCAACAAATCATGTTATCAAAGTTAATACCGAATAGGAGATCTCTTTAACTTCTTCAGCCTTTCAGTTGCTTGTGAGGAGGCTAATTAGCTATTTGAACCTAGTCCTGGAGAATCCTTGAAGGAATGTCTTTCCTACTCTTGTTTGAAGTTGGGTCTGTGCTGCCCAGACTACAAAATGATTTGCCCTTTTCTGTACACCAAATGGGAAGATGTTTTCTTGCCTGTTCACGATTCTTGTGTTTGGAAAGTTAGGACATCATATAGCCACAAAGATGCTTGGGTCCTTTTGTCTCCTCCCCTAACATTTTGATTAATATACCTATTTCTATTCTCTTACTAGGTTACATATCGGCATCATCTTTGTGCTTTTTCTTGTTCATTACTGGTGCCTTAAGACATAGTAGGAAGATTTTATAAAGCTTGTATCGCAACGCATTTTAACATGTATCACATTTTAACAGGACAAGTAAAATTTACTACTAGCAATCCATAGAGTTCAAAAACACTACTGAAACATGAAGGAATTAAAAAATGAAGGTGACACTGGTTATAATTTTCACAAGATCACATTTACAGTCACCATCACGTGTAGTATACAAGAAACTGTGTTACGTTGACTGGGAAACACTGAACATGTGTAAGTTGGGCATGGGCAAATCTACTGCAATATTAGTCTAGGTCCTTGTATTAAAAAAAATTCACTGTGATTAAATGGAATTAGTGGATGATACAGTACTTAATGCAGAGGTAATAATATGACTTCCCTCATTAGTGCAGGACTGCCATAGCTTCTTAATTGATTTTAATCGGCATTTAATTAGAAAATGTGAATCCCTTGTGGCTAATTCATATTTCACACTATTCCAAGGTAGACTATTATTTCTTTTCTACAAGTGGCATCCCAATTTCAGGTTAGGAAAAATATGAAATCTTGCCTTTGACGCATGACCTTTGAGGGTCTTGTGTATAGAGATTGTACGTCATAGACTTGGGCTATTTATCAGCTCTAAGCCTCTAAAGGTCACCGTCACCTGTCTCAGTAAAGAATCCCCTTTGCTATCTCAGCTTTTACTCTGGAGTAGTTTCCTAGTGCCAAAGTACCTCACAGACTGTTGTACTTATATAGCATATATCCAAGTATTTCTTGGGGAAATAATCCAAGGACTCTGTGTTCAGAATATGTGGTAAGATGTGAACAAAAGTTTTATCTTTTATGAAAGAGTGAGAATACCTGTGAGTTGATATATTGAAAGGGTGGTGAAAGGTACTCAAATGAAATGCCGTATTGTTTCAGCTCCAGAAAGAGTGACTTGAAATAGAGAGGGAGAATATCTTGCTCTTTAGATGATTAACACAAAGAAATCTCTGCGCTAGCATGATACGAAGGGTTTACTGCATTCTGGATTTTCAGTTGTGCTGTATTAAACCATATTAATATTTGGTTTTTCTAGGGCAGTTAAAAATCATCAGTAATGATGAATTTGTCATTTACACTAGTGCCAAATGCTCAGCCTTAATGCTCCAAGGTCAGTCAATCATCCCACTCCGGTGGAACATTCCTGCCTTTAAGACAAATGAAACTTTTTCCTATCTATCTCAAGTACAGGTATCTTACAGGACAAACTCACTAGTGACTTATCCTGTGTGCCATGGCTGTTGCCCTGTGATCCGTCAACATACCTAAAACGAAAAGTTATTTCCCTAGAGAGAAGAGGTAGAGCTGCTTATAGCTCTTTTGTGTACCTGAATGCAGATTCTCTAATAAGCAGCCACATCAAGCAAAGTCCCTCTATCCAGCCATGCTGTGGTTTGCTAAGAAGATTAAAAAAAAAAAAAAAGAGTCTGATCCAAACCTGAGTATAGTTTGGTGGAGATGTGATTCCAATAGGCTTCAGAACAGCGATTTCATTGAGTCAAATAAAGACAACCAGACTGTGAAGTCAGCTATTCAGATGGAAAGTTAGTAGCCAGCCTTTTTCGCCCATATCCCAAGCTCAGATGACTGGCCACATCTTACTGTAGGTGGTTTTTAGCACTTCATTGAGGCTTTCATCTAAAAGCATTCAGAATACCCATCAGTCCCACCACTGGAACAGCATGAGCTCACACTGAAGCAAAATAGCATTTAAACAAAGTGACCTCCGAAAACATTAATTATAATAGTCCATTTTGTAATGGAAATCTACAGGATTATTGCCTGAATTGTGGTTTTGCTGCAAGCTTGATGTATGGTGTAGATTTCTTACAATAATTTGCCTTGGTACAGCAAAGGAGAAGGCAGGCGTGGCTGGCCTTAAACTCTTTGCTTACAACGTCACTGCCAAACAAAAGCATCCGAGCCTTTGGTTTCTCGCTTTGTTTAGCAAACAAGTGTAACTACAGGGATTTTTCAGTGACATGCACTCATTTTATCTTTCATTTAATATTGCTGTTCTGAGATTGGTCATATATTAAAACTTGAGTAATTATATCTGTCTGCACGGTGGATTTAGCCTTACGAGATTTTTTTCTTTGCTCTGTGTCATTTTTTTTATTGCTTGTGTTCTGAAGCCTTGGAATTTAGCTCAGACTTTAAGGCTGAAAGCTGTTGATTTCTGAAAGGTAAAAATGAACAAACAAGAACTCCTCTGAAGCTCACTAAATCAACATATTTGTTTGCAAAGCAGCACCAACCGAAAGGTTGCCAGAGACCTGTTTTTTTCTGCTTCATATCCATGCCTTGTGCTGCATGCCAGTCCTGCTTTCCCCCTTTTAATTTCTTTTTTAGTAGTACATCTTTGTTTCTTATTTTCCACCTGCTATTGCACTTTTCATCTGCCTTCTGTCTTTGCCTAAATCTTATATAGGTCCTTCAAGTTTCCTTTCCACAGCACCTTCCATCCTGAAGATAGTATTTCTTGAGAGAACATCTTCCAGTAAAACATCAGCAGACCAGGGCCTTATATGCCCCATAATGGTGAAAATCAGACATCCTACACACTGAGCAGGATTTACCAGAAGCTGTATGCTTTTTCAACTAACGTATTACTTTTGTACTAACCCACTTAAGCTGGTGGGAATAATTCAAGCGTAAGGCACAATGGGAAGCGTAGTTGAATGTCAGGCTGGTTTAGCGAGGGAAATACTGTAAATCCACTCCAACGGGTTGGTTGTTTTGGACTTTCACAGAGGGAGCGTGGCACCGTTTTGTGTCCATCTCTGTAATGCTTTGATGAGCCGAGGTGCCCAAATCTGAGTTAAATGCAATCTGCGGTTGGCAGTTGTTGGTGTCTGGATAGGCAGTCTTCATTTTGCATCTGTATTAATGGTTGTGCGTGGACATCATTGGGTTTTTGAAAGCACTTGAGCACTGGTCTAATTATGTTCTTACTAGGGGTAATGGTAAAACTGCTCTTGACCTCACTGGAAAGAAGTTTGAAAAAGCCAAGTGGTTTTGAAAATCCCACTTAAGTGTTCTACAGTTGTCCTGCTATTCTGGAGCCTTAACAAATAAGGATGTTAAGAGCACTACTTAACGGCCGTTTTCAAGCACCTCCTGCAGTGATGGCTGCTGCTTTTGCCAAAGCCAAGTTGGAGAGTGAGTTATAGAGGAGTTCCACTAAGTGACCTACCCCCGTTCACACTCAGATTCTACTTAACATGAGACATTTAAGACTTACTTTTTAAAGTGCTTCTAAGTGTAGTTTTGCAGTATGCATGTCTAAAGCGAAGTTCGAACCGCACATCAGTAGCATGTTGTTCTGCATCGAAAAAAAAACAGGCAGGAGAAGCATATGGGAAGTTGAATAAAAATTCAGTGACTGACTCTGCTCTTGTAACAAACTTCTAAAGTGATTGTTCTCCACATTTCTTAAAAAATGAGAATCTCTTACTAGCCCAAAGTAGAAAAATGCATGATGTTTGTATGCAATAAAATGTGTTTGTCTTTGAAAAATCTATTTATAGGCATTGTCAATGGCAGCCGTTCAGCCAACTGTCTAACTGTTACCTGCCAATTTTTTCTTTATGCTTCTATTAACTGGAGCGTTGGGATTCACAGCTTATTCTAATATTCATTCTTAGCGATAGTAAGCCAAAGTCTCTTGTGTCAGTACTTCTGAGTTATGCTGAAGCATTGGAGTCAAACTTCTTATGGAGAGGGAATTTTCTTCTTTTTCTTTTTCTTTTTTTTATATTTACAGATATTATAAATTTTTGCAATAGTACATTCTGAGTATTAGGATCAAGACTGGTTTCAGAACAGAATGTGTCAGTAAAAATACAGTAAAGTTCTGCAATCTTCATTGTTTTAAAAGACTGATCCTGTGTATTTCTGAGATGGCTGTTTGTGACTCTGTTAAAGTTATTGTTATCTCAGAGATGTTGTTTAGCGGAGTTAGAGAAGTGCTTGCTTTTGTAATGCATATTTGTAAGCAGTTAGTTGTCACTTCTCCATTTGTTATCGCTCAGATTGTGTATACTCACACTGACTTGGCTTTAGAGACACCATTGGGAAGACTCTGAGCAAGTTCAGTACACTTCGGGCAGACATAACAAGTTCATGTGGGTCAGGAAAAACATTATTTGTGAAATACCATTTTCCATTATGTGTCTCAGTAGCTAGTGCTGATGCCTTTTCTGTGTATGTGAGGGGGTAGAGGTGAGTGCGTATTCATGATATTTAGTTGATTCATTTCAACAAAATTGGCTGCATTTCCTCCACACGGACAGCAAGTCAAAGGAAGATGTATTTGTGAGAGGCATCCTCCTTAAATTAAAATTAAAAACTGTAAAAAGAGCTAAAACTTTGAGTAAGGCAGGAGAAACAATCCTTTATTGTCCCAATGAGGTTGAAGAATGAAAGAAATGAAGGCTCAGCGTGGATGAGTTTATAATAAGATCTAGCACCTTTGCCGTATTCTTAGAGCTGTTTGAGGGTGTTGAAGGAGAAAGTGTTGTCTTGCGTCATATCATGATATTACTAGGTGCAATATGCATTGGTGTCCAAGGGAATTGTGCTGTTTCTGCCAGGTTTGAATTGCATACTTCATGGGTTTTTTTTTCATTGCTCAGATGTGCAGATAAATGCAATAACAGGAGACTGTCAGAAAATTTACAGTAAAATTATCAGTGAATATCAAGACTACAAAACTTCTCCTGTTCTGATCGTATTACCCTCGAGCAGCCAGGAGAACTATAAAAGAAAACAAATGTCTACTATAGCAAAATGACTGCTCTAATTTATACTTTCATCTAGTGATAGATATTTGAAAATTATATATTCCTAAGCTGCAGAAAAACACCGCTTCAGTTAACCCTGAAAGAAGAGAAAGAACCATAGGTGAAAACACAGTGGACTCAAACAGAGAATTTAAATCGATGTCCTGGAAAGTAAACACAAATCAGGGAATCCTCTCACTGATGGGTGCCCCAGAAAGTACAGATGCATAAAATGCTCAAATACTGCTTTACCCCCTCCTCCTTTTCTTAACCTGAATTTAAAAAGTTCTCTGCATGAGATTATTTTTCTTCTTTTTCTGTACTGAGGATATTTGTAGAAGCACAATAAAAATACAGAAAGGAACTGGAGAGTCTGCTGAGGACAGGTGACCTAATTTATAGCTTTATGTCCCAAGTCTCACCAAAATGTCCAAGGATAACATCAGCTAGCTCACTCACAATTACTAATTATGAGAAAGCTTGGCAGGGAGACCTGAAATCTTTTTATTAGAACATGTAACATAGCTGTGGGGAAAAGAAAAAGGAAAAGATCTGGAGTAAACAAGACCTTCTACAAGTTCATTAAAAATATATGTTTTGGACTGTTGGAAGATGCATGTCTTCCTCACAAGACCATGTTGGTTACCCCGTGAACCTTCCCGATTACTATTAATGTATACACAGCAGCTTTGGATGATTCATTTTTGTTCGTGTTCTAAGATGTGGGGCCTTGAACAGACCTGACTCCCAGGAGGTGGGTACCTGATCATTTTGCGGAACGTATCCTGAACTTTGAGACAATTTGGAGTGGGTTTGTCAGAGTCGGTGGTGTTACATCAGTGTACGTTTGTTGAGGAGCTGACCAATGCACAAATACAGGGGAGAAATAAGGGAAAGGGGCAAGGATGAGTTAAGAAGCTGTTGTGAATGCGTAGTTACATAATTTAAAGAAACAATTATCTGAGGGGAGGGAGAAGAGAAGGCGATGTGTCCTTTTCACCAAAAAAGAAAACTCCAAATCAACGCTGAAAAAACAAATGGCAAGGTCATTGGATTGACAATGAATAAT
Organism: Himantopus leucocephalus; assembly: GCA_003993805.1. Lineage (NCBI taxonomy): Eukaryota > Metazoa > Chordata > Aves > Charadriiformes > Recurvirostridae > Himantopus > Himantopus leucocephalus. The sequence goes on from RSEF01000009.1 coordinate 3,696,428, forward strand.
AGACCAGCTAAGAAAGGCAATTGTGTGCTTCCATTCTTAAGAAAGCCATTTCTTCTGGCAACCAACCATCCCAACCAGAGACTGGAGTCTTATTATAGTAGGAAATGAGTTGTTCTGCTGACTTTTCGCGCATAGTGAATTGGCTGCAGAACTTCTGCAACAAAGTTCTTTTAAAACAAGTAGCAAATTGCAGATGAGATTTGTTAATACGCCTCACAGCATTCAGCTGTCTTAATACTGGCAGAATGCACACAGCATATGGAGTTTAGGTATAGATTTAAACATTTTAAATTTGACTCTCAAATTAGATCGATTATGTTAGTGTTAGACAAATATTACCTGAAAGGATACAAATACAGTAGTTATCAAAATAAAGTACCAACCAGAAAGATTGATGTAGCGTGCCCAAGTTTAGCTGATTTATGTACTGAACTTTATCAGGATGCCCTGTGCTGGTTTCTCGCTTGTATGAAGTGATTGCACTGTGTGATGGCAGCAAACGTCCCAAAGATCTGATCGCAAAGGTTGGTAAAAGGCTCTGTATTATTAAACTACTGTCATTCTTCCTTCTTTTTCCACAAACATGAAGGAAAGGTATTTTGAGATATAACAGGAGGCAACACTTAAAACTTCTGTTCTCCTTTGCTGGGAAGTTACGGGGTATGCTGTAACTCCTGGTGTACCAGGTGAATGTGAGGCAATCCACCCAGCAACACAGAACGCCTGCTGAGAGAGCTAACAATAGACCATTCACTAAAAAAGCACCAGTAATTAATTCTGGAGTTACACAGGGCTATAACCTAGTTAGAGGCCTGGCATAAATGAGAATAGCTCTAATGGTACCCTAATTTACACCCACATTATATTGCATTTAAAGCTATTTACAGTATAAGCATTAGTTTTTATAATTTGTCCTGTCAAAGGAGAGATTCTCTTCTATTTTGCAACGTGTAAGTGCTGGTTTCAGCGTTTGCCACAGAAGAACAGTCAGGTCAGCTTTTCTGGTTGGAAACTTGTTCTGTTGAAAGTAATTGCAGTTTTCGTGATAAAATGTTGTATGTATTGTATTAAATGTATTCCTATACTCTTGCATTGAGCAATGGTGTAGTTAAGGATATACCAGGGATTTCCACTGTAAAAACCAACCACCTATTCTGAAGACTTTAATATAGCTGTAAAAGCTGATTATATGTTGAAGTGCGAGCGTAAAGATCTCGGAGAAAGAGCTCTTTAGCACAAATAAAAGGTATCTCTATATAATGGCTTATAAACATCTTCCCTCAAAACCTGACAATATTGAAGGGAGGTGATGAAAACTACTCAAAAATCCATTTAACTGATAAGCTCCTAATAACCAAATTTCAGGCACCACAGTGAAATAAGTGAAAACAGTCTGAAGTGGGGGTCTCAGCTGTAAGAAATCCTGCCCTTTCAGGGGAGTTTCTACACAAAGTGCATTTTTTAGAGCTCATTTAATATTGGTAATGTCAGCCCTTTAGGTACCCACAACTGGCACCTGCTGCCTGTCTCTGGGTGCCAGGTACTGTAGAAGTAGGAGCTGTGTAGCAGACACTCCTGGACAGCAGAACCCGTCAGTCACTGAGAGATCGTTTGTCAAAATGGCACAACTGCATTTAATTTCTGGGTAGGAGCTGCACCCGCAGCCTGTTGGACAAGCGCGTGACCTAAGGGACTGTGATGCTGAGGCTCTGTCTGCGTCCGCGAAGAGATCAGATCTAAGCTTGCTGTGCTGCATCAAAAGAGAGAGGCGCTTGTGCTGGTGGCTGGCTGTGAGCAAGCTCACGCCTGGACGTGCGTGTTGGTCAGGCACTGCTGTGGAGGTAGTAACATCTGGGAGCATGAGCTGAGTCCTTCCCATGCAGCCCAAGGGCAGCGTGGTTAAACCAAGGCTGCGGAGCCACCAGAGAACTTCACCGTGAGTTTCTTTCCTGCCTTGAGCTTTCACTAACTCGGGGTTCTCTGTGTTGCACTCCATCTCATGCAGGAAAGATGTCCTAAGTCATCAGAACTGCAGATTATACACCAGGGTTGCTCTCATTTCTTTGCAGTCATCTCTGATTTTCTCCCAGTACATCCACTGGCCATTAAATGTGTGAGCTCATGAGACTTGGAGGATACGAGCAAAGCTTGGTACAAGATGTTTATGGGAAGATGGCTATAGGAAACAACTAAAACTTTGGTATTTGGGAGTGTAAGCATCCTGCAGTGACATATGCAGAAGAGATGTAGCTTACGCCATACAGCAATTGACCGTTTCTCTAATACAAGAAGCACCACGCAGGATAGTCTTGTCTGGACCTTGCTATGAAAGAAAAACTTTAACCCTGGAACTGGGGCTAATATGTAGATGCTAGGGCTCATGAGCAAATATGTGGCAGTCCCAACCAGACATGATGGTTCAGAAGGGCTATCTTTCTTCCAAATAAAGAAAATTAAGGGGACAGCACTCAAATGGGGAAAAAAAAAAAAAAATAGAAACTGGAAGTTGTGTACGAAGAGCTTTTTAGAAAGCTACAGGGAAGGAAGATTACAATTTTAGATTCAAGGTTTTCCTGGTTCTGTAGTGAAGACAACAATTAGAGATAAGTGTGTGTATATGAGAATTCAGTGCATTTAACTTATCAAAAAGAGGAGAGGGGAGAGTTGTTTAATGGATAGTACCTTCATGGAGGGGGAAAGCCATCTAGTAAAGATTTCTCTAAACCAGCAAAGAAAGGACATAATGAAAACGTATTGCTGGAAGCTAATGGTAGACAAATTTAAATTAGAAATGAAGCATGCATTTTTAGCAAGTGAGAGTAGTTCACCACTGAGAAACATTGCTAAGGACATTGGTGTTCGTGCCTTCAGATCAAGAGTTTCTTAAAGATAAGCTGCATTCAAATTTTGGATGTAAATGTGACCTAATTGGTGATTGCTAGACCAAATACAAGGCAGGAACTACAAGCAGGTGGAAGGAGTGGAAACCACTAAGTGCAAAATGAAATTAATTGCTCCCTTAGCATGGGCACAGGGAGTGTGTGTGGGAGGGTGACCCCATGAGCCATGGGATCGAGCTTCTTCGGGGAGTCCTGTGAAGGACTTTCCTTCCAACCACACCAGTGGGAAACTGCACCGAGTTTCTCTGGACTGGAAGTTGCTCTTTGCCTGTCACACAGCAACCTCATTGCTCTTCAGTGCATCCTTTAGAGATTTTTGGCAGCAGTTCACTCAGTAACTAAAATTTTCTGCTTACCACTTCAGTTTCAGAACATGAACAGAAAACCAAACAGAGGGTGCAGATGGGAACAGCAGCTGAACGGGGCAGGGTGAACCTCAAGTGAGTGACAGTTCCGCAGCAAAATGCTCTACATTTCTTAAACTCTTAGATTTTTGCTATTCTGGCACAGCCTGTCTAGAAATAACACTGCCTGGGATAAGCTCTCCTTGTAGCAGTAGGTTGTGTTGCAGTGAGAGGCAGCGTGAGCACTGTGCTTGCGCAGAGCAGTGCAGCCCGGTCGCCTGCTGCTCTTTCCGTAACCATCTCATCGGTGTGGTCTGAGTTCAGTGATGTTGTGTATGAGCCCAGGGAGTCCCTATAACCTGCAAGATCAGAGCCCAACTTTAAACGGGCATAACCGGGCTTTGTTTTCAAAATAAGGGGCACCCTTGGCCACAAGGTTGAGCTCTGTGCTCGCCTGAGTTTGAAACTGCCTGTTACTCTCAAATGCTACATCAGCTTCTGCTTGCTTCTGCCTCTTTAACCGCTGGCCCTCAGGGCTTAGTTTGCATATATGGTTGACATAATCATGTATGTCAATTAGACATGCTCTTTTAACTTCATTGCGTATCTGACTGCCCCATTAAAGAGATTTAGGGGCACCTCTGGTCAGTGAAGGTGACTTAAGACTAACTTGTTTCACATCACGTGAGTACGCTTTGTATGTTTCAGCTGGGTACTGACCAGCAGAAACATCTTAAACCGTTCCAGGTTTGTTCTCAGCTCATGTCTGATGGCTCCCTTAGGGTCATTATATTTATATATATGTATGTATCCATATCTATATATAAACTTATTTTTAAGCTAGGTTCACTTAGATAAAATAAAACATTTCAAATATTTAGAAGAGAAAGGAAAGGACAAGTTTCTTTCTTGTGAGGAGAACTGAGTCTTCCTTGAAGACTTTGATAATTTTCTGCAGCAGTTATCTTCAACACCAGATTTTGGCAGAATATGATTGAATTAGGGCCTGAGGGTACAAATTCCATTTCAGGAGTGTGTTGAAGGAAGGATTCTGCCAGCACAAAGACAGAGACGATACATGCAGTGTAAAAACTTGGGAACAGAAGGGGTAAGGTCGGGAGAAGGGGGGCATCGTAGTCTCCACAACTGGAGACAGAGTGGCAAACAGAAGGCCTTGGCCAAAGTCCCCTTTGGCGTCTGCAGCAGAGCCAGGCGGGTGCCAGTGCAGCCTCCGTACGGATGAGGGAGGCTGCAGGCAGGGATGCATTTATCTCACCTGGTGGGAAAGCGCACTCTGTACAGGCTGAAGGTAAGATGGATTTTTGCGATCCTAGCCCAGTATTTCAACAAAGTCCTTTCCTGTCCCTGCACATTTTTTTTGAATATGACTTTATTTTTCCTAGCTATGGGATCTTAACATTGGCAGTAAGTGCAAATGAGCTTTTTTTCCCACGTGGTTGAAGACCACCCAGTCAAAAACAGTACCAGAGAAGCTGGTGTTATGTACATGCTTAACTTAATCCACTGTTAAACTTCAGCTACTTTCATTGTGCCTTTTTTGTTTCTTTTTAATCACTGTGTTGCTTTTGTTATTAGCTGACAGCATTTTATTTAATCATGAGCATTCACTTAATTCATTCTTAGTTTCTACATTGCATATCTCTGACAGTGTAAAAACAAGTTACAAATAGCATCATCGATAGCAACTGGCTCAACTCCCCATACCCAGAGCAGCAAAGTTAAACCTTATGAAAAACCTGGAGGAAACTCTGGGAAAGGTAAACATCTGCTTGCTTGGAATTGCCTATAAATCCCAGGGGCGACGGCACCCTGCAGCACAGTGCGGTGCTCCAGAACAAACCTTATGCACAAGCCATTAGAAAGAACTGATAGTTTCAAGTAACTGAAGGACTTTTTAAAAAAGAATGTTTTTTTCAAAGTAAATTAAATATGAAAGTTGCTGTGTCAATATAGAGGCAGTAAGAAAATAAGGTACTGGTTTACACCGGTTTCTCTTTAAACCAGTGTAAGCATCTTGCTTTAAGGACACGCATTGTGGGGAACTGCAAATTCAGGTCTTAGTCGTGCAGTCCAGTTCTTTGGGCCCTGTGACTGTCAAATCAAGTAAGCCTGCTGGTTTGGACTGTAGGAGTTGGATGTCCGCTGAGCAAAATGCGGAGGAGAATGAACAAGTATTAACCTTTTTCTCAGGGGTCAAAGCGCAATCAAAATGCCCTTCCACAGAAAGTAACAGAATGAGATTAATTTTACATGCTACAGCTATGATTGTCCAAGTGTTATGGGGAAGGCAGGATAAATTCAGGCAGACAAGGTTTCATTAATTGAGGGAATTTCCAGGCTAATTTACAGGTGTTCAGGGACCTGACCTATTTCAATTTGAATAATAGCTGATGACAGAGTTCGATATGCACCAACCTTCTATTTAAACAAAGGGGAGAGAATTGTTTGGGGTTGGGGTTTCTTAATTAGTATTCCACAAACATGGCATCATTTTGCAAAGCCCAGCTAGCACTTATTTCCTCGTGAGATTTAAACTTAAAAGAAAATCAGTGCATTTAACTTTTCTGTTTTGGTTTTTTATCTTTTACATAGAGCAAACTGGTGCTATATCTGGTTGCTGATTTAAGTTTTAATCTGAATTAAGGGGAAAAAAACATTAAAATTTTAAAGATACTCTTTAGACTCTTCCCTTGACAATTAGACTCTAATTTCGAGTTTCATTTGGTTAATGGACAACTATCTTGGCCATTAACTTTATCTAAAGTGGATGCTAATTAATGCTAAATTACAGTTCCGAAGGTGCTACATATTATACCCACCTGAATACCAACAGTCACCTACCATTCATTGTATTAGTCAGAGGGAAACAATGAAAGAGAGGATGACAAGAAGCCAGGGAAGACAATTTCCCATCAGCTCTGGTCTTCCAGTTATTCACTGTAACTTGAAGTTACTTGCTGAGTTTTAAAATTTCAGCTGTAACTTAACTGTAGGGTTTTTAGCCTATTTAGAAAGAAATAATCTCAAGTCCTCTGGGGAATCAGTTAATATTTAATGCTGTTGTATTCTGATGTCAAAATTTCGTGAGTAGTTAACCAAGAAATGTGTTTAGCTCACAAATTCCTTGAAGCGCAGTGCGGTGTGGAATACACACCTCTACTAGTGGGTTAATTCAGCTGTTTTCGATGTCACTTTTCTCTTCAGTTAATACAAAACATTATGCCTGCCTCAGGTAACAGTGGCACTGAGCAGCTACCTCCTGGTAACTGTTGTTTGTATTTCATTATAGTCCTGAGTTCCCAACAAAGATAGTTCTTCTGGTCCTGCACACTATGCAAATACTTAGAAGAGGAAAGGCTCCATCTCTGGGATGTTTGCAGTCTCCTAGATGTCATCGAAAGGCAATCCACTGACTTTGTAGGTCTCCATAATAAGCTTTAAGTAGAGGGAGGTGCTTGAAATGTGTAGTGTCTCATTTAAAACCAGGCTTAACCTTTAGTATGGTACTGCCTGGCAGAGCTGTCTATCCGTTAATCATTTAGATTCTCTGCTGACTGTTTTCCATCCATTTCCATCTCTCTGCTCTGGCTTCTCCTGGCTGGAGGGGGAATACAGCATTTCTCTCTGTCTGGCCCAAAATCTTGGCATAAATCTTCTTCAGAGGATGGGATTCAGCATATACCAACCTTTAGAAGTAGACTTGTGCTAATGGCAGTCTTGCTCCTAAGAATCAGAGTAGTAGGAAAATAGACAGCCCCAAATGTTGCAATCAGATTAATGACAGATATCCACTGTGCAAAACAATGCAAATTGGTTCCTGAGAATAACTGTTGTTCTCTGTACCATAATTTAAGAAACTGTTAAGCACAGACAGCTCCTGTGAATGGTGTTTCTCCATCTCCTGCCAAAACATGCACATTCATGCCCGGTTCTCATATAATGCATCGCAGACAGTATCTATGACTATGACTGGGGAATACAGTTTCTGTGATGCTAACTAGATCCCGCAGTTCTCCCCAAGATACATAGTCTTGGCATTTGTGAAATATTAGCTTTATAAAGAATAGTGACTTCTTTTTGTTCAAGAAATAGAGTTGAGCTCTCCCATGTCATTTTTATTGGTCAAGTGTTCATTCTCATAAAGGCTAATAATCTTACTTAGGTCTTTGTCTCCACTGTGAAGTACATTTGCAGCTGCTTTAATCTTTTCAGGATAAGCAATCCAGCCAGAGGCTAAATAATTACTGACAGCTGTTAGGTACTGTCTGTCCTATTAGATGTGTTAATCAAATTTTGTAACTGTTTAGAAACTTCAACATTAGCAGAACAAGGTAGTTTGGTCTCTTTTTCGCCGGATTTATCCAGAACTGTGTACTCCGTGCATTTTTTTACTACACGGTTCCCCAGAATTAACTTAAATCTTGATCCTTCTCTTTCTTACACAATCATAGGAAAGACTAGGTCGGAAGGGACCTCATCTGCTCCAATGTGGAAAGCAGGGCCCACGTTAGGGACAGGACAAAGCTATCAGCTTTCCCCCTGACGTTGCAGGTACTCATGGAGAATCTGGAGGGAGTGATCTCCACGCAAAATAAGGGCGGACTGAACAGTTAAGCAAGTTCAATACACCGTGACAAAAGCAACAAACGCATCCACAAAATTTACACATACTCGGTGAGTCCAGTTGCAGCATGCTGCTGTTCAGATGGGCTAGCAAGGGCGCCGATAGCATTACAAGCTGACAGAAAATCTCTTCTTTGTAGTGGTTATTGCCGAATTAACATCCAGATGAAAGAGTTTTATAAACTGGACGTTCATTTGGGGAGCTTGTGCCTGAACTTTTAGCCCTAATGCAGGCACAGCTTGCAGTATTATCTCTTTGCATCAGTCTCCACGTTTATGCTGTTTATGAAAGCGAGTGCAGACATGGCTAAGAAGAGACTTCTAAACGCACACATACGTATGTATGTGTGCAACTTGCTGTGGGAACAGTCAGACTTCTCATAGCTGATCTTCATTACTGTAGCCTTCAAGGTAACACCCCCATTCATCTTCCTCACCCCCAAAACTACTGCTGTTGCCTGCTGCGTTCCTTTTGTCTCACTGCCTATCCATCCTTACGCCCACCAGTGCTCTTGGGCTGCTGCTGTCCCCTCGGTCCCCATGTCATCCCCAAACTCGCCTGTGGGTCCTGCAGCACTGGAGTGGAACCCAGAGTGGCTCCATCCGCAAAAGGAGTGAGAATGACATATCCCTTTATTCATGCAGCATCTCCCAGAACAGTAGGTGTAAAATCAGATTTTGGATTTAGGACACAGCAGAGATTAATATTATGGGTTCTGGCCAGAAAAATGTACTCTGGGCAGATGCAGTGCCCTAATGGGTTTAGTAGAAGCATGCTGTGCATATGTAGGTACATCACCAGGCCAAGTCCCTTGTGCTGTAACTGCTGCTTTCAAAGCTAATGAGACAAAAATGCTAATTTCATGACCTGTCTCCTGGAGTCCTCACAGAGCTCCGTCTCCCTTGGGATTTGGGAGCGAATTGAGATATAAGGTCAGACCGCTGCAGAAGTGTTATGTGTTGGGCTGGGGTAGGGAAGAACAAAGACAGTGCTTACACTGGGTGGCTACTATTTATATACAGTGACAAAAATCGGTCCTCTCTGCATTTGTCCAGGTGTCCCCAGGCAGGCAAAGCAGAAGGAGCCTGGGCCCTGAGCTGCCTCTCTGGTCAGATTCCTCTGCACTTAGGGAGCTGCCCCAACAAGCCCCGCAGCCCTGTCACTCTAACAGCCCGGTGTGCCCATGGGGCAGGCGCTGGGAGCTTGGTGCCAAAGCATCAAACTGTTCTTGGCACGCTGATGAGACTCCTGTGGGCCAGAAAAACTGATCTTCCGTTCTCTCTGCCTGGTTCCTCATTGCCATCACATCAAGTCAGATTTTCTCAGGCCCACTGGCCTTCCTCAAAGTCCCATCCCTCACATGTCTGTTGCTCTGGTTCTAGGAAATAAGAGCAATCCTAGGGTCAATCACATAATCCCAGCAAAACTGAGATTTCTCTAAGCAACGGGTCTAAACTGGTCATATTTCTGTAACAGAGATCACAAAAAGGAGTATAACCAAAATATCTGTTTACTCCTACATCATCTCAAGGAACATTAAATGTGAAATCAGATCTCAGGGTCAGAACCTGGTCACTGCCACTTGTTCCGCCATCACTTGTCAATTTTGAGCCATTCCCGCAGGATCTCTGTGTCTCGCCGTGTCAGTTTTGCTGTGCTCCTTGTCAGCTTCACAATAAGGAGCAAGGGGAAAAATTGGCAACTGGCACACAGGGATCAGAGGTGGAATAAATTGAGAAGGAGTGGTTGGAGAAACAAGAAGGTCTTGGAGCTCAAGAGCGCTGAAAACCCAACAACGAGTTAGAGATATATTTTAAATGTGCAGTTAAAAACTGCACAATCTCTGAGACATCAGGAACGGTTCTAAATGATAGCAAAAGGTGAAAAATCTGTGAATATTGCCAAATGAGGGTAAAAGATCAGAGATGGTCCTAAACTTATAGAATCATAGAATACCAGGTTGGAAGGCGCCTCAAGGATCATCTGGTTCAACCTTTCTTGGTAAAAGCACGGTCTAGACAAGGTGGCCAGCACCCTGTCCAGCTGAATCTTAAAAATGTCCGATATTGGGGAATCCACCGCTTCCCTGGGGAGATTATTCCAGTGGCTGATTGTTCTCATTGTGAAAAATTTTCCTCTTGTGTCCAGTCGGAATCTCCCCAGGAGTAACTTGTACCCGTTACCCCCCACCTTTTCCATGTGACTCTTTGTAAAAAAGGGAGTCTCCATCTTCTTTGTCGCCACCCTTTAAATCCTGGAACATGGTGATAAGCTCTCCCCTACACCTTCTTTTCTCAAGACTGAACAAACCTGATTTTCTCCGCCGTTCCTCATGTGGCAGGCTTCCCAGTCCTTTGATCAACTTGGTGGCCCTTCTCTGGACCCTCTCCAGCCTGTCCACCAAAACTGAACACAGTATTCCAGGTGTGGCCTGACAGGTGCTGAGTAGCATGGGAAACTCCAGTAAAAGGAAACTGGAAGAGGCAGAAATTATGGTAATCGAACTGAAAAACAGATTACAAGTTTTCAGCCAGCTGTGCTGGTTAATAGTAGAGCAGGAGCTGTGGGAAGTTGTGAGGTTTTGCAGAGTAACTGCTGTGTGTCTGTCTGTGATTCCAAAGACACCAACAAAATTTTGGGAAGCACGGAGTGAGTTTTGAGTACGTAGTTTAAGCATGTACTAAGCTCATACTCACCGCAACTGTTCTGAAAACTCAGTAGGCAATCTTCTGCTGCAGCCATTTCTTGTGTGGGTCAGCCACCATCATGGCATCGCTCCTAGTAAAAGGAGAGGTTTAGTGTAAATATTAAAAGGGGAAAAAAGTTAGAAGACCTCTGACTACTCAAAAAGGAGTAGCTGTACATTTCAGAAAAAAAAAAATAAATCTCATCCACTTGAAAAAGACAGTGGTGGTTATTCAGCGTGTTCACTGTGGAAAGAGTAGCATTTGGGAGCAGAAGGGATTCTGTAGCCCACCATCCTGCACAGCTCTGGCCACTGCACTGGAAGAGTCTGGCATTGATCTCCCAGCATCTGTTGGAACCAATGTATTTTTAGATGTATGTCTGCTAGGGATTTTAAGACATCAAGAAATGGAAATTATAACACACCCCTGAATGGGCTGCTCTCATATCTACTTCCCTGGTGGTTAAAAAAAGAAGGATCTCATCTCATCTGAGTTTCTCCCATTCAAAGGTTTTTGTTATGCCTTTATCTCGCAGGTAACGAAGATCTTTGCTTTGAGAAATACACACTTAGCACTAAACTCACTCTTTAACGGTCTTGGGGATATATAATGGTTGCCTGATGCTTCTCACTGTAGGATTCTTTTTCTTCCCAATTGCTTATCATTTTGCCAAACTGGAACCAGGTAGGTTGATTTTGCAGCCAGGGTTATTCTCCAAGCTAAATGACTGCTGACAGCTTTTTTTTTTTTCTTGTAAGTTTCAGCCAAAACAATTCAGTCATGTGCAAGAATAAGCAGAGGAAAGTACATCTTTTTGTTTATTTGTTTGTTTTTAATGGTTTAAAAAAAACAGCCTTGACGAGCATTTGGGAAGGTGCATCTTTGTTGTGGAAATAAATTCTGTGATGTTTTGAAGTGCTCTGATACGATCTTGTCATCTAAAAGAAAAAAAATAATAAAAATTAATTGTTGTGCCTTCAAAGCTGGGCTTGGCTAAAGTACAGCAAACAAGGCAGCGTTTGGGGCCTTGCTGAGAGAGCAAGATTAAAACAAAACATTGAATAACTACCCAGTGCCTATGCACTGGCCATTTTATGCCGCAGCTGAAGCAGGTGATTAATACACCCAAACATACATACCTAAAGGCTATGGCAGAACGTATTGCAGAGGGTATAGGTGTAACCATTCGGACGTTCTTGTTTTTGAGCGTCTCCGTTTGACCCTTTAAATGGTGTTGTTTTCATGTTGTATTTTGTACGCTTTATTTAGTCTCTCAGTGTCAGGTAGGTTTGCAGCCTTTGAGCCACGGCTGTGGCTCTTTTGCAACCCCCCCCCCCTCCGTCTTGCCAGTGTCCTTTCTCTGAAGGATGGCACGGGGTTCCAGTAATGCTCGCACAAATAATTGCTCTGTAATTGCCATCGCTCCCGTGGTACGTTTTATTGGCAAACGTGGCGTGTATCTGAGGCCTGCTCCCGATGCCAAGGGTTTTTTGAGATGTGCTGAGCACCTCTCTGTCTCGCTGAGTTCAGCTGGCGTTGACAGCTCCAAATACCTTGCAAGAGTAAGCACTTGGCATATAAGGCAAGTGAGACAATCAGCATTTTATGCATGTCAGAATGTCATCATGCTTGTTTTAATTCACTCTCCAATAAGCTTTCTTGCAGAAAAACAGCTCTTGCACTTAATAAAGTCCATGCCTTCTACCAAAAGGCAGCAAGTGTAATTATAGACTGTTTATGAGCAGGCTTTTGCATGAGAGAGTTATCTTTTGCTTTAGCTGTGTTCGTAGCCTATTAAATTTTAGATGACTCAAGTAAGATTTTCTTTCTTATTCACGTAAGAATGTGCACCATCGTTTTCATGGGGGTAATTGCATTATGTAAAAATATGGGCTCTTCACACATTTTAGAAGAGAGATGCGCTTTTAAGGCCAGGTTAGCATCACAGCGTGTGTGTGTGCGCACAGGCATGCATTTACGTATGCGTGTACCTATAACAGAATTTTTATGACAGTGGATCATGCTAACTGCAGGTTGAGCACTACCGTATTTTGGAAAGTGTGCCCCACCATAACGGGGGGGAATGGGGATTGCAGTCAGTCCTTTAATGGGGCTTTCGTATGTTATCTGCTGATGAAATATGAATGATGCAATATTGATAGAGAAGGAGGAAAGGGATGACCATCTGAAGTGAAAATGCGAGGAGATGTAACTATTTTACCCCAAATCACATAATTTGTCCCTAAGGCAAGCGCATTGTGTCGGACAACATGAAAGTGTTACCCTGACATCCCACACGCCGTTTCTTTCCATGGAAGCACTAACAGTGTTAGCAGCAGATCCCTGCAATCAGTGAAAAATGTATTGAGTTTAATTCCCTTTGGCAGCGGAGAATCATTTGTATTGCCCCACCATGGCAAGTCGGTGCTAGCAACCCTGGCTATGAGTAGAGAGTATTTTATTATTTGTCATCTTTAAACGTCTTCTTCTCTGGAGAAGTGCTGCTTTTAATGATAGATTTTTGGTGATGTGAATGTAAAACACATCTCAGTTTCTGGTATCTTTTTAATTTTATGGATGGCACAGCTTAAAACCAGCAACATCAAATAAAATAACTACTGCTGAGAGTGAATAAAAGTTGGCAGGTATGGCAGTTTAAAATAGCCCTGTTTTCACCCTAAATATAGCCTGGTTTAATTGAAATCTAGTGGTAGCTATGAGACAGCCGCTATATCAAAGACCAGTGACAGCCTGCTGAGGTTAAAAGAATACAGGCTGCCTGTGTCATTGCTGAGATAAAGTGGCATCACAGAGAGCAGAGCAGCAGACAGATTGATGAAAAGTTAAGTTTTTAAAACACTGATTTGTAAAGCCTTTATGCAGTTTTATTTATAGTTTGTTTGTCTCTGTCCTCCTAATAAAATCGGTTTCTTCCTGAAACCAGAAACGTGATGCAGATCCTCAGTTGCTGTTAACTGCTTCAGCGCAGCTGGAGAGGAAGCCAGAGATACAGTAAGTCAGCCAGGTGTCCCCGCTGAAATTCTGCTAGTGGAGGAACAATAATGATAGAATTTCAACTTTCTCCATGAGAGAGTTTCTTACAAATGGGTATTTCTGCTCCATGAGGTCAGCTTAAAACCACCACATGGTTTAGGGAAGAGGCCTCAGTACATTAGGGCACAGTCCGATGCTTGCATATGATAAACTAAATGATCTAACAGAGTGATGTTGTTAGTACCCCACTCTAACAGGACCATGTACAGAAAGACCAGAGAATTAATTCTAGGAAGGAGTTTTCTCTGTTGTCACGGGTGAAAAGTGGACATTTCTCATTATCCTGCTGCTTTCAGTATTCTCTAATTAACAAGTACTGCTTTTAATTTCCATGCTTTCTGGTTATTATAATTTTTTCAGCTTCATACAGTCTAACCCCCGAACTCTCAGGCTCATCCTCCTTGGTAGCTATTGTCATTCTTTTTACTTTCTAGTACTTAATTAATATTTGCCATGTTCTTACTCATGTAAGTCCATACTTTCTTATTATATGAAATTAAAAGTAGATGAGCTTAGTTCTCAACTAAAAGAAGCTTTAGAAAGATATAGGGCACCTTCGTATCTGGATTTATTTTCTTTGGATTTGATTCTCAGGAGGGCCCTTAAGACCTTCTATTAACCCTATCAATCAAATGAATTGATGAATCATTGAGTCAGAGCTACGGCTATAAGCAACCCTGCATAGCAAGCTCTGAGGTGAGTTCCTGACTTGCTTGATTATTGCACNGGTCACTGCTGAGCGAATACAAAATAAGGCCAGTGGAAGCTCATCCACCTCAGTTTTTGTTATTGCTCTTAGGAAGAGGTGACTTCAGTTCCTCTTCTGACCCTTGTGCTCTCTGGGCTGGCAGGATCAGGAGGAGCTTTAGAAAGGCAAAGCAATCTGCCCAAACAGGAGAAAGAGCATCATAACGGCAGCCCCTCTAGCTGAGTAAAGAACAAAACCAGCAGGCAGGGAAAGCAGGGAGATTCATGGAGTATGGGAGAAGAGAAAGATAATATAGAGTGTTATTGGAGGGTTTGCACAGATGCGCTTAGGGGTACCATCATGATGGATCGATTAAGTGTTCTTACGAACTTCCTTGGATATCTGTGACTTGTGTTCTTTGCTGGCATCATTATGCGCATGTCATACGCAAATCTCAGTTTGGGAAGGGGAACCACACCAAAGATATTAAGATACCCCAGAGGTTTTGGTTTTTTTTTATCCATTACTGCCCCAAATGTATTCCTAAATATTACATCATACAAGCAAACTTCTCTCCTCTGGACTGCCATGAGAGCTGAGGCTGCTCAGCCGTTCACGGGAGGCTCCTCGTGCACCGCAGGACCCAACAAAGGGGTAGACGTCTGTCCTCAGCATCACCACCCCAGGCATGCCGGCTCCCTGGAGCTAAGCTGCTTGATCCTGGGAAACCAATGTGCTGCTGCTGAGGCACCTAAGTGCACAAAGAGCCTCACTGGGAGTCACCTGAGTTCTTAATGCTGTTGTTTATGTAACTGTAACTTTAAATGGTTTCAGTTAACCAGATTAGTAAATGGAGACTCTGTTAAGTGTTCATGAGAATGGGTCAGACCAAAGGGCTGTCTCTAACGATGGCCACTAGTGGATTTATAGGGAAAAGCCTACAGCAGCGCTCCCACACTGACACCCTCTGAGCTTCCAGCAGTCTGTGCCTCAGGATCTCTCCAGCCAAGAGTGATATCTGTGCTTAATAGCTATGTAAAATTCCCATTGATGTTAAGGGGAGTTTGAGAAAAGAGATTTGAGCCATCCCTACTGAGCTAACAAAGATAACTTTGCAGTTTTTCCTCTGTATTTGGCTATCTCAAATTTTGCTTTTCATATACAAAAGCAACAGTTAAAAGGATGACATCAAAACATCCAAATTCATATGAACAGAACGCTTAATCAAAACCCATAAATGGAGCAAAAGAGGACTTTGTCTTGTGGGCTATGCTGCATCTCTTGAAGAGCAAAGAGTACATTTATTATGCTACTTTTTGGAGGGAAAGATTTTCAGCTCCTTCTCAATAGACAGTTTTGAACAGTTCATTTCCCAAAACATTAGGAAGGAAAGATTTGTGGAAAATTGTATTTCTCTGCCTTAAAATTGAGTTATGGGCAGGGTGTTTGCCAGCTCATTTTTCTTGTTTGTGTGAAACAGACACTTGTGAGTTGTGGAAAATGAGCAATGGGAGGAGGGAGGAAATTGTCTAAGCCTGCAAAAGAAGGTTAGATAGTATAGTGGTATAATTTATAAGGACTTAAAGGCACTGCTGTGCTTTGACTCCCAAGAAGGCCATTGTGGACACACTGCATGGTGTTTTCACCTTGTGACCCATCAAGCCAATGGCAGCCATAGATGGGTCAACTTTTAGTTGCCTTGAGGACATGGGAGCAACAGCAGCTGTTAAGTGAACAACTCTGAATTCCAATACTAACTTTTGTAATTGAACTTGGGCTATCAGGCTGATGCTAGTAACAAAGATATTTGTGACACAGACTCACTAATAGAGCCCATAGCACGTATGAGGACTTACGGGCCCACCACAGGGTCATCAGCACACCAATTCATGTAGTGGAGGACCATAGGAGTGAAAATGGAGATCTTCTAGAATTATTTGCATAATGGATGCTGCGTGGACTGTGGAATGGTTTGGGGTTAATTTTTTGGCCAAGCTCATCATACAAGTAACTAACTGAAATAACCCTGAAATATGGGGAGGTGGGGGCACTGTGAGAAAGGACATGCTAAAAGAGCCCTGAACTCTATTCTGACTTTCAAAGAAATGGATTACAGCATTCTCCCTGGAAAAAGAGTGAGTACTTATGGCTGTGAACTGGTTTTGCAGCAGTGTGGTGCTCAGCTGCCTACCGGGGTTAACCTGCACCAGGATGTTACAGGTTACAATTTTTTACAGGCAAGTACTTTATGAGCTTCTTATTTGAGGTGATTGTGTGTTTGTATGTTAAGATAGTCAGGAGAGAGTCTCCTGTTTCCATCAGGCCAGAGCTATGAAGGACAGGCAGTCAGAAATTGCAAATAACTCCTCTGACAGTGGATCAGTCTCTTTCTAAGCAGAAAATTCTATGGATACTCTGGTATCCGGTACGAGCGTCCTCAGCTGGATGAGCAAATGCATGCAGTTTCTAATAGTGTTTTTGAATATGCCCCAAAAAGTAAATTCTTCTCACAAAGTCAGTAAGCCTTATAGGTGCCTTATACTTGGTTACCTTAGAGTGACAAAAACAAGAGCCAAGAAAGCACAGAAATGAAGCATTTTGCTGTGAAAATTTGGGAGGACAGCAAGGCTAAAGTACAGTGCTTCATCGTAGGAGCTACCTTTTATTTTCTTAAATTCTGAAGACGTGAGCTATAAAAGAATAATTTCTTCTCTTATCAATTGCATGTTCCATTAGGAAACCACTTTGTCTTCCTTAGTTTGAGGAGCTATAGTTATGAAGGCACTTGGTGCCTAATTGCTTTGGTTTAATAACAAATTCTCATACTAAAGATATATGCTTTATATATATTGCATCAACAAATAATATTTGTTAGCTGCTGCTGCACTGGAGGGAAGAGGGAACATAGCACATTAAGCCTCTTGTGTTTTTGCAAATCCATTTCTAAATCCAACATTAACATTTTCAGGTTCCTTTATAAAGGAAAGGATGCTCTGTTTCATTTGGAATCTGAAAGATCGTCTCCATCAGACTGTAATTATTTTTATATATGCCTAATATTGGGAAGAAACTAGTAGAGTCCTCTTTTCAGGAAAAAAAAAGAATATTTTGTTGGTTAGCAGCCATTGAAAAGACTCAAAGAAAGAAAATCTGGCCCTGATTTTAGTCTCAAAACTGAATCTCTGTTACAATCTGTTGAGGGTGCAAACATCAGTCTAGAGAACACCATGGAAGTAAACTTATTATATTGTAAGCTTTTTTTTTTATCTTTCCCTTTAGCTCTGACAGGGAAAAATCAGGAGACTGGGAAAAGTAAAAGAACAGTGTGGACAGAGCAGAACACAATAGCCACAAATAATCCAATATTTCATAATTTAATTTCACACCCACTAGACTGCAGAGGCATTGCAAACTGTGGGGAGAATAATCTAAGAATGGTGTTGGCTTGACAATGGTAACACCAGAGCTTAAAGAGGTCTGGCAGCTTTCTAAAAGTAAATGTGCGTCCTTCCTTCTCCCTCTCTTTCACTACTCAATATAGATTAAAGTGACCTCTGGAGATAAACTCTACTGAACACCCCCAAGTCGTCCTGCAGTGTAGTTTTTATTTGTACAGTATGTGAAAGAAGGGTTCAGATTAAATTCCTGGCCTTTCAGAGAAGTTTGTCTGTTCCTTAAAAAAAAGAAACAAAAAGGAAAAAAGGCTATTTTATTTTAAAGCCGGAGCCTCTTTCATGGTCCCATGATCTCATGAGTTCTTTGGCTGGCCTGTGACCTTTCAACCTTGCACTACATGTTTCTTTTCTAAATTAGCCAGTGTTGAGACATCAATGGGGGAATATCAACGTTATTATAAAAGGCATCATTCTCTCCCAAAAATGTCAGTGTGAGTGAGTCATTGCACCTAACCGCTTAGCTTTTGTAAGGCAGCAAGGAAGATTTGAACGTGTGATCCGGGGTCCCGCAGTCCACCAACTTCTATTTAAAATGCTTTAAAAAGCAATGTCCCTGGCATCCACTACAATAGATGCAAAGGAACTAAGCTTTGCTCCTTAGTCACAGAAGAGAAGTCCTGCCTGAGGCAAAACTATATGTGTGATGTAAAAATGCATAGCTATTACAAACAATTTATTTTCAAGGCTGTGCTCAAAACTAGCCCTGTGAAAAGCAACCAACCAACCAACAGGAAATCCTTTAAGAAAGAACTAAGTGTCCTGGTGAGTTCTATCATTTCTAACGCCCAGTGTCTCTGCATCTCCTTGTATTCATGATCTCTAGTTTCTAGCAGGTTGAGGAAATGAAATCAGATTAAGAGCTCTATTTTTAATCTTAAGAAGATGGGTTTGCGTTTTCTGGTGTCTTGAAAAACCCAACCCTGGATGTTTATGTGGTTCTGACCAAGGCAACAGAATCCGGAGAGACTAACATTACACGAGGCTGTTGGATTATACAGGTGCTGAATCCTCAGCCAGGATAAACTGGTGTACCTTCAACGGCATCACACTCTCTTCTGAGGGCTTCGTCTTTGAGCACCTTTAAATTTATGTAGCCGTAGCATATTCATACACTGCCTTTGTGTTGCAAAATGTGTAGATCTTAGAATGAAAACCACGCTGACCCAAATCCATTCCAGCTGTAACTCTACTCGTGTGTGCAGTTACATCCGAAGTGAAGCTGGCACACATCAAAAAATGTGTGTCACCTGGTAATTATCTTACTAACAACGCAGAGAAAAAGGCACAGGAAGGACGCGTTTCCAAACTCCAAAGCCAGGTTTTCTCTTCTGTGTGTGAAAGGCTGTTGAAGATTTGCAGTCAGCTATCCTGCCCGCTAGCTCGTGTTTAACCCTGGTTTACCAGCACCTCTGGCTGACACCTATTTTCTTTAGCACAGATGGAGCCTGGAGAGAGAGAGAGCCTCTGCTCACAACTAAAGGTGTTCCGTGCTTTTCAGTACAATGTTGTCAGCGTTCCCTCATAGTCAGTTTCTCTAGGAAAACGGGTTATGTTGTACCTAACTGGATGTGAGGGGAAAAATAAACACTTGAGCAGAACGCAAGATAATTGTATTAATTCATCTAAGTGCTTTAGTCTGTAGTGTTTAATGTAGCAACAGCTGAGCATAAAGTGTCAGCTGAGAAGTTCCATTAGCATTGCCAGATGCCTGTATTGCGACTCCACATGTTTCTTTCTTCATGGCTGTAAGTTGGGTTTTTTTTCCTCACAGAAGTCTATGAGATGTCTATCCTACTTCCACGTGCCCTGGACCAATGCTCAGGAATGCGCTGTTGAGCTGGCGGTCATTGGAACAGAGAATGTTCCTACGGGCATTTTTCTTAAGCCAGTGCCCAGAAACCAATGACTGTGAGAATGAGAGGAGGTTTGTACTTGAAAAAATCCCTTTCAAAAACAGTCAACTTCTAGATATAACCTCTTGAATGATAAGAGGAAAGCGTCCGATTGCAACTTTTGCAGGAAGCGGGAGAAATCTTCTACATATCACTGTAGTGGCATGCTGAAATGACAGATTTCTAACCTAGCAATTTGGGGGCCAATTTTGAGCCATTTCATACTATCGAGCTAAGCTCTGCTTATCAAACATAAAACGTGTCCATATTCTTTGTTCACTGTTGCATGTATTTTGGGGAGCTGGGAGTGGGAAAAGCTTTATTGAAAGTCATGTCCAGAAAGGATGAAATGTACTTCCTGGGGCAGACCCAATTAGCAGCAGTTTCTCTAATGAGTTTATGGCATTTATTTATTTTTTGGCCTTTAAGACTTCTTTCTACTGGGAAATCTCTGACTCATATATAATACAAGTACAGTCCTGCAGGGTGGAGTCATTTGTAAGAGGTCATTAAAGCAATACATTCCTTTAAGTCGCTGCTGTAAAATTGGGTTGTTCTATTCAAAATATAGCACAGAGTGGCAATTACCTGCATTAGCCAGATTCTCCGTCTGAAATTATTTAGTTGTTCATAATCTCCCTCTGCAGAGTACCAACCACACACGGGGGGAGAACTGAGAACTGGATTTAAAGGGAACTGGTCTCTTCCACCGAAGGGTCGAGCAGCGGGTTGGCCGAGCCTTGGCACACACTGCTGCACTTGGCCTCAGTGCAGCCCCCCGTCCTCTTTTCCTCAGCGGCCAGAATTGTGATCGTCCTTGCCCTGGGATGAATCTGGCTCCCTCGAGACCTGGGAAGCACCCCCAACTCTGTACATCTATTGAACAATATTCTTGGATAATTAATCTGGACACACAAATCCCAGCAAGCCTTGGCATTTCTGTAAGGCAAATGGCTTCTTACGAAGTCAACTGAGATCAAGCTGGATTTATTGTACATAGATGCCCCAGCAAGTCAAAGGTACTGACTGGTCTGATATTTTTGGTGACCAAAACAACCAGACACGCGCTTCGTGCGCATGTCAGAAAAGCTGCACGGAGCAATGTGCGCAGAGGGGAGGAGGAGCTGCCGGATTTCTAACGAAGGAAGATCCAGTGAAGAAGTAAGCAGCTGTAGATAGCAAGGTGCAATCTAGTAAATCCTCTGAATAACTTAATTAGATTTGATTCGGCAAAACACACGTCCAGCTTCTGCTGAACACCAGCCAATGCTGGGGGGGCAGGGAGAAGAGGGAGAGCTTTCATGAATCCTGTAGGAGACAGACAGAGCAGAGATTAAAAGAAACGGGCAGAAAGGGTACTGAGATACTCCTACTTTGATGAAGATTTTTTAATCCAAAGGTGCTGATTTTCTGATGTTTCCACAGAATCAAAAGTAGTATGAAACTGGCTAAGGGAAAGGTGCTGAGGGTTTCATTATGTGACATTGGTGAGAGGGAGGAAGTTGTACCCCACTTAGGCTTTGCCCATCTCGTTGCCCTCCCCACTCCCCATTCTGTGCGAGCTCTGTAATTGATGCATAGTGAAAAAGGTAGAAACATCACTGAATTAAAGTGGGAATGCTCTGTTCTGTTACGTGGCATCAAAGGTACAATGCCATTTGATAAGGTTATGTGGGTTTTTTTTCCTGCTCTGGTTTTGCTGTTGGACTCCAGGTTGCTGTAAGTTCAGCGTAGGTCCATTTTCAACCAGCTGGAGGTCTGGTGGGCGTAATTGCGCTGCTGCCCATACAATTCTTGATCTGCATCAACATGAAAAAGAGGGGCATATCCACTGCATTGCAAAACTTCTGGAAAGCGCTAGAGAAACAAGACATCCCTGTGAAAGTCGAGGTTAAGCAAACAGAGATTTTGTACTTTTTTTTTTTTTTTTTTTTCAGGGTAGGTTTCCCCACTTGTGCCAGATGATTTGGCTCTTCATCATTCTTGCTTCTTCATAATGCTTGGATCAGCTTTTCTGTGGGCAGCGCTTTTTGTCGAGGCTGTCAAGAGGTGATCTCCATAGCGGGATGGATTTTCTGTCTTCCTCTGACTATCTTGCTGGCTGGCGGTGTGCTTTTCTCCTCCTCTGCATTTTGTCTACTCATCTTTGTGTTTTACTGTGCTTTTTCTTACCTTCCCCAGTTCTAGCTCTTTCTGCCTGTTGTTGGACAATCTTTTGTTCACTTTCTGCCAAGCTCCATTCTTTTAACTGAGAACGTTCAGAAAGTGGATCTGGTCCTCAAGTACAACACAGAAGACATCAAATTTATAATGGATGCTGTCATGGTTTGTCAGGACACTTGGAAGATGTTTATTTCAATTTGCTTAAAATGTACCTAGCGCACATCCTGTGTGTGCATACAAACTTAACAGCGAAACAGACAGGTGTGCCTCATAATTTAAGATTGGTTTGCTCAGGACTGGATCCTGTATAGACTTGCAGATAGGTTCTCTGTTGAAAAGCTTGTATCACTCCGGTTTATTTTGAATTTGTCTGCTTATAAGCTTCTCATTATGATAGCATGTGAGCATCTCACAGGCAGGTGGTCATCTTACCCTGATTTAGGAGGTAAGTGACCTGATGGCGGTCAGAGGTTTGGTGGCAGAGCTTGTATTTCAGTTCTAGCTCCTGAAACGGGCTTGGGAGCTACAGTGTGATCTGTGCTGGCAGCCGGTAGCCTAGTGTCTCACCATGGGAAGAGCACAGTGCATGTGGATAAGCAGAGAGCGCGTGCTGCGGTCTCTCAGGATTTTATAAGGAATGACATGACTTTAGTCCCTGCCGCAGGCACTGTCGTCACCCAGCTTGGGAAAGCGAGATGTATACGAAGAAGGGAAATACTTCGGTCTGTGAAATGACCTATAGCTCGGGGGGTGATTCCAAGGCCAAAACCCAAGGGTTTCAGTCCCAGTTCTTTCTTGCCCTGTCAGCAGTTAGTATTTCAGTGCACTGCAGCAGCTGTACGATTGCGGAGGGCTTCATGCTGCAAGCTTGGGGTGCAGCCGTAGCTCACAGAGAGCTTCCCTAAGGCCGCTTCAGGCACAGCTGGAAGCAAGACCTCAATATACAATGGCGGCAAGTATCCAACCCCAGGCTTTGAGAAGGAAAAAAGAAAATTATGTACTACTTTGGTCCCCTGTGTCATCCTGAGTTGTTCTGTAGCAGCCAGACCAGATAAGAGGTTTATGACTCTGTCTTTCTTCTTTATCAAGTACTTTGTCTCTTTGGAGTTTGCATTCCTGGAGTTCATTCCCCTCAACAGACCCAAGCTGAGAGCATTGCAAACTGCGTGTCTGTATTTGATTTTCCCTCTTTGATTTTCCAGGAGGAGGAACCAAGATCTGGTGTTCCTGTAGTCCTGGCAATATACGTATGGACTCCTCTGGTGCTTGTTTTCTGCTGTTCTTGTAGTTGGATTAATTGGATGAGATCTCTGACACAGGTCTCCAAGTGATGTGTTCAAAGCCTGGGGTGGGGAAAGGGTTACGGTTGCAAAATTAGAATAAATACCCAGGAGTAAGCGCTGAAATAACCTTGTGCCATGTAATGTACTTGGTAACCTGTTATGTGTGCGATTCTCTTGCATTTACAAAAGAGATCCCATTTAAAAACAGGGTAGGACAGAATTTACATCATTCATGGCAGATTCCCACATATTTCCAGGAAAAAGACCCATTTCTGTACTCCAGAAAGCCCGCAAAGCAAGAGCCAAGCTGAGGTGTACCAAGTTTTTGAGGCTCTGTAAGATATAGGTTTCTAAAGTCTGCATCACTGAGAGATGCAGCAAGAGACCAAAAGGCACAATGTCATCTGTAAAAGAATTAAGATTTGGGGTGTATGGCGTGTATCTGACTGTATTTTAAGTTTTGGTGACAATCATGTGTCACCTTAGCCCTGATCTTCATTACAAAGTTCTCCCTGTCTTTGCAGTTAGATCCTCTTAATCTGCTCTGTTGTATCTCATAGATGAATTTAATTAGGAAGATTTCATAGGAAATCATTAGGCGATTTCATAGGAAAGCAACAACTTCTTCCCCACTGCCATCCTTCCCCTCCCTGGGGCTCTTACTTTGCTGTTGCTTACTTCTCCCTTACTCGTTCCTCAGGAGAACAAGCAGTTCTGAAGCAGCACGATGAGCGAGCCAACTTTCCCGTGTATTTTTGCATGTCTGAGTGACAGACTAGTCCAAAAGGTACAATCCCTGATAAATTTTGATGGGGTTTGGGGGGGACCGTTGTGGCGGTGGCGTTTCTGTGTGGAGTTTCTGATGGCTAGTAAGGTGTAAGCTCCCACAAGCGCGTCAGCTGATGCACAGGAGATTCCCTCTCCTTTTTCTGTAGAAAACAACCACTCCCAGAAGACTCAGGGCAGTGATCTTTGGGTCCTCTGTCTGTTGTGAAAGATGTTAGATACTGGCCAAAAGGCTGGGAGCTCGTTGCGGGGGGGAAAACACGCGGGCATTACCTTGTCGCCCAGGTGGGAAGCAGTCTGAGACCCGGCTGGCGGAGCTGCAGAGCGCTGGTTTCAGGGGCTGGCAGGGCGCTGGGGAACCAAACTCCAGAGCTGAGCATCTCTACTTGAAAATCGCCGCTCTTCCCACACCTACTCTTAAAAAGGGGCACTTTTAGCCTCCCCAGGACCTCGCTGGGATTCCCCGGCTCTCCGTTAAGGTGCTTTGTACTCACCGGTCTGGCTAAGCGTTTTATAAGTTAAGTCGTTGTTTTCCCACCAAATTTTGGGAAACTCGGCGTCTTCAGGTTAAGCACCGGGACCGCGCCGCCGACAAAGATGGGTTTAACGCCCCTTTTCCCTACGTCCTTCCCGAAGGACGGGGTGCGAAACCTGCCGGGGAAGGGGCTGCCCGGCAGCGCCGGGGTCGGCGATGCTCTTCGCTCTCCGGCTGCTCCCGGGGCCGGGCCGGAGCTCTCCCCGCGGGGAGACCGCCTCTGCCCCGCACCGCAGCCGCC
Organism: Himantopus leucocephalus; assembly: GCA_003993805.1. Taxonomy (NCBI): domain Eukaryota; kingdom Metazoa; phylum Chordata; class Aves; order Charadriiformes; family Recurvirostridae; genus Himantopus; species Himantopus leucocephalus. The sequence goes on from RSEF01000009.1 coordinate 3,721,101, forward strand.
CCCCCGCCCCCGCCGCGGGCTCTACCTCGGGGCCGGGCCGGGGCGGCGGCGGGGGCGGAGCCGGGCCCCGGGGCGGGGGGCTGCGCCCTGCGCGGGATTGGCGCCGGGCGGCGTGATGCCACGTCCGGCGGGGGAAGCCCTGCCTCGCTCGGGAGCCTCCCCCGCCGCCCGGCTCGGCGCGCAGGTGGAGCGGTGCCGCCGCACGCACAGACCGACCGACCGACCGACCCCGCCGAGCCCGGCCCGGCCCCGCCGCGGGAGCAGCCCCGCTCCCCCCCCCGCCCCGCTTCCCCGCCCCGCTCCGCCCGGCCCGGCGGCGCCGCAGCAGCCGGCAGCATCGCGGCGGGACTGCCCGGGGATGCAGCCGCGCTAAGAACAAAAGCCCTCTACGCGGTCACGGCTGCGGGGCTTTAAAAGCGGCTCGGCCCGGCGAAACTTGGATCTCTGCCCCCCCCTCCGCCGAGCCGCGGCGGCGCCCGCATCGAACTCCCCGGCGCCTTCCCCGCGGGCAGCGGCAGCGCCCCGAGAGCCCGGGGATCCCCCGCCTGCCGTCCCGCCGGGGCTGCCCGGGGAGGGACGGGGGGGGCCGCGCCCCGGACCCCGCGCCGCCCGGCACCGCGCCGCCCCGGGGACCCCGGCCGCCTCCCCGCCGCGGGACCTTGGCTTTGCCCTTCGCACGGCAGGTGGCGGGGCCAGCGGAGAAGGATGCGTTTCTTCCCGTGGGGATTTTGGCTGCTGTGTGTCGCCTCCGCCCCGGTTCGCGGTGACAGCGGCAGCAAGGCGAGGAGCTGCGCCGAGGTCCGGCAGCTGTATGGGGCCAAGGGCTTCAGCCTCAGCGGCGTGCCCCAGGCCGAGATCTCCGGTGAGTCCCGCGGAGCGCGGCGGCGGGGGGGTGGGGGGGCGGGCGGCCGGAGGCGCGGCGCCCCCCGGGCCGGGGGTTCCCCGGGCTCGGCTCGGCTCGGCTCGGGGGTGGCGGCCGCCGCCCGCCGCTGGAGTTTGTCTCGGGTCGTGGGCGGCGAGAAGTCGGACCGGAGAGGTCTCCCCGGGGGGCGGGCACCCCCTCTCCCCGTGCGGCACCCCTCGTAGGCGCTGCCCGGGCTGGAAAGGGTCCCTCTCCAGCGGTGGCGATGCGAGGGAAGCTGTGAGAGACTGGGATGATCGCACCAAGTGTTCGGTGGTGGCTTTCTTTTCTTTTTTTTCATTGTCTCGTTTCCTCTGAGTGCAGTTGAAACGGTTTCAGGGTTTTGGTTCAGAAATCAGGATAATCGGGCTGTAATGGGTTTTGGTGTCGGAGCTGGAAAATGCCTCAAGGTTACGAGACAGAAAAATTGTTTTTTCTTAATCTTCTTTTGGATGGGAAACAAACCTGTAAGCGGCATTTGTCAGTTGGTAAAAATGAAGCAGGAGTAAAATGTTCCTGTATCAGGTACGTAAAGCATAGAGCAAACCTGTGCAACCTACATCAGACTGTGTTCTCTTGCCTTCGTTCCAGTTTTAGACAAGTCTTGGTTGATTTCCTTCTCTTTGCAGAAAACCGCTGAAGTACCAAACAATATTCAAGGTCTGGTTTGGGTGTTGTTTTTTTTTTGTTTGTTTTCTTTTTTCCTGAAAGCTTGGGGGAAATATACTGAGGTATTGCTTGTTTTTTTTAATTCTCATCTAAGTTTTGATACACCAACTTGTGACCCATATCTGAGAGCTTTCTCCTGACTTGCTGGAGCTTCCTCCTTCAGACAAAGCATAAAACATGCAGGTGTACGTGCCAAAGCCAACCTGCAGGGACATCCCAGTAAAATTGCAGTTTGTAGTTCACATCTAAGCTACAGAATGCCTTATGTTGAATATTTCATTGTGTAGTTTTCTAGGGAAACCAATTCATTATCTGACCCATGAATGGAAAAGGCTGAACCATGTAAATGTCTCATAAATGCGAACAAATTAATACTTGTTTTGTCAAGTTGCAACCGAGAGTAAATTTCCAAAATAAAATGAGCAGCCCTTGAAGTCAAACAGTGGGAATTTCAAAATCATTGGAACATGACTATTAATAGAATAGTAATTCAGTTGAGCAAGAAAGTGGCTTTTTATAAATTTGCATCTAATTATTACCAATGTGAATGCGTTAGCAGTCATATTTCAAGTGGAAAGTTCTTGGAAGACTAAATATTTACAAATACTGGTGGAGATGGCTACAGCAGTGTGTGCAGGGGTAGTGCTACGGGGCAGTCATTCAGGACCGCGTGAATTGTGGTTACAAGTATCACGCATCGCAGGTTAGCAGTGAGTAAAACATCTTGTGCCTACTTGAGGTTCAGAAAGCGACAGAGGACACAGGCTTCTAGAACTGGGAGTTTTGTTTCCTACTGTTTGTTGCTATAAGCGTGTACGCTGGCAGTCTTAAACAACAGTAGTTAAAATTATAGTATCAAACTGGGCATCTCTGGCTGTTACTGTAAACAGGGAAACTCTATAGGTAAATGCTATAAAAACTTGAGGAGTACCACATGGAAAGTAATATGAAGAAGTGCTTGGGGGAAGAAGGCTCCACACATAAACCTGCTGCTGATATTATTAGCCCGGTATTTAAAACAGCTAACGGACTTAATGATTTTCATTGGTAATTATCACGCATACCTTCTGCTGATACATATTCAGGAATGCCCTTTTCTATTGCTGTAGTACCTACCCAGTACAGTTAAACCATTGATGTACGTTAATATTCACCTCAGAAACATTCCTAATAAAGTACAGTGTTGTGTATCGTGTATGCTTTTCAGCAGTTGTGCAGGTTAGTGCAGAAGTTTGCGTCAGTTTTGTTGTCTCCAGAAAGAAGAGTCTCAAGACCCTGCTGTAGTATCCCCGTATGTAGTAAGTACAGGATCGTGCAGTTTATAATTCTATGTTTTGTTCAAATACTCAATCATCACTTAAGGCTGTTTTCAACAGCATTTATTCAGCTTTCTGACCATGGGGGTTGTAATCTGTATGGAGCCTTGTCAGGTTACACCTGACTGATGCCTGTAAACACGTACGAATCGACATACAACAACTTTTGGCTAAGTTAAGGAATGCTGATGAAGACTGTTCAGTGGTGGCTCCAGTTGGACCTGTGCTGAGGTTTCCTGATGTTGGCCTTCTCCATGTTGTCAGAGAGGTTCAAGAGCTACCCCAAGAACCACGTTTTTGTCTTATTTCCAAGCCCTCTGGAGGCAAAAGCCTTTCGCTTTCTCCCTGTCCAAGGGGATCTTGCTGTTCCTTCTCTTTCCATTGCTTGCCCTGAAGCAAAGGGGAAGACTCATTTCTTAGCCCCGCAGCCTTGTCCCTGAAGCGGTGCTGCCGTGCCAGGCTGACTTTGCTCCTGTCTGCTTTGAACTGGCTCCAGGCGCTGCTTGGTGTGGGTTGCCGTCACACCAGCCCAGCACCAGGAGCCAAACCACATGCTGCTCGCACACCCAGAACTTGACTTGAAAAGGAGTTTAGTAAGCTCCCATGATGCAGGCTCTGACTCAGGCTGAGATGGCTCTGTTTATGTTGGTTTTAGAACACTTATTGCACGCTTTACACCTTCTAATCTGTATTATTTGTTATGATTTAAGAGGATTATGAGCAATATAAAGTCTCCACAGCTCAGCAGAAGGTAGTCCCTGCTTATGACTGAACAGATCAGTTAGAGAAGCAGTCGCACAGTTATTAGCTGGCTAATAGATAAGCATCTGATTCAGGTGTAGACTCTCGGCTTACCAGATTTCTCATGAACCACCTAGACAGGGGTTCCTGTTTTTTTGCTAATGTTGTACAATGCCTTTAACATGTCTAAGCACTTTAAATGTGTCGGGTACTGTTATTAAGTGTGTTTAGGGAATACGCAAGGTGTTATATCTCACTGCTTTGAAGTCAATGGCAAAACTCCCAAACATGAAAGCAGCGTCTGCTCGTATTAGTAATCCTGACAGACAGATGCGCGCCCAGAGTCTCAGGTGAAGATCTGCCTAGAAGACAGTTTCTAGTGCCGGGGGAAATGCTCCCTACTCTCTGAGTTTGGGAAAGTTATGACACTTGCTTCTGTAAGACGTACTAACTTGAGCAAAATTTTCCCGGGTATCGGAGAGAGCTGGCTGGGGGACCTGCACCCCCTTTCTGGGATTGCTACAAAATATGGGCAAAGAGTTTGAGAGCTTCCAGTTCTTCTGTTTCCCCTCGAGTTGTCTGGATTTAGCAAGCCTCAGTTCTTACTTTACCGCATTCTTGCTACCCAGACACCATCACACCATCATGGGTCCCCTACTCTGGTGATAGAGGGAGGGATGTGCCCTGCTCTTCGTGTACTTCTTAGTGTCTGTCCTAAGGACTGGTTGTCTTGGGCTCGCAGCGTGGTTTGTGATGGAAGAGAGTGAGCTTACGGCAGAAAATATTGCGCTTTGGGGAGGATATCCAGTTTTTTCTGCTGACTTGATGGAGTGGTTTAGGATCACTGATGTTGGATGGGTGACTGCTCCTCAGTGTCTCGAGCAGAGATAGTTCCCTCATGTACTGGAGAAGACTTGAGGGTTGTGATTTGCCTGGCCCTTGCTCCCTGTTTGGGGTAGGCTTTTGCTTTGGTTTGTTTATTTCCAAGAGTCGTAGACTTGGCTCGCTGCTAGGTTGAGCTTGTTGACATGGGTGATGGGTGTTACACAGCAGAAGAGGAGGGCACAGAATAAAGCCAGCTGGACTTTGCCAGGCCATATTGCTGCTCATCCAGTCGTGTACCTCAGACGTATGCTCCACTGGTTCCTTAGCTGAAAGGAGTCAGAACAACATTTATTTTTTTTTTTTAAACTTTTTAGTCCTTTTAGGCTGCATAATTTGGTTTTGTAATGAAAACATTGTCAAGTGTATGTGCTAGAGCCATGTGGAGAAGTGTTAGCTAAGTAGAGAACAGGTCTGGCTACAGGATGGGACTTGAGGAGGCTCTGGGAGTATGAAGAAGGTAATGAAACCCAATACTGGAGGGCATTTTAACTTCTGGCAGTTGCAGTACAAAAGGCATAAAAGCAAAGAAGGGCAAACCTGCATCTGTGGTATGAAAAATAAGATCTGGGGCTCCTCCACTCCCAAGGAAAGGCCTTTACCAGTTAGTTGAAAGGGGACGCTCTGCTGCTTCAGCACTTTTTGAGGCTGTTGTTATATTTGGGTTGTAGTTACCCAAGGCAGGCGGGATTTTGCAAGGTTAGCTGCTATATGGTGAACTCCTGAATGCAATTATCGACCCATTTATGCTAATGAATTTGTTGGGAGCAAATTGGAATGGCCTTTGTAGCCCGCTTGGTGTAGAGTGCTATTTCTGATGAGGCGAAACCCAGGGAACTGCGCCTTTTCCTCCATCTGGCAAGTGTTTTGGTGCGAATGTTAGAGGAGGCCATGCCTGAACTGTGTATCTCCGTTTCTGTTTAACTTAAAATATACATAGAAATTTGCATAGTTTACACTTTGTGATTGTTTTGTGAATTTGTGACTGCAGAATGTGTGCATACAAAACTGTTGAGAAAATGAGATTTATGGAGAAAAATGGGCTCCCTCTAGCGGTTAGTGACGGGACCGACCCGGCCTCTCGGGGAGGCTGTGCCTCCGCACCCCCGGCGCTTACCGAAGCTGTGTCTGGAATCTGGGAAGCTTTATACTTCGATATTCTTTAGAGTTTTGTAGTGTTGACATTATTTTTAAGAGCATTTGCCTTTCTGTCACCGTGATATGGATGACTAAGCTCTCACCGATAATTATCCTTATCAGCTGTGCCTGACAAAACTATTTCAACAGCTTCTTTTGTTGGTGAAGCAAAAGCCTGATATTTTCTTTTCAAAAAAAATTGCATGCATGTATAGCTGGAGACACCCACCGCCACCACTGTGTGAGACCGCAGAGCTCCCCTCATCTCTCCTTTTTCTGTTCTTGCCCTGTAAGCCCCCTGCTCTGTTTAAGAAGACGTGCCAGTCAATCTCTGGGTACGCCGGATGGGTTTGATAGGAGACGTGTGGCTTTTGGCAGGGATTGTGAAACAGTTGGTTTAATGTTCTATCACTTTCAGTACAATTGTCTCACATTGAGGGGACCAGGGAGATATAGTCCTCTGGGTAATTTCAATAATTAAGCATGCTTTGACTTAACCAAAGGCAGGGAGGGAGCTGCAAACTTCATTATCAAAAACGTGTATTTAGAGCAAGAGGGTTTATTTTCCTAGCAGGTCACAACGATGGTCACCGAAAACAGAGGCCGTGGAGCACCTGCCCAGCAGCAGCAGCTGAGCACGGGCTCTGCGCCATACCCACTGCTGCCCATCGGACTGGGGGCGGTTCACTATCATCTATTTTTATTGCAGCATCGAATTGCATCAGGCACAGTATGGAAAGCGAAGGCAGGGTAGAAGAATGGCCCCAGCTTCACAGAGCTGTTGGTCTGAGCAATAATCCTGACCCCGCTGTCTGCAGCAGTCTCGGCGCTGCGTGGCTGGGGCCGGTGCTGCAGTTTCGGTCTCCTGGAAGCAGCTGGGGTGCTCCTGTTGCCTGTGTTGCGGGATTGTGGAAGTGCGGAGCAGGGTGGGTGGGAGGGCGATTGGCAGGTGTCACTGGCACAGGGAGAACTTTTGTATCTGCTTCCAGCCTTCAGCTGAAAACACTGGCTGGGAATTGCAGGGGGAAACCAGGGAAATAAACATCCCAATTCAGTGGAAATCTACAGGCTTCCTTGGGGGAAATAGCTTTAATTTCTGTTTGCTGCCCTGGCTCCTGCTGAAAGCAACACACTTCTATATATTGGGTTTCTTTCTTTGTCCCATGAGGTGCTTTTGTGTCCATCTAGCAGGCAGGTAGCCTTTCGGAGGGGACAGTGTGAAGACAGCATGCTGCTCTGGCGTACAGTTGGCCCTGTGAGCTCTGCATAACTTCTGTAACAGGGCGTTCGTTACCTCCAGATGTGATCCATTGGTTTCCCGCAAGTGGCAAATCAGCAAGCAGCGTCCAAGATGGTATGTGCGCATGTTGCTCCCGCTCGGAGAAGCGGTAACAAAAGCCCCCACCGAGAGTTGCCTTCAGTGCAGGGTCCGGTCCTGTCCTGTCCTGGCAGGGTGTTCCCAGCCGACTGCCCGGGCTTGCTGTGCTGCACTGCTGCTGCCTCTGACCATAGGGCTTGGCTTCAACTGCCCAAAGGGATGCAATGGTCCTCCTGTATCCCCTTGAACGTTCTGTGCTGCATCAGGCATGCAGCGAGTGTGTAAAGTCACCTTTTCGTTTTTTTTCCATGGAAGAGCATCTCCTTAGTCGAGTGTTAATTCAGAAAGGAGCAGGATGTGCTACTTCTGGCTGCGTGACAGTAAAGCTGGGGAGGGTGCTTGACGTTGACTTTCATCTGCCCCTTCTGGACTTTCTGCACAGATTGAGTCTTTCTGAAAATCCTAAGCAACTCCCTCCTTATTTCTGCCTGTACAAGTTAGGTCAGAGTTGGGGCATCTTTTTCAGTGCTTCTCCAAATACTTCCTACCAGGCCCAGCTGTGAGAAGGAAGGAGAGGTTCAGTGGGCAGCTTGGTGCGGCAGAGATGCCACCTGCTTGGGTGGTGGCCTGGAGCGAGTCCGTACAGAGCCTCTTCGTCTTTAAATCTCCCTAGAAAAAGTCGCATTCTTGCTTTCCTGTCTGCGGAACAAGGATTGACGGTGTATTCCTGACCGCTGTGAGGATAGCTGCCCCGCCACGATGGGGAGAGACCTGGGGAAGGCAGACCCCAGAGCCTGCAGGACCCCTCGTAGCAGTCGCTTGAAGATTATTCCATCATGTTTTGTAGTTTGTTTGTGCAAAGTTGCTGTAGCTGCCGTTGCATTAGGACATTTTCCCTCAAAGTGACCAAGAATAAATACAACTCAAAACTCTGTGAAAGCAGAAGATTTCCTTTTTCCACCTCTTACGCCTGAAGGACAGACTGCCCTCTCCTGTGATGTGTATATATCCCGACGCTTTGTTGCTCAGGATATGTTATATCCGCCGACAGGTGAAACTTGTCTTTAAGTAATGTTTGATTCCCAGGGAATCAGGTTACCTCCGTTGCCAGATCGTTCTGCAAAAAATAATGAAGCTTTAGACTGTCGACACTTCAAATGCCTGTCTATACGTGACAGAGCTGTGAGCTGGGTCGGTCACTTCTGCCCAGTAATGTGTTCCCGTTTTACTTGGAATTTTTCAGATATGGAAAACTTTTTTCTTTTCTTTCTTACGATCTGAATAAGCAAACTGTGCTGTGACAGTAATTCACAAGGCTCTAGCTCTGAGTTTTAGAAAATACATTAATCACAATTGTGTTGACTGTACAGAGATTATAAAACTAATTTAATTTTTTGTGCCTTTTCATATAGAGTGCAGCATGAATCAAAAGTACAGAATTACCCAGCTGTTATGAACTCCTATGCTAGCAACATGAGTAAAACAATTTTTTAAATTGCCATGCATTTTTCTGAAGTATTAAAAAAAGAAGAAAACAAAAAAAAAGTTTTACTGTGGTTTCAGGGAGCAACACGATAGTGCTTATGCAGACAGTCAATCTTTTATATGACTAAAATGCAAATACTCTATGACAAATAGTTTTGGCTTGCAAAAAATTGGTATTTTATAGGATTGTAAAACTGTACTCTATAATTTAGTTGGAGTGTTTCCACTAGTTTTACCCAAGTCTCTTGCCTTTTAGCTGGAGCAGACAGGCATATTTCTAAAATATGAATATTTAAAAAATTCTTCTAGTTGTAAATTTTGTTCATAAATAAAAGTATAATAAAAGCATTGTCAGAAATTAATTTTACTTTTTTTAAAATACAGATAAAAAGAGGCTACTTCACTCTCCTCTGCTCTCTGTCCATGTTGTTGCAGTCAAGTTTGCAGTGATTTGATTGTATAATTGATCGTGAAGCGAGGGCCAAGCATAGCCTAGAGTGAATTCTGTGTGAGTGGCAGAGCAGGGCTGCTGTATTTGCATTTGTCTACTCCTGCGTCTCCCCAGGTGAGCTGAATGGTGGGAATTGGGTGCTGTAACTACCATGCGGGTCTGGCAGGAGGGAGATTTGGGTCCTCGTCCCCATCTGGGTGCAGTTTTTCACCATGAAGCTGGAAAAGCCACTTCACTTTGCTCTTTTCAGCAGTTTCCTCTACCATAAACACTAAATTGGAATGAGAGAGCTTGAATAGCTCATGGGAAGTTTGGTTTATTAAACTCTAGTCCCTAGATATAAGAGGGCCTTAAAAGAGAGCAGTGGTCTTCTCCCCTGATGCAGTTGCTCGCTGTGCACAGCTGCGTGAGTTTAAAACAGTTGTATAACCAGTTTAGATTTTACAAACATCTGTTTGGCTTTGTGACAGAATACCAAACAAGCCCGGCAAAAAAAAAAAACAACAACCCCTCTCGCTCCCCTTTCATTTGTGGGAGGTCTCGCAGAGGCTTCCATGTTGAGGAGGCTGGTATTTTTATTCGAGAGGCTCTCTAAGGCCAAACCGTAGCTAGAGACTCATCTGCTGTGAATTTGAGGGAGGGCTGCACAATAGTGGGAACCCGTGGGTAGAAGTCCCACTGACTCAGCTGCAGGCTCCCCAAGGCCTGTGCCCCATCCTGTCTGCTGGTGGTAGGATGTAGCAACGTCCCAACTGCTTGTGCTTTGGGGGGGGGGGGGGGGNAGGAGAGATGGGGAAGTGCCTGGGGAGGTCAGCAAAGTGCTCCAGTTTGCCTTTTGCCTTTCATGGGCCACTAGCCTGTTCCCTAAATTAATTTAAGCCCAGATAAGCAAAAAGTAATATGACGTTATACAAACGTAGGCGTGAATCTCTGTAACGTGTCAGGTAGTGGAGTCCCTGCACAGAGGGCAAGAGGAGGGAAACCTCCTTACTCCCTTGGTCCTCAGTGCTGCCATGGAGCTGCTGTCCCCGGGTCAGTGACCAGATACTGGGCTATGTCTTCCCAGGTGAGTTTGTGCGTTTGTCCTCTTTCTGGGCTTTGCATTAAGTTGATTTAGAACAGTGTCTGTTGGACTCGCTGCGTCTTGGGAAGTTGTATTTGATTTTATTTGATCAGTTAATAGTAAACAATAGCTTAATTATCTCTGCTACACAGAGATAATTAAGAGGCAGAAAAAGTTTGGATGTGGAAAGTGTGGCTTAAATTATTCTGCGTGCTAGAGTTTATATGGGGTGATAATACATGATACCACCTATTAGACACGTTAACGCAAGGTGGTCGAAAAGGATGATGTGGAGGGTTGGGATTAGGCGTGGGAGAGCAAAGCAGTGTGCTGTAAATTGCTCTTTAGGTTTACTTGGCAAGTGTTTTACTTGACCAGTTGCAGAGCGTGAGAAGTGAGCCGAATCACGCTAGAAAAGGATTTGTTCAGGTAACTGATGTCCAGCCTCAGGCATGTGGTGCGCTGGTGGCCTACTCTCTGCTTCTCTCTCCATGAAGTGTCACAGCCACTCCTTGCCGTGCTGACTGTCGCTCTCTACAGCTACCTGAAAGGAGATTGTAGTGAGGTGGGGGTTGACCTCTTCTCCCAGGTAACAAGCGATAGGATGAGAGGAAATGGCCTCAAGTTGCACCAGGGGAGATTTAGGATGGGATTAGGAAAAATTTCTTGACTGAAAAGGTTATCAAACATTGGAACAGGCTGCCCAGGGAAGTGATGGAGTCACCATCCCTGGAGGTATTTAAAAGACTTGTAGGTGTGGCGCTGAGGGACATGGTTTAGTGGTGGACTTGGCAGTGCTAGGTTAACGATTGGACTTGATGATCTTAAAGGTCTTTTCCAACCCAAATGATTCATTCTAGGACTTGTGGCAGGTCTGTTCTGTGCCCAAAGTACAAACCTTTTCAGGCGCATGGTGGCTATGTGCTGGGCTTGTGTTGGATGAGGGCATTGTCTGGCCACGTTCCCCGTGTTCACAAACACATGCACTTCTCATACAACTGGGTAAGTCATCTGTTGGGTATGATGCAGTGCCTATGCTTTGATGTAGTGTGCGCCTTTGCTCTCACAATGCCTAAGGAGTCATTGACACGGCTTCAAATGTACCCATAAACGGAGGAATGACTCATCCCAGTCCAACGCCAGGGCTCCATTGCTTTACTGGCAGTGTTGGTATAAAGGTGACATTGGCATCCAGAACAATTTTGTGTTTGAAAGGGTTGGAGCATACAGTTATGTCTTTTTGAAAAGCTGACTGCTGCTGTTGCAGGAAATAACACCATAAGAGAGTTTATGGTTTATTGCCAAGAAACGGGAAGCAACTCATGAGTTTTACTTATTTATACATACGTGTATATGCCTGTATGTGGGGTGGTAGCTCTGGAAAGGGAATTTTGACAAGCAGCTCTTGAGGCCATGCTGTGCGAGATGTAGACTGGATCATTTTCGACTTTGGCTGGAGGAGGGGATGTTCTGGGCCTGCTTCTTCCTGGTGCGGCTGGTTCAGCCCCAGCTGTGGAGGGGCTGCTCCCATGGCAGCTTGCTTGTGCCGCTGTCCCTGGGGCAGGAGACTTCCCTGCCTGAGCTCAGATGTCCAGCAACCTCCCAAGATGAAGGTGAGGAGTTGCATACAGAGCCATGCTTTGGTTCTGACACATAACGGGTTGGTCCCATCCTGGGCAGCAGCATGGAGGATCGTTTGTTTTGCCATATCCACATGTGCTGCACTGTTCAGTTGTGGGATCACTCAGAGCCCCAAATGTCTCCATGCCATGCAGGTGCTTTTCAGATCAGGATGGCTGCCTGTTGCCGAGCGGACTGACTTTGCTGCTCTGTAGGACCTAAAACAAATGTTGATAGCACTTTTGCAGAGCTCATTAGAATGAAATTTTCATTGGTAAATTTTCACAGGTGCCAGCAAATATAAATAAGCAAAGCTTAAGCTGTGACTTTGCTCTTGTTGAAATAAACAGAGAGCAAATATCTTCTGACATAAGGCACATTTCAGTCGTAAACCAGGAAAGAAAGGCACTGTGTTTAAATGCAGTATCATTTCTCCCACTATCCTGTATCAGCTGTCCGGGGGCTTGCGTTTTGTCTTAATAAGTAACACTGCTGCTACTGTTTGTGTTGCACTGGAGCAATCTCCTGTCACAGTCATAAATTAAATATTTTTCACTGTTACCAATACACTCTGTGACAGGGTTTAGGACTTAAATTCCTAAATATATCTGCTGATGTATGTGTATCCAGCAACATGGTGTCTTGTGTTATCCTGCTATCACTGATATATTTTGAGCACGTTACGTCACTCAGGCTGATCTGGCGATCCTTTTTGTCAGCTAGAAAAAAGACATCCGAAATGCCCTTTTCCATTACTCTTTTAGGGGAGCAGTGGTTGCTCTCGGAGCCCAGCGTGCCTGCGTGTACTGAGACCCCTGCAACAGCAAACCTCCAGAAGTGACGTGCAATAACAATGTCCCTGTGTTGTTTTGTAAACTGAGGGATGCAGAATTTGTGTAGTTGAAATGCATAAAAATACAATAATTGATTAAAGAAAATTAACTATTTGCTTTATTAAAAAAGAATAGGTGTGGAGTGCCTTATACCCTTCTGTTCAGTGATTGTGAGACTGCATCTGGAGCATGATGTCCAGTTTTGGGCTACTGGAGCGAGTCTGGGACAGACCATCAAGGTTAGGGTGCTAGAGTACGTGATGCACAAGGGGAAGCTGTGAAATCTGGGTGGGTTCAGCATTGAGAGGTAAAGTCTAGAAGAAAGAAGACTAGGGGAGATCCCATTGCTGTCTGCAGCTACTTAATGGGTGGGAATAGAGAAAATGGAGGTAGACTTGGGTGTACGGGGGCAGGATGGAAGATGGCAAACACAAGTTGGAACTGCGGAAATTCTAATTTCATACATGGAAAGACTTTTTCACCATGAGTGAACAATGGAACAGGAGCCCAGAGAGGTAGTGGGATTTCCATCTCCATTCTTGAAGATAATCAGTTTAAATGGACAAGGCCCTGGGGCACCTGCTCTAATAGGCCCTGGTTTGAGCAAGGGGTTGGACTAGATGGCTCCAGAAGACCTTTCAGGTTATACTGTTCTGTGATTCTCTGCAAATGCTGCAATTGTGCCATACACAGACAAATCAAGTGTATGTGTAGGTAAAGCTCTTTTGTTAACGAAGGTCTTCGGAGGAGGAGGGGTGAAAGGAAATCCTTCCAGTACTGCCATGTAATGTTTGTATTTTTTTTGAACTTATTTATTAGTTTGTGAAATATGACATCTAGTGAAATCAAAGAGGAGAAGCAATGTTCTCCTACACGAGTAAAAAAAACCTGTGCTGGTACTCCAGAGATCCGAGTTCAATTTTCTGCTCTGGCCCATGTGTCTGGCATGACCTTGGGCAAGTTGCTTAATCTGTCTGTATCTCCAATCCCCACTGTGCACTGCTGCCTTTAAATTATAATATCTTGCTTTTGTAATTTGTCTTTAAATTATGAAGTCTTGGAGTACTAAGTCTCACTATTTCTCTATATTTCACTATACAGTACTTAGCACAATGGGACCATAAATCTTCATCAGTCCCGTGATACATGAATAATAAACAGTAACGGCATAATTTAGGGCCACATTCTGCCTCTGTTCTCATGATGTATAAAGACAGGGGATTTTTGTTGATTAAAATGCTGTGCCGTTCAACTTAACGAAGATACATGGGCCTTACTGAACAGGTTTTTACGAGCCTGTTGTTGGCTCTTTTGGTTTGTCGGGTTTTTATTTTGTTTCATCATTACTCATTGATTGCAGGTATCTAAACAATTTGCTTGGCAGATCAGGGAATAATAAATTCCTTTAATCTGTATCTCTTTCAGTTTAATTATTGCTAACTCATTACTTATTGTTTAGCTCAGTGGATAATGAACTCTGTTCACAGTGCGGTGGAAAAGAGTTGGACTACAGAGGCAGAACTGGATTCTCCGGTTCTTTTGAAGATACAAACCAAAATTGCAGACTCACTGAACATTTAATTCTAGGTTAGATTGAAGGTTACCAGCAGGCGTACCGCTTTTACCTTTGCAGGCTTGAATATAGGTTAACATTATTTCAGTTGGGTCCGTGCCTGGCATTGTATTACATTTGTTGCTTTATTTTTAGACAGTTAAGAAACTGGTGACTACTATGTAGACAGCTATTTTTGTCTTGATTATAAGACAGTGTCAAATAAAATCACATGTAGTACAATCCTAATTATTACAGACAGACTTTGGGTTTGTGACTGTGGTAATACTTACTGTGTTAAACTGCTTCCTGCAAACTTTAGTACTGTGTTCAGACCTTCCCATTTCAGCTGCAGCCAGGGGAATCAATACTTCATTCACCCAGGGGTGCTGTGGTCTCTGCTGCCGTGCTGCTGAGCATGTGGGTGTTGTGTTTGGAGATTACCCATGTCTCTCCTTTCTTCATCCTGTAACTTTTGTTGTCTTTCCATCATAGAACACATCACGAACCGTACGTAGCAGGTGTTGCCTGCCCTGCCGTGTTGTGCCAGTGGCAGCTTCTGGGGCTGTGGTGGTGCCGAGGAGGCTGTCGCCAACCCAAGAGAGTATGCACAGGACAGGGTCACCCCCATCGCTTCGCTTTCAGTCAGCAACTCGGTTTGGCCCCTGAAGCCAGCATCCGCTGTGTCGCATATAACACAAACTGAAATACACCAGTATATTTTTAAACACCTTGGTGATGTACGTTAAGCTTTCTTCCTAAGACTGAGGAAAGGTAGACACCAGAAGTTAGGTGAGACTGATGTCCCAGGGAGGGGCGCAGGACATGTGGAGTCACTCTAAAAATGAACAGCAGATTGTTCCTCCGTTGCTGCCTGCTCTTATACCCCAGCAGGCTTCACACGTGCCTCCTGCAATTCTGCAGCTATTCACACAGGAATTTGAAAGAGAGTAAAAATACTACCAAGACTTTCCCCTTATCACCAAGGCTGAGACGCTGGAGCAGACCATGAAGCCTGCAAAGACAGTTGTCCTTGGTAGAAATATAGCTTTCCGATCAGGACATTATCAGCTTTTTCAGGTAGAATGAAGTAAAGAGAATAGGCGTTTCAGTGACAAACCATGCTGAGTGGCTTCTGAGGGTTTAGCAACATGTCACGGGAAGGTTGAGTATGGCTATGTGTCAAAGATCAGCGTTGAAATGTTTATTATGGGCTTGCTACTGTATTCTGCTCAGTCATCAGGAGAAGATGGTTTGTAGCACTCTTACTGTCTGACCATTCTCAGCACAAATTTAATGAGATGCACTTTCTTGCCAAATAAACAAGGAGAGAGATCCTGCATGCCCTAGAATACTCAGCTGCTGCTCTGGAGATATTTTTCCACTCCTGGGGAAGGAGTTGTTCTTTGCACAGTGTCCCCCACAAAAGCCCTCTTAATACAAATGACATTACCCACATTTGTAGAAAGAGAAAATGACACTTGCCAAATTTGCAAATCACAGTTGTGTTTCTGTCAGCTTTGGCAGTTACATGGCTTCTGGTAACGCTAATGAAGGCAATCTGCTTTTAATTTAAAATCCTCCCTGAAGAAGAAAAATAGCTGGCAGTTGAGGGATTCGGCAGTGTCCTTGTGTGAAACTTCTCTCTCCTTATTTTCTATGGTTTGCTTTAGGAATATTTTTTAATTAACAGTTTCTCCTCAGCTAAAGTAGCCAAATATGCAGGAATGTACTTATGCAACAACTACCTGTACCAGTCCTGCAGTAAATCACTTCTTTGTTTTCATTTGATGAGCAATTCTAATTAACCAAATAAAAATACTGCTTACCTTGCACTTAACTCAGCATGTTTGCTGCCTCTCCTGTGGTTGAGGGACTGAGGACGGCGCCTTTTGTTTAGATGACTTTTTTGGATTCAGGAAGGCCAAGGTGGTCAAGCGGCGTGAGGAGGGGACGATGCCCAGAGGAGGACTCTGCCTGTGGAGCGGTTGCTCCTGGCTGGGACGGGCAGGCGGGGAGCACCGAAGGCTGCAGGCTCCCCAAAAGGCTTGCCTTGGGTCCGTGCCTCCCGCGGGCACAGGGGAGGGAGGCAGAGGAGAGGGGAAGACAGCATTGCTCAGGCCACATTTGAATGCAGCTTCTTTGAAGGCAATTTGCCTTAGTTTGGAAGGAACTGGACCAAATCGTGGATCCAGTCAGCGTAATTTTGTGCTTTGCACCACGCTAAGTAGTCTGTGCTTGGACAACAGTGTAGGGAAAGTGTGTCTGTGTGTAAAACACGCATGCGTACAGCGATGCTGGTGTGGTCCTGCAGCAGAATCATCTTGAAACCATCGGAGTCCCCATGTTTTGTCATCGCTTGCTGCAGCCCTCGGTCCTGCTCTGAATCCTTTGCAGCAGTTCAGAGGAGCTGCAGGCAGGAGCTCAACCATAGTATTCTGCCTTTTTCTGCTGTACAGAGCTTAGGGCATCTTTGGAGCTGTAGAAGTTTGAGGGTTGGGCAGGAGATGTCAGAAGACTTCTTAGCAAGTATAAAGCAATTAGGCTGCCTGATCAACAACTGTGGTGATCCAAGTACAGTATTTTCACGGGTCCCATTTGACAAAGCACCGTCAGCTGCAGCCTGTCTGCCAGAGTCTGGAGCAATAGAAATTATTTCATATTTGGGGGGGGGGGGGTTGTTTTTTTTAAGCATAAAGGTAGAGAATTGTCTCCAGCTTTAGGAGAACCAAAGTANCGTCAGCTGCAGCCTGTCTACCAGAGTCTGGAGCAATAGAAATTATTTCATATTTTGGGGGGGGTTGTTGTTTTTTTTAAGCACATAAAGGTAGAGAATTGTCTCCAGCTTTAGGAGAACCAAAGTAAAATCTACTGTAGAGTTGTCTTGAGCTACTCCATAACCAGGGTAAGCATTTATAGTTCTGAAGGATGAAAGCATTTTGCTCTTTATTGGATTGTAGTGGCTTCTTCAGCACTGCATTTCATGTGTGCAGGAAGAAGGGGTTTGGTTTGTTTCACAAATATTTTGCAATGGTTTGAAAGGTATTTGTTCCTTTTCTCATCACAGATGAAAAATGGCCAGAGCTGTTAGCCCTGTAGCTGATTACCCCTTCACACCAACAGTTGTTTTGAAAGGGATGGGGTCCTAATGAAAGTGCTGATCCCGCCTGAGGCAGAGTAGTGCTAGCCTTTGCTGTGATATAAGGAATTATTATAAGCTAATAGCTGGAGCAATTTTTTCTACCCAAAGTTTGAACGTCCAGCGAGAGTCCTGACCGTGCTGGTGGAGCAGCAGCTGGTACAAAGGGCTGTAGCTCAGCAATCTTCGAACAGCTGAAAAGCTGGGCACAGCGTTTCAGGGCTGCACAAGCAGCGCGGTTCGCTCAACAGCACTGACTACATGCTCCCATCTGCTTTAAGGCTGTACCGGAGGGACAAAATTCTGGTCTCATTGCCTCCTCTGGGAGGATTTATCTTGGAATTTTGAAACCTAACCTCCTGCTCCATCCCTAAATTTAAATCCATAGCTCCTGGCTGAAGACAGAACCATATGTCAGTGAAGCACCAGGGCACAGCCGTCCTCTGTGTATTTATAATCTGCATTAGGAGTTTGCTGTAGAAACGGGGGCCAGAAGAGGAGCCGGCATGGCAGGAGGCGTTGTACGGGCTGCGCGCTTGGGCTGCCGGTCTGCTGCCCTGTTAAGGGGCATGCCGCTAGCCTCTTCGGTGCTTGGTGAATGTGCACTGGGGGTGGCGGAAAGATGGTTGATGTCTAATCCAAAGGTCACCTGGGGTAATCCAAAAGCTCTGTGCTGTTCTGTGGAAGCGCCGTGGTCATGCTTTCAGAAGCAGCCATGGTCTGAAGCCTTGCTGCACAAAGGAAGTCACTTAAGCAGAAAGCTCGCCACCTCAGCAGAGCCTTCTCGAGACTGCAGGCCAGTTGCGTCTTCCCTGGTGACCTTGGGGAGGGGGAAAATCATCTAACAGATGGAGAAAATGTATTCTTGTGATTAGTGGGTGATGGGCTCCTCCTAAGCAGAGGAGGTCTGTTCTTTTAATTAATTAGCTGTTTAATGTTTGTGCTGTGGCATGCCTAACTAACGTGCAGTTACTATGAATATACATACAAATGGTAGTAATGGGTGCAGATGGCTGCAATTACCCATGTTGATTTCTGCAGTAATCACACATGCAACACATCAAGTTGGCGTAAAAAGTGACATGTATTGGGTGATTTGTTTTCCTCCCCTCGTTGTGTCTGAATGTGCTCGTATGGCCATCCTCTGTACTCCTGCATTGCCTTCACTCGCTGCTGGGCTGTACCCACCAAGCTGGGACAAGGCTTTAGATTTTAACGTGTACACAAAGAACTCAAGCAAGCAAGGTGAACACGACTCTAACTTAGGTTTTCTCTGCAGTGGCCTACACCCAGTGCTCTGAACTACGTATTTTGGCTGATGACAGTGCAGAAGCAGGGCTCTGGGGCTTTTGAGCGTTTCGTGTACCCGTATGAGATGCCTGGTTGGCCTTTGCAGGGCAGCAGGTTCTCGCTCTCGCAGCCAGGCCTAGGAGTGGTGTGTCAGGGGCTCTGGTGCCCTGCAGTTGCCTTGTAGGAACATAAGAAATGTCTGTCTAGGTTGCCCCGTGGTCTGTCTAGCTCTACAAGTTGTGTCTGGTAGTGCTAGCAGAAGATGGTATTTAGGAACGGCATGTGGCTGTGGCACCTTTCTGAAGTCTCTCACTTCATACCCCCAAACACCCACAGTTCCTGAAAAGGAGATATCGGGGGGTACATCCCTGCCCTGTCCTTTACTGACCTTTTGTCCACGAACCTGTCTAATCTCTTCAAACCTGCTGGATATGGGCTGTCTCCACAAACTCCCACAGCAGCAAGCTTCTGAAGTTCACCTCCCACTATGTAAAGAAGCATTTTCTTTTGTCTGTGTTAAACTGGCGAAGTGCTTGAGCTTGCATGGCTGCTCTTCACTCTCATCATCTGACCAGGTGAATCTATAAAAGGGCTTTCGTTAGTAAGCCCAAATGCTAAGGGGGAGTTGTATTCAAAAGACAATTCAAGGTTTGGGGAAGCGGTGGCTCCTTCTTTGCTCTGGCGGATGCCCTGGGGAAGGGGACAGTATCTGATAGTTGTAGTGGTTGCCGCTTCAGAAGGGAAATTGAGCTGCTTGGAGTGACTTTGGACCTGAGAGATCCTGGTTGGCAACAGGAGTGGGTGCTGCCAAAACCTCTTTTTGCTTCCACATGGCATAGCGCATGCCTGAATTGGATGATGGCCTCCCGTGGAGCCTAATGACTGAGGAGCTACTTACCCGTGAGGCTGACTTCTAGTTTAGGAAATGGCAAAGACAATTTAGGGGAAGCATGCATCAGAAAGCATTTCTGAGATTGCTAAACACTGCTCCAGGTATAAGCACCGAACACCATCTGCTCTGGGATAGCTCAGCACAGAGGAGAAGAAGTTCTAGAAACTGCTATCGCTCTGTGCGTGGCAGATCCAGAGGGAAGCAAACAATAAGGGGAAACTGCCGGGTGCCATTCTTCACCCAAGGGGCGGCTCGGCTCCAGCGGCGGGGGGGGTGTGTGTGTGTGTACCTGCCTTGCAAACTGCTTTGGGCAAAAGGCTCTGTCAGAGCGGAAGACCTGTGGATAATTCATGTGTCTGCACTTCTTTGTGTAGTGGCATTAATCTCTGCATCAGGAGACTGCTGCTTTGTCTCCCAGGGTTAAATCTTGAAGGTTCGTGATGGCAGTTGAAAAGCTGGGGGTACAAAGGGAAGTTTAAAGAAGCCTTGCAAGAGAAATTCATGTCAGGGAGTGAATAATCTGAGGACTCTCTGCAGTGTAATGGAGAGCCCATCTCAGGCTGATGACTTTAACGTAGTCAGTAGTGCAGAAAAGAACTGTAAGTACTTCCAAATCCTATGGCCGTCCTTTCTTTCTACAGCAAAAACATCTCTTTTGTGATCAGGGTTTTTTTCAGGGTTTTTTGTCTTTCTTACAGCACATACGGGCCCTGTTAAATATTTACTTTTCAACGAACGTTTTCCCTATCTGGTTAATTTGTTTTGCGCCACTATTTCTTGTTTTTTTGAAGCTTGTTTTGTTAGACTGCTGGGTAAAGCCTTCCTTTTTTGACAGCCTTTTTACTCGTTCTTTAAAGCTCTTCTTTGATGTGAGCTCAGAAACACAGATCTTATTCTTTTTATCGCTTTCCCCTGTCAGTTTAAAACCAGTTATGAGTACCACAAACTATTAAAAACAATCTAAGCTAACCTCTCGAGTGACAGATATTCAGGGCCTATCTCTTATTTTCAGGACTCTGTACAGAGCTGATTATAGTTTTGAGGGAACAAGAAAGGATGCTGCTTGGTAAAGAAACATGATTGCAGCAACTCAAAAAACTGTTTTGTGAAATTAATCTGGAAAAAAAGCAGAGCAGCTGGATGTCCCAGTGAGTTTAATATACGAAGAAACTGACTATCCATGCAGTCATGCCTATCCTGAATTTCTATTTTCTATGCTAGTGTAGCTGATCCTTTGTTGATAATTGAGTTACCTGAATTCATTCCTTCTTCAGCAAGAAGGGGTAATGGTCTGGCAGGCGAGTTCATAGGGATGCGGAGTTGGAAAGGACAGCTGGGTCGTGAAAACCAGTCCTCGAATATCTCATGCAGCCTAACGCGTGAAGGTCTGCTGAACTACCTCCATGTGTCCCCAGACACCACTAGCCGTGAAATGCTGCAAAGGCTAATGATGAGGAGATGGCAGGCGAGGTGAGAAGCATCTCTGCTGTCCCAGTACATGCTAGAAAAGAAACTGTAGAAAAGAGTTCCCCAAGTTTATCTTCCTTCGTGAGACAGCAACGTTGCGGTTCTCCTAACCGCCCATCTCTGCCACTCCACGGGGCAGAAGTGTATGTTGGCATAAACTAAGTGAGGTTTTATCACTTGTCTTGCTCAGTAATGGCGCTGCTACTGTTTTTTGCCTCCGTCCTGGAGGCAGGTCTCATCCTGGAGTGCAGGGTGCTGACAACCCCTCATCACGCACACCAGGTGGCATCCCTGGGCATCGGGGGCTGTCCTGGTGCAGCCACCCGCTTCCACTCTGACCCTGAGCTTCTCACTGTAATCCACCCAGGACACTTGTAGGCACAAGTCACCCCATTCGGGTCGGGACAGGCCATCTGCAGTGGATCCTCAGTGCTATGGGAGTCAGGTGAGAGTAGCAGAATTGAAGGATTCTGTCAGCCTTAGTAAAATCGCCAGCTGTTTCCAGACTTTTGTCCCTCATACTGTCTAACTAGCAATGAGAACTCGTAGAAATATCTTGGAGTGGAGGGCAAGAGGGCCAAGCATAGCACTGGCAAAAGGAAACCAGCTATTAAAACTGCTAGTAGAAAACCTGGATGTCTTCTTAAGAACCGACTAACTAGATTCTAACTAGATGAAATAATTTAAAAATGCCTTACCTTCATCTTTTCCAACACTGTCATAACTCAAATTTAAAAAGAGGATTTTTCCCAATATGTAATTATTTTTAAGTAAATACATTGGTGTTTTGGTTTGTTTTTTTTTTTTTTTTTNTAACTGGTGGTAAACAGTTGTCTGACATTGCTCAGAGGTCCCTGATGGGCTGGGAAAGCTGTGTTTCTTTAGGATTTCCCTGCTCAGAGGTGCTGCTGTAGCTGTGAACAGCAGCAGCTGGGCTGAACTTGGCTGGTTCAGGGCTCTGGCAGGCCAAAATAGTGTCTTTTAACTCTATCAGATTGAGTTTCCTGGTATCCAGGCTTCCAATAAGTGGGGTTTGTAGCTTTACCCTCAGAAGATCTGCCAAGCTCTTTTGCTCCTGCCTTTTTGGTCTGAATTAACCATTTTCTTATGGGCAATTTCCTCATATTCCTTTTCCACAGCTGCCCGACAGTCCTTCACAGACATGTGCAAAAGCTGGGGTGTTTGTAGTAACACCAATGTTTGACTTACTAAATCCCATGGGACCCTTTATCCCTTCTACTGAAAGAGGGGATACTTTGTAAGGCCACATCTTCATCTCTGAGTCCGTGTCATCCCCTGACGGCACATACCATTTTCTGATGATCTGCCCGTGCTGCCGCCTTCCCGCTTGGTTCCCGTGGCTGGGTTTTGCAGAGCGCTTGGCACCCGGCACCTTGCAGGAGGAATGGGACTCTCCCAGTGGCTGCCAGCACCGTCACTGGATGAGGCTACAGAAATGGGAGTGATGGAGCTGGGCGACTGTGACCGAAGCACCGTTGCCAAAGCTTTCCCCAGTGGCCCACGTTTTTCTCTCAGCTGTCGTTCTCAGCTGCTTGTGGACACAGACAGCTGCTGTTGTCTCAGCGTGGGCTTTGCTTTGTTTTGTTTTAATCTGTCCACTTCATTTATGTGGCTGAATTAGAGCTGAGCTCTTTGAAGATCTAACCACTTGTTTAGATCCTTATGGGAGTACTTTTGAAAGTCTGGCCCTTAGCCTCTAGAAATCTTTGATTATTAACTCACACCAGATTGGAGAATGAGGTGTCTCTGCGTGGTTTTTCTCCCTCCTCCCTTGCATTTAGCTGAGCATCAGGATATCTGGCATTTGCTACATCAGAGGGCTCATCTATAATTCATAAGGGAAAGCTCTCTACCTTGTCCAATCTGGGAGTTAACAGTACCTTTTAAAAAGTGCTTGTGAGATGCAACCTGATCCTAGGTCCTAACCTCTGTTGATGCTCTCAAGGCTGTCTGTCACCACTGTAGCCTCTGATTTCGCTTTGTTTACATAAACACCAGCCTCTTGCAAAGAAACCAGAAGTCTAGACAAATTGGAGCTGCTTCCTGCGTGTCCAGATCACAGCTTACAGGGCTTCCCAAAGCAGCCATCTGTCTGGGTTCCTCTCCTTTCGGCAGTAGTTCTGCAGCATTTGGTAAGGCCCCACGAGGACTGCCCATGGTGCGCAAAGACAGTATGTAAAGACCTTTCATCAGGATTGACAAGGTGAAAATGTGACTTGTCACACACAGAGGTCAGGGTTCTGACTTTTATTGAATTTAGTCGTGAGGAAAGGATATGCACTAGTGGTTCTGGAGCCAGAAATCTCTCTGCAAGAGAGACACGCAGCCAGGGGTTTACAGCTGCCCTGGTAACTCTGAGCAGAGCACAACCTCAGTCTTCATGTTTCTGTTGCATCCTCTTACATACACACCTCTGTCAGCAATGAAGGCTCAGGCCGGGCAGCAGCTTCAGTGCTCGGAACAAATGGGGAAGAGCGACTGGGCTGAAGCCTCAGGGCTTCTCAGTTGGCCGAGCAGCAGCTGCCGGCACGCAAAGGATTTTAAGAGCAGGATTTTCAAAACTACCTGTGTTGACTGAACTGTTTCTATTGAGGCTCTTCTTGACTTCACGGAAACCATTGGGCTGGGAACGAGTGCTTTTGCAATCAGAATCATGGAATCGTAGAACGGTTAGAGTTGGAAGGGACCTTAAAGATCATCTCGTTCCAACCCCCCTGCCCCGGGCAGGGACACCTCCCACGAGACCAGGTTGCTCAAAGTCCAACAGATACCTGTGTCCATTCACTTGGACCTAACTTGCAGCCCACTGACTGATCTTCCTCATTCTGTCCTTTGAAAAGCTGCCTGTTCCTTAAAACCAAGGCTGGGGCTGTGCGTGTCAGGTAAATATAGGTAAGTCTCTTGGGTGACCTATCTGTAGAAAATGCAGAGCTGCACTCTGCAGTCCCAACCCTGCGCCCGCTGCCAGAGAGACACAATGCACATACAGGAACCTGCAAATCGACGAGAATCACACGTGTCTGACTCTGCTAGAGAAGCGTCTTGTCAGCGCTATATAGGAAACAGCAGATGATATTAACAAATACGTACGCTGCTTCACACAAAAATTTTAAGCCCAAGGCTTCTACATGGTCAATGTTGGATTCAGTGTGGGCTGCAGGAGCGTGTCTCGCCAGCAGCAGAGCCTGGCTCCGCAGGGTGGGGTGGTGACTTTCTTAGTCAGGTGGGGAGNGGATGATATTAACAAATATGTACGCTGCTTCACACAAAAATTTTAAGCCCAAGGCTTCTATATGGTCAATGTTGGATTCAGCGTGGGCTGCAGGAGCGTGTCTCGCCAGCAGCAGAGCCTGGCTCCGCAGGGTTGGGTGGTGACTTTCTTAGTCAGGTGGGGAGGCATNCGCAGGGTGGGGTGGTGACTTTCTTAGTCAGGTGGGGAGGCGTGTGCTTGTGCCTCGGCTCCTGCGAGGGATCAGGCGCACAGGATCTGCCCGTGCTCGGCGCTTCTGTCCCTGATGAAGATGGGCAGTGGAAAGAGCTGGGATGTGATTTCATGCTTGTGGAAGCAGAAGTGAGGGGTAGGAGGCCACAGAAAGAGCAGTAGTGTGACATCTTGACCAAATGAGAATGGACTTTTACAAACCACACTGCCAGGGTTGGTGCACAGAGAAGAACGTCAGTCCATGCATTTGGGTCTGTGCCGTGGGAGAGGAGAGTAGGTTTGCATACATGTGCGTGTAGGCAGGGCTGTTCCTGTGCCTGCTCTGGCAGCAGCCGCTGAACCGGATTCTGGCTGTGTCGTGCGATGGGAGTTTGTCACCATCACAGGGCTGAGAAACACGGACCGGAGGCTTCCAGCAACAGAGACCTGGTTGTTATTAGGACTGAGCTCTTACCAGAGCAGGCTGTCTGCGGTTTGGGTACGTGTGTATATCTGTAGCGCGTTTCCTCTGCCCTGTTCATCAGCGATGGAGCAAAAAAAAAAAAAAAGGCAAAAAAAAAAAAGCTGTCCCATTTCAGTACACATGTCTGCCAGTACATGTCTGCCGTGTGATCAAGCCATTGTGGTTTGCAGTGCTTGGCAGCTGCACAGCTGCTCCTCTCCTGGACGGGATGGAGCCATCACCAGGAATTTCTCTTGTGCTTGGGAGAGCCACGCCAGGGCTGCTGGTCGTTTCCTCCTTGCGCTGCCTGGCTCTGTGGCACACGCCTGCCCGGCCGTAGGGACAACAGGCTGAAAGTTGGGCTGAAGCTGGGCTTGGGGCCACCTTTGTGGTGCATGTATGGAGCCAGACATCAGCGATGGGAGGAGGAGAGCAGAAGAGAAAGGGTAACCCATCAGAGCAAACAGCTGCGTGGCTCGTCAGTCCCTGTATCTAACAGGCACCAAATGCAGGTGCTTGGGGAAGAATGAAGGAACAGGGTGCGAATATTGTGATTGTGTGCCCCGCAACACGCTCCCACACTTGGGAGATCTGTCGCTTCTGGTATCTAGGGGTTTAACAGCCATTTTGGACTTTAGGACTGTGAAATGAATAGCACATAGTGTATTAAGGGAGTTTCAAGCACCTTTTCTGTACTAAGTCAGGGTGGAGAAACATAGCACATGATTTCCTGCACAAATTCTTTCATCCTGTCACAGAGTAAGTAGATAAAGAGGTCTGCCCGTCTAAAATATCAGATCCCATTTTGTCAAACTGGGCGCAGGAAATAGCAGTGTAGTTCGCGTCCTCTTCTTCAATTTCAGGTCTCCTTGAATTTCACTCCTTCCAAGAGATAAATTTGTTGCAGAAAAGCTCGGCTATTTCCATACGGTGAGTGTTGCGGGGTGGGTGCTGGCCGCCCGCAGCCCGCCGGGGCCGAGGCAGTGCCGTTACACCTGGCAGAAGCAATCCTCGGGCTCGGGAGAGTCTGTGCTCATGGCTTTTAAGGGACCTCATCATGTGCCTTCCTGCTTAAATGGAAAGCGTTAAATGATCTTCTGTAGCCCAAAGGGAGAAATAACAATAGTCTCTTCAGGGCACCTTTGCCACATGCTGACTGTGCGACTTTATTGCAATTCACATTTCTTTCATTGAGGAAATAGTCTGTCTGGTACGCAAGTCATTTTGCCCCATTGCCTGCAATTATGATTTCTTCATTCACTTTCTGCTATTGAGACTCCAGTTTCTTGGAATTATTCCTTGTCTAATGACTTCCACTGCTAATTTAGTTCTAAGCGATCCCTGGACAGCCACAACCATAAATGCGTGTAGGTGGCTGGGCGATTTGTTAGGGCTCTGCCTCTAGGAGAGACTTAGTTTCAGTACTTTTACGAAGTATTTTAAATAGTTATCATCTGTTTTATGTCTGCATTATAAAGCAGTCTTGAAGTATTGTTTTTTTTTTCATTTTTAAGTTGAAACTTGTTGATTTCTATTAGCAGTTAAAATTTTCTGGCTTGCCTAAAACATTCCCATGGGAACGTACCGGGCTCCGAGAGCAGAGCCGGTTGTGCCCTGCGTGGTGAGAGCCACCCATGGGAGCGTGCTTGCCTTTCTGCCACAGAGGCGTGTCCACATGGACCTGAGTGAGAAATATCCCTGTCACTTGCTCTCTTGACTGGCACGGCCGCTGTGGCAGGCTGGTGGCTTGGCCCCCCAGGGCCCCCTGGAAAGCCTGGTAAAGCCTTGCCCCTCGCTGATGCTATTTTCGTTTTCTGGCAGTCACCGCATGCGTAACTTTCAAAATCTGTCATCATTATGCAGTTGAATTGACTAAGTTTTTCCTTGCTGGAGGTTCTTGCACAGATCTGGGCTGCCTGTCTTTAAGAGTTTAGCAAAACACGGAGAAACTCTTCTGGGAGGTAATTTCAGTATTAAGCATTTAGGAAATGTGCGCCATCCAGAGCTAACAGTTTTATCTGGAGACATTTATGCAATGTTTTGCAGACTTATTATGACCTCTGTTCCCACAGGTCATAAAAATATCTGTTGTCTTCTGCCTTGGTAAGTTATTTATTTCCTCCTATTCTTCCAGGTCCTAAAACAGAGAAAGGGGTGTTGCTAGTGACAGCAATAAGGATGAAACTGGTCACAGCTGGTAAAATAAGAGCCCACCTCACTTACCTAGGCATGCTATGGGATGTAATTGCACCTGTGGAAGGAAGGAGCTCATGTTGTTATACTTTCAAAGTCACTGTCATGAGTTAAACGATATTTCACTCTATCATTGCCATTGATTTTTAGCTGTGTTGGAAACTCAGCACATCGGGGCATATGAATGTTTTATATATGCATATATATATCTCCTCATCAACTTTTCCATCTGCGAAGCATATCCTCAGAGACTTCAGAACGGCCGCTCAAATAAAGTAACAGCAAAGCATTTGCTATCCTATTTTGTGGTTGGGGAAATCAAGTTGCTACGAAGTGGAATGATTTGCTCAAGGTTGCTTTGAGAGCTCAGTATTCAGAGTTATGTTTCCTAATTTCCTTGATTTTCATTAATATGGTTTCACTCTTTACCGTATTCTCAAGTTTTATGAGTTGCTACAGATAAAAACAAGTGACACAGGATGGCCAGAGATTAGTGACTGATTCAACTAGGCTAAGAATAAAATGAGACAGTATCTGTTAAATAGACATGCCAAAAATGTGATTCCCCTCTCCTCTCGCACCAGCGCAGCTTTAGGCTTGCTTTTAATCTTGTCTCAGGACAGCGGCGTGGTTCTTGCTGGCCATGCCACCCCACAGCAGCGAGGAAGGGGTTTCTGGCTGAGTCCAGCTGTTCCCGAGCTGGAGGAGACCCCGGAGCGGGTGCCTGGGCCAGCCAGGCCAACATGTTCAGGGGTGCTGTCAAGAACCCCGATGGATAAAACCTGCGCTACAAACGAACATGCTGGAATGTTAAATGACAGACATTGTACAGTTATGGTGGTGCTAATCAATGTTAAGTGAGAACCAGCTCTTACATGACTTACAATTCAGCATGAAATGTGTGTTTTTAGTCCTTAGCACATAGCATGAATAGATACAATGAGTTTTTGCTGGCGATATCATCAGAGTCTAGGTTGTGTTGCTGGCCGGGGTTAGGACACTGGCAGAGCCTGAGCGATGCGTCAGTAAAGCCCTTTCCAGGGTGGAAGTAGCAAAGCCAGCGTGAGAGCCTGGGCCACACACGGCTCTTCAGCTTGGGCTTCATCAGCTCTCTGGGGCAGGTGGCTGTAGCGTTTTTGTGTGTCAAACGCCTCTTTCTAGCTGTAGCTTGGCTGAACAGCAAGCGCACCGCTCGGTTGTGCCTGGGGCATTTGTTGCTCTGATGAAGTATCTTTGCAAGACACGTCGTCCAGATGGCCTTTAGCAATTCTCCAGCCTCGCAAAGTGGTGGAGGGGTTGCAACGTGCCCAACTGTCACGTAAGCAAGTAGGTGAATTCCTTCCAAACATGCCATGTAGCTACGGTGTCTGTGGTGGCTTTGTGTTGATGTGTGGACAGGAGAGGAGTCAGGCCGGGGGGTCAGAAGGAAAAGCTGCAGGTAAAGGGTTGTGTGTCCCATTGGTACTGTATTGTGTGTGGCACACATTGGAGCTGCAGTCTGAAGCTTGGCTGCCGGCCTCCTGGGGACCTGCTGCCTGAACTGCAAGACAAATCACATCTCTCTGCGCCTCCTGGAAAGGTGGCTTTGTACAAGGCTTGCTGCTCTCCATCTGCCGTGGAGAGAAGTGTTAGGAACGGTGGTAAAAACTGCACGTGCAGCCTGTAGAGAAAGCAGGAGGACAAAGGTCCTTGTCAGCCTCACATAATCCTCATTGCAGTTACCCTCATATTACAGACAGAGAGATAATATACCACATTTTCCTAGAGCGTGAGAAAAGCAGATAGAAAAGCAGATCTTGTATCAACGCAAATGCTCAATTTGTCATGTGTCTTAATGGGATATCCCCTTCAGTGTAGCCTAGTCATTGAGTTGGTTCCAGCTGTTGAACCAGCATTTTATGAAATATCCATTTAAAAAAAAAACACCAAACACAAAGCTGCGTGTTTCCATACGTTCGTATATCCATTATAATGTTTTTCTAAATGGACCTCTAGGGCAGCGCCTTGGTGGGAAAACATCTGCTTTTACACATGGACCTCTCTCATGGTGATAGCCGTATAAAATATGTGAGGTAGAAGATCCTTCTGGTAATGAGGGAAGCTCTAAAGCCCAGAAGAGACAAGCTGCTGGGTGTTTCAGGGGAATGACTTGTGTGCGTAAATTGAAGCCTCGGTATGAGAGCTCACAGATTTTTAAGGCCAGGAGTATTGTCCCTGTCTCAAACTGTGGATTGTGTCCCGTTTGAGAGTTGCAAAAAAATTCAAAATATAGTGGGATGTGAATTATTATTAATGGCCTCATAAGGTGATTTGTTTAAAAAAACAAAACTNAAGGTGATTTGTTTAAAAAACCAAAACTAAACAAATAACCCTTACCAATTATTATGAAAAGAAAACAAGATAAAAATCAAAATCAATAAAGTGGTTGCATACACGTTCTCCTTCTTACTTAAGTGCTGATTGTGAAATTTTGCCCATTTTTTTTCAGCCTTCAGTGGGTTTTATGAAGACAGATGAGCCATGAAGCAAATCAAGCTTTCAGAAAGTTTGATAAACTCTGCCTTCTTTTAATCACCCTGCATAGCTCCAGGTGTAAAATTTACACAGACTAGAGTTTGTAGGTTCAGGGACTAAGTAATCATTTTTCCTGAGTTGTAGAGCAAGCTCAAGAGAGCTGTTAGACGTCCTAAAATAAATAAATACTGAGCCCAAGGGAGAGATGAGTATGTAATTACCTGAGGTCTGGCTTTTGTGCCCTCTCAGAAAGTTAATTTAAACTCTGGATAGCTGAAAGCTCTCTGCAAGACGGGGCACCAGAGCATCTCTGCTGCCGGTGAATTTGTTTGGTGGCATTTTTATCTGTCTGCTTTCTGACTAAAATCCGGGCACACCAGAAAATCGTGTGGTTTGGAGGGGAGGCATGTGTGGGGTTTAGCTCATAGTTGTGACCGTGAATGACAGGAAAGAGAAGGAGAATGAAGGGCTGGTTCTGCACAGCCTTCAACCCCGTGCTCGTTTCAGTTTGCACAGCAATTTTTTTTTTTTTTGGTTGGTTGGTTTCTTTTTGTTTAGTTCTGTTTGGTACTAATTTACATCATTATGCTTGGGTAAAGATGAACATGTGATAGACTTCAAACGTGTTCAGTGAAACAAGGGCGAGTCAATGGCGTGATACAGGTATGGACTATAGAAACAAAAAATACTTGTTAGAGATGAATTGCGTGGTCAGGCCTTGGGAGACTTGCTTGACCCAATTCCACTTCACACTGTCTCACATCATCATGAGCTAATGCTCTCTTACCCTGCAAATCCCGTTTGCTTCGGTGGGGTTGCCCTCATCTCAAATTCTACAGCGCGTAGGGAGGTCATGAAGCCCACTGTGTGTTTGTTTTCAGTCTCTTTAAAAACAGATGTGTTTGGCAATGTACAATGTGATTCCTCATAATTCTTATTGAAGTCTTCTGACTGCAGAAATCAGCCCAGAGTTGAAGATCTGAGTAGAGAATTGCAGTGTTGGATTTCCTTTTCCTTGCAGTTTTAAATCCCTCCACCTTCACTGTACCTGAGGATGATCCTGGTATGCACAGGAGCTTGGTTGTGTTCCTTGGTTGATTCCTCCGCTTCCCTTCAGCCTTCCAGTCTTTTTATATTTTGTCTACTTGAGGCAAATAGCAGCTGTAGCTTTAGCCCAGTGTGGAGGAGGTGGCAATTTCAGTATATTGGACATAAAAATACTTCTGATCACATTCCTAAACATTACAGCAAGATATGAGTAACTGGTGTCATGATTCATTACCGCTGTAGCTTTTGAAGCTATGCCCAGGTCTC
The DNA here is from genome assembly GCA_003993805.1 of Himantopus leucocephalus. Taxonomy (NCBI): domain Eukaryota; kingdom Metazoa; phylum Chordata; class Aves; order Charadriiformes; family Recurvirostridae; genus Himantopus; species Himantopus leucocephalus. Next base: position 3,751,783 of record RSEF01000009.1, read on the forward strand.
CAAATCACATAACCCAGCAGAGCTTGGCTGTAACAGGAGCCACTGCGGCTCACGAGCAGCGTCCTTGGGGCAGGGAGCCACGTCTGTCCTGCGCGCCTTTGGCGTATGCGCAGTGGGATTTGGGCTTATACTGGAGCTCCTAGATCTTAGGCCAGCAATCATAATAAACCAAAGCCTTCTTGGCAGCACTCCATAGGCGCCCAGTCCCGTGGGGCGGTTTCATACCACACAAATAGCTGAGTGCTGTGCAGACAACGTGGCTGTGAGGAAAAAGAGGATTTCCCCCCCCAAGCACCAAGTAGCGCATGGCTGGTGCTGTGGCTTAGCGAAGCTGCAGGATTTCTTGTGATATTTTAGCGCGTGCCTAGAAGGTGGCGATGGGCGAGCGTTGGATCCTCTTTCAAATGTATGATATACAGCGATGCATACGGAGCTGCACCAGGCTGATGCTTTTCTGTTCCTTCTGCTAAGCCCGTTTGTCTGTCGGACAGCAGAGCCCAGCGATCCTACACCACCTTTAGAATCCCCCCATTCGGAAACGTTGCGCAAGATTTGCCTGTTCTTTTTTCTTTAAGCTGCTCAGGTCTGGAGATTTTCCAGAGATGTTCTTGTACATTTGGACGTGAAGGTTCTGTACCAACAAAAGAGAAAACGTCAGTGAACCTGCGTTTCTCTTTCAGCTACTGAAACAAATGGCAACAGTCCAGTACCTCAGCAATGATACTCAGAGGAGGACGTTATTTTTACCTTTTTGCATTTGCAGAATTGCATTGTTTTTTGGAGGAGGTAGGCAAGGAGCTCAGACCCAAACTGTGCTTCTTGTAACTGTGTCCTGTGCTGTCTTTGGACAATTTTTGTTTTATTACTCATGAGGTTTGTCTCTTTTAGTGCCTTTCATAGTGTCTTTTTTAGTGCCTTTTCTCCTTTAGTGCTAATGGAACTGCATTAGCACTAACTACAGTGGTTTTTAACTTAGGCTTGAACACATCCTAAATCAAAGAAAATTATTAAGAAAAAACTTGGTAAAAACTCTGTATCTCAACAGGACTAACCAACAAAAACTGTGTGAGGTTGCTTATTTTGCATTTTTATAACGCAGGAAATCATCTGAAGTTGCTCTGAGTTGAAGACAAAACCAGAAGAGATGTTTGTGCTGTTAAGATACTTCTGTTGCACCTATTTGGTAGAGCTGTTAAGTGTTGCACTTGACACCCGTCAAACTTAAAGGACTTGCTCCCCAAATGCAAGTGGTTCCACACGTCATCCCCCTGGTTTCAACCACGTAACTTGGGGTGAGATTTTGGCACCTAACTTCCAAAGACACCTAAGAAAATCCCGGTCTTAGGTCATTAGTTATTGAATTAGCTGTTTTACTCCATATGCATACCTTCAGGACTGAAGTGCACACGTTTTCCTGTACCAGGGTGGTTTCCTGGCCCTGGCTGGTATGTGGCTGTTAGTCTGGCCTGAACGTACAGATTTTTAAGGCATTAACTCCTGCAGCCTCTTAATGTTTTGGACCTTTTTGCATACCTTCCTGGTTTTTATAAGTAAGGAATTTGAAAGAGTTCTTAAATCGAACGTTAGACTTTGCTGGTGCCTCTTTCAGCTGAAAAACAACACCTAATTAAATTCAGGTTGGCAGCACTGAGTTGCATAAAGCCTTCCTTTTAAAAGGCGCTTCTTCCACAAGGCACTGAACTTTAAAGCCCTGTACACAGACATAGATACAAAATATGAGAGGTTATAAGTCTAGACATAATCACTGTACATAACAGTGTAGAAATAAGGGCAGCTCAAAATGTGTTCCTCCACTGCATGTACCGTTTATGACTGTTCAGTATTGTTTCTGCTTCAGTTAAAATGAAATCTCTCCAGGGAATAGACAGTATCTTCTTCTGTGATTCTACTGTAGGAAGCATACCATTGTGGTCTATAAATAATAACCGTTTATATAGTGTTCGCCTTTTAACCTTTCCATTCCCCTTGCAAATATGTAACAGTATTGCTGTCTTTGCAGTATTCTTTATATTAAGCATAGGGAGAAGTAGCATTATTTAAAGAGAAAGATAAATTGCAGCATAAGGGTGTAATATATGTAGTGTGGATGACCACTGCAGTCATTTCTGTTTCTGGTTTATAACGAAGGCAGACTAGATTTAAAACTAGTGATTGATGGTTAATAGAAAACTATTGCAGAATTCCTGTGGTTAAAATATGCAATTTGCATAGATCTCTCTGGACGCTTTCCAGATACTCATTTTAGGAGGCGCTATTACTTGTCTCTCATTCATTTTTTCTGGCATCCTTCATTAGAACATAACAAGGTGCTTTGCAGCAAATACCACTCATCAAGTTCATGACCAGTACAAAAGTGTGCAGCAAATACCCAACTTCAGCTCCGGAGGCTGGCGGTAACTGCACTGGGATGCCGGTACAGATATGTGGTGATGCACTACACGGACATCCCTTTTTGCCTTCTTCATGGCCCCCCTTTGAAACCAGGCACCTAGCTGAAAGGAGTGCGCTAAGGCGGTAATGCTACGGAGTGGGAGATATCCCTGCTTGCTTTAACTGTAAGTAACTAGTACTGATGACTGCGAGCCCTCAGATCACATCCTTATACAGATCTCAGCATTCATTGCTACCTTGTCCCTCATCCTGTCTCCTTTTTGTCTGTCAGTTAGGGCTAGCTATGGACTGTGACAGGGAATTACATGTAGGCAGGGATCTGTGCGTGGCACATCTGGGCTTTGGTTTCTATTGCCCTGTACACTGCGGACTTAACGCAGTAAATTTCCTTGCTGGTTAAGCAGAATCCACAAGTTTGTGTTTCCTAAATTTTCAGGAGTTATTTTTCTTCAGTACTTTCAGGAGTTGTTATCATCATCTTCATTACCAGCTAGAAGGAGGTTACTCACCTGAAGATGGGAGGCCCTGAACGTGCACGGGAATTTCCCCTACTGTTCAATAAGCTTTATGGGCTACTGCTTATATGGTAAATATCAATTCTGTAAGGCCTTCGTGTCAAATATCTGGGCTGAATCTGACAGTAAATGGCTGAATGATGAGCTTGCATTTCCAGGCTTCTCCAGAGGGCTTGGGAGTTGAAGAGGACTAGTAAGTGATACATCTGCTCTTTCCACCTACACAAGTTGAGCTTTGGAAATTTTTAGTGTTTAAACAAATGATGATACACCCTGTACAGGGAATACTTCAAATACCGAGCAAGTATTAGCTCATTTCCTTTTGCAATGATACTGGAGGTGGGTGGCCAAAATATGCTTCTGCATGTGGAATTTCTGCCTTATCAGAGAAGGTGAANGGAGAAGGTGAAACTGCAGGATGGTACTGGCAGTCAGAGTGGGACTTCGGAAAGCTGATCTGGAGCGGATGGGACTTGATGCAGTTCCTGTGAAATGTCATACGATACACANAGAGAAGGTGAAACTGCAGGATGGTCCTGGCAGTCAGAGTGGGACTTTGGAAAGCTGATCTGGAGCAGATGGGACTTGATGCAGTTCCTGTGAAATGTCATACGATACACAGAGAGGTATTCCCAAGGCCAACTTCAGGTATTTTACACAAGCCACCCTGTGTTTGGATGTTCTCGCTCTCCAGGTTCTGATCTGTCTCCATCACTTGTATAAGGAGATTGGCCTCCTAAAAGAGCCTTAAAATTTGTCAGGGTAAATATTTATGCAAGTGATGGTACCGTATCTTCACCCTGTCCTTCATCTGTAGTGCTTTCACTTTGACTTACTTTCTTACCCGTGAGAATGAGGAGTTACATGGAAATCTTTTTTCATTAGGTTCTCGCATATGTTGTGTGTAATGTGGCTTGCACAGTAATTTAAATGCAAGTATGAATTTGGTCTCCCAGGCATCTTGGCTTTTGAAGTCCTGAAATTGCTGCATCTCTACCCACGTAGAGCAATCTAACCCCCTTGGTTTGGAGAAGGTTCCTTGAGGTATTTATCCAGATGCTCCCCATAGCAGCATATAAAAAGATTTCTGTTATTTACCTCCAGTCTGACCTCTAAAGACCCTTATTCCATCTCCCAGAAAGAAACTTATTCACTGTGGTAAAGAAGTACAGCTTCGGCATCCAGTCCCAGATTGCCTGAAACTGCACAAGGGGACGGACTCCTTTTGCTGAGTACTCGGTTGTGCCTTGAGCCACTAAACAAACTTGGAGTTAAATAGACTGACTGTCTTGCTCCAAAACATCTGCCCGAATAAACTCTTTCTTTACAGCCAAGAGCAATCTCGCCTCACTGGTTGTATGTTACATCCACTAGCATTAATGGCAACTACACAAAGCAGCAGGGAGGTGTTTTACTTTGAATTCTTGGAACGAACGTTGGGAATTAGTGCTTGCAGGTCATAAATAAAATAGCTTTATTTTATATGCAACTCTATTCATTGGATCAGATGTCTAAAAATACATGTGAAAAAAGTAACTGGTGGCACGTACCCAGTTTTCTGGGGGAAATTTCCATTAAGTTGAATGACCACATCAAAATCACAGAGGAGAAAAGAAACCAAGACAGCTAAGAAGTGACAAGAGAGAGGTTTTTGAAGAAGCAGTTGGAGGATTGATGTGGCTAACAGATAAGAGGGCTGTTCCAGGCAGCAGAGGTAGGAGATGGGGGATGCTTTTTTACGAATAATGTTAAAATAATCTGAAGGGACAGTATAGAGAGCGGCGAGAGCTGAGCTGGGAGAATGAGGAACATGTCTTGCATTGAAAACAATGATCCAGCTTCCACTGAGCTAACGGGAGCTTCCTGCATATGTCCAGGGGCTGATTTGTCAGCTACCACTGACGGTGGATCAGTGGAGGAGAAAACACTCTGCAAAACACATTCTTCTTCTCTGATACGTACAACGTTTTTCTGCGTTGCTAAAACTGCTTGGCGTGGATGGAGGAGAGTCAGTGGCCTTTCAAAGGGCGCCTCTGGGATAAGCTCTGTTTAAGGGTGGTTTCGCTGCTGGTGATTAGTTGATGGTGTGCAGCTGTGATAGTAGCACCTACAAAATAATATCAGAGATCAAGTTCAAAGTCTGGCAGGGAGGATAAAGCAAACAACTGTCCTTTTTCCTCCAATACATGAGTTAGGCAGCGATGAATGAAAAAAAACCTAGGTGTCAGGCACAAAACAAGCGAGTTATAGGTTGTTTTTATTTTTTTTTTCCCTCTTCTTTCTCTTATGTGTGGCTAACTCCCAGTTTCAAATATCAAAATGCAGTTTCTGCTGCACAGGGTGGTATTTTCTTGCTGCTATAAAACTTGTAGTGAACTGTTAAACTGCAGCAGCATTTCATACCTGAGCTGCCCGCACCTCAGTGTTGGATGAAGTGACCTGGAAAGAGAATGTGTGTTTTATCTTGTTAAATTCATAAAACACCGAGATGGTTTTTGAGAGTACAGAAGTGCAAGATCCGATTATTTGGGGAAAGATGCTGTGAAAAGGGGTCCTGATGTGTATTAGCTCACCTTAGGGCAAAGTGGACTTCTTAAAGGAAAAGAGTATGTGTGGGAGACCTTGGAGTTAGTCCTGTGGGCAAAGGTCATGCTGTAAAACACCTGAAACCCTTGAGCTGGTGATCGTGCTAAATGAAGCACTAGCTCTTGATGATGCTGGTGCACAGCTGCTCCAGGAAAACAGGTTTGCTCCCTGCAGAAGAGAACAGTATTTCATGTAGGTGTTTTCCCTTCTGAGACTCTCTGCTCCATGCCATGCTTGGGTGAATGGGAGTGAAGGACAGGTAAGCGTGCAGTTTGTTCGTTGGTTTTGTATAGCTTTGCCTCTCCTCCCCTCCTGGTTCTTCGCAGCCAGATGTAACGGATGTGTGAACTCCTGCCTTCTGCCGCACTTGCCTAGCTGCTTTTAGCCACGGTCGTGCTTGTGATCATCACTTCGTGCTTGCGTGGTGATGCAACAGGGCGGCAGTTCTTGTGCTTTGCCTGAAAGCAGGTTTTAGACAGACTCTTCTTCTCCTCAGTGGCATCTTTAGTCCAGAAAAACAGCACCGAAGCAAGTAAGGTCTTCCTTTACACAGAAAAGATTTTGTTTTCAAGGCTGTCATGTAACTGGCAGGAACAGAAAGGCACCACTAGCTAGGCGAGGAGGAGGTAAAAATTGTTTGGCTCAGCGAGTTGTACCTAGGAGCTTTTCAGAAGATTGCGCTAATTTCCTTCTGACACTCAAAGCAGCGTACTTCACGCTGACACATAGCTTGAAACGGAGGTTAATAGTGCCAGATGTTGGCTTGTATTCTTATTAATTGTTTGTATTACAACAGCTGTTGGTGGCCTTGTTCAGAGTGAGTGGCGCTGCATGCGGTTCGGCTGCAGCGAAAGAGGCAGTCCGGGCCTCACCTGCTGAGCAGAGGAGGTGGGTAATGATGATGAGGGACGCAGAAATGCCGAGATGTGACCTGCTCCAAGTCATAAAGCAAGTTATTGGCAGGGCTGGGAATAGACATCAGTTCTCATGAAACTCAACAGAAATAATATGTAGGTGACACCAGTTTTGGCACTTAATCCTGGTGTAGTGCACTGGTTTATAGGTTTATCAGGTGTCCAGTTTGATCCTCTTTAAGGATTGGATATCTTTAATCTTGGTGTCTGTGAGTTTACGAGGAGAGCTGGAAATTGAACAGGAAAGTGACAGTCTCTTGAATTTGTCCTGATCCCACAGGTTACAGTAAGTCGTCGTTGGAAGCGTATTGCGTATCATGGTGCTATGCATGACTGATCAGCTCTGTCCTTCAAATGCTATTAACTTCAGCCCGGTTAATCTATATTCCTGTATGTTGAACACAAAGCAGTACTGGCTGAGGGATTAGGGGAGAATTAAGTATTTGTTCTCTAATCCTGAATGTTTATAAATCAGTATTAATTACTTTAGGTGCTTTTAGAGAGTTTACATCCCAGTTTTTGTGATAATTTCATGATCCATCTGGCTAATAAAAATACTTCATTGCAAGAGAAGAAATAAAATCTGTTGCTGTGAAGTGGAAGCATGCATATCTTTTGCTTAATGGAGGCTAATTGCTGTTATTACGGATTCTGATAAGTTAAAAATAATAGTGGGGCTAGCCGCATCCCACGTCGCTGTCTGTAAACATGCCGCACGGACTCAGCCCAGACTGTGGGAGAAGAAAGCTGAACCCAGGCCAGTGGGGCCCCACTCTTTCTAGGAGTAAACTTGTGCCTTTAAGGGTATATGGGGTTTTATGGGGTAGCAGAAAAAGAGGTTTAGGTAGTAGTGGGGTGTTTTTCTTGGGGGGTGGGGGGGGTGGGTGTTGAGTGATAAGGCAGAGGAGAGCCATGGGAAATGAGGGTCCTGCAGGGTCTGTTGCCTGGCTGGCAGTGGCGTACAGGCACTGTGTGTCCTGCAGCCGTGCTGAGGAATGGTGTGTGGGGGGAAACAAAGACAGGCGTTATCTTCAAAGGATCATCTTTCCACTGATAAGGACAATGGTCTCAAAGCAAAGAAAAGGGGGTTTGGCTGCAGCAGGAAATCTTGCACTAAGCATTAGCAGGGCTATTGATTGCCCCAGATTCAGCAGTTAATCCTTCCTTTAATCACAAATCAATTCCACTGTGTGTTCGAGTTTTTTAAACTTTTCATCCAAGTGTTTCAGACTTCAGAACAGTGGTGTACCCTGTGCAGGGCTTTGGGGAACTGCAGCCCCCCAGCACCCATCATTCCCGCCACTTCGGTGCAACCGGAAAAAAAAAAAAATACTAGGTGGCAAGCACATATATCAGGACTTGCTATGTTTGTGTCTTTATCTTGGCAGGAAGGAAGGAGTTCTTTGTAATACTTTGTCTCCTTAAAGTCCTTAATCAACTTGGGATTTTGCTAGAAAGAGTATTTGGTTTTCTTCCCTTTGATCTGCATTTAGCTTACAGAATAGATAGGGTGACATGGGTTACGCTCCTGCCTGCGTAACGCTCAATCTTCTGTATGAACGCTTCTGTATGCTCAGCTTTTGGGCCTGCTGAGAAACAACAGGGCTGGAAAATATCATGAATATGTGTAAGTGAACATGGCACGCCGCTGTGTTTCCGTGATCTCCATGTTTGATGCTGCCCCAGCTCTTGCTGGCATTAAGATGCATCCATTGCAATTCATGGGGAAGTGGTACGGCCGAGGCTGCGGAGTGCGAGCTTGGGTACCTGTGTCTGCATCCTGCTGGCTCCACATCTGCTGCCAGCACAGCAGCTACGGCTTCTCAGGGTGCAACGTATCAGCCTGCTGGTAGCTGGCTTTTAGGATGCTGCTTCTAGTGCATTGCTTAGCTAATATTCATTACTCTTTTACGCTGATTAAAATAGAAGGGACTCAATTGTTGTGCGTATGTGTCACAGAAGTGCTTTATAACGGCTAAATAATAATCTTGACAGGAAGAAGAAAACAAAGTGGTCTGGGAGAGAAAAATTTTGAAAGCTTCGATGCGCTTTCTTGTTCTCAGTTAAATGTATTTTGTCATAATATTTTGGGGTATAAATCTGACTGCAACAGCATTATACAAAGAAAGAACTGAAGCTCAAGGCTTCTGAATTGGTGGTTGGGGTTTTTTTGTGTTGTTGTTGGTTTGTTTGTGTTTTTTTTTTTTTTAAATATAGCTAAATTTTTCTCTTGGAGTTGCTCAGTGAGACAGTGGGATTGTCGGCCACATCCCCCTCCCTGGAATCTGCACGCTGCCGTTGAAGGGAGGGTGTCTTGTCCTGCTCGGAAGGGCATACCAGCCTTGAGCATGTGCGGGCAGTTCTGTGCACCGGAGGTCGCAGTGCTGCTTTTGGGGTGATGCAGCTCGGCACTGTCCCAAGCCCCAGATCTATAGCAGCGCCTTAAACCTCGACACAACCCTTGGGTGTCTCCCTGCCTATCAGCACTCTGTAGCACAAATGCTTTGTCTGATTCATTATACTGTTAGTCTCATTTGAGGCATCTTTCAGGCCCACTTTTATTTATTAGTTTCTCATTAAGAGTTTTTTAAGCACTCTTTTTTCCATGATGGTAAAACGTATGTGCCTATGTGCAGGAAAAGGCAGGGGGGGAAAGGGAATGCAATGACGATGGGTGTTAAGAAGTGTTGTTTGTTTTTTATTGCCATAGATTTGACAATAGCACATTACTCACAAACAGGACAGCCACTGCTGAGTTACAGTTGCCCCACTGTAGTAAAACTCCCAAAATTTTACAATGCCTCTTGCCGTCATGTTTGTGTTTATGCCACATCTATTTGGTGATATAATGTGTCACCTGCTTTTAATAGCTTCCTCTAGTCTCCTGTACTGCAGTAGGAGGCGTGTTATTTACTGGACAAACATCGGTGTTCCTATTAAAATTATGTTGGAGCATAACGTGGCAGTGGAAGGACGGTTATAGATGGTGCAGGGGGACTCTCCCAGATGACTTATTTAGCTGGTGGCACAGTTGAAATTTGGATTGCTGTTCCTCAGTTATAAGGCAAGATCTTAGCTGATGGACCATGTTTGCTGAGAATCAAAGGTCTTGTTGGAACTGCACTATTACTGTTGGTTTACATCTTTTCTGGTTTAGTTTTAAAGATTATCATCTCTGTGTTGTATCAGGCTGTGGAATAGCCTTTACATGTCAGTCTTGACATCACTGGACACGTCCTCGCCTTTTCTCGTTTTCCACTTTGCTGACAATTGTATCTGTACTTGCCATATCACAGTGGCTAGCACAGAGGACACCTAAACAGGGTACATCCAAGTTGGGGAATGAGTTTGTTTGGGCACAGGGAGATTGTTCTGTGGTTGGTTTGGGATTTTTTGTTGTTGGTTGTTTTTTTTTTTTTAATATCTAGCAACTACTTTTTTACATACTAATGCTCCCTTTAGCTGATGCTTACTCAAACCCTGAACCCCCGAGAAGGTGATTCTTTCAGTATCTAACCCCAAGTCAAGGTCAACAGGACTCTTGGTCTTGGCTGTAATGAGTTTGATGCTGTCTAATCCTGAATGTTCCAGCCCGCGCAGCTCTCCTAAACAGGGTAATTTTAAGAAATGAGACATTAACCCTAAATATTCCCTTGTGGGTCAAGGCTTTCCATTCATTAATGATTTGTCCTCTTCCTCCTGAGTTTCCTCCAGTATCGCTTTGATATTGGAAAGCTCGCTGGAGGAGGAGGTGGGCTCTGAGGACAGGATATCCCTGACATAAAAGTAAACACATAAGATGGAAAAAGAAACCATCTTTAGCAATTAACGGAAGAAAGAATGTGATAGGTGATGAATGGTGGAAGGTATAAAAGGCTGATTTTCAGCCACTGCATTACTCTGCTAGCGTGTGGTACTGTGAGAGCAGCAATGTGATATATGAAAATAAAAACATTGACTATCTGAGCTGGAGACTTCACTTCTGAAGCAGAAAGCTTAGGGCGCCAAATCCTGTTAAATTTTAATGAGATTTTAGATACAACTCCTCGTGTGTCACTGCTTGAAAAACAACACTTGAGACTGATAACAGCGGAGAGGCTGTGAGTTAACACCTGCAACCCAGCATGGGGCTTTCAGAGCTCAAATATTGGCCGCTCTGGAAGGTGCTTCGCTCGGGAGTGGTGGGAAGCAATTCCTTTGGCCAGGCCATCAAAACCGTTGTGCAGCTGCTTTTGCTGCCTCCGAGCTACGTGAGCTTACCCGGCATGCGGGGCCTGTCGCCGCGGGAAGGGGAGGACTGGTAGGGTCACTGTCCTTCCCCACCTGCCTCTCCCTTCCAGCCCCCTGTTTTTTCCCCGATGCCTGGGAGCAAAATGGGAAGGAGGCAGTGAACCCCAGTTGGATCCGAACAGAAGAGTGACGCTTTGGGGTTGTGTGGGTTTTGGTTTTTTTTTTTGTTTTTTTTTTTTTTTTTTAAGTNTAGGTAATATTTCAGGGTTTTGTTCTTGTTTATAGGAGGTGAAGAGGTGTGATCATAACTTCTTTTCCTTTTTGGGCATGTTTTCTTAACAGGATACTATTTTTGCACTGGGTCCGCCTCTTTTTCTGGTGGTTGCAAGAACTGAAGTGTTCTTCCAGTCTTCAGGTGTAGAAAGTAGCATGATAAGAACGACATCATCATTCAAGTGGATGAGATTTGTGAAAACACCTCTATTTTTAATAAGTTTTGCAAATGAGCTTTCGGAGGGCTGAGAGGAAGGAGAAGGGGGATAAGAAAGCTGAACTATTTCAAAACATCACTTTAAAGGCTTTAAAGTACCAATACTTATTAATTCCTTTGGCATGTATTAGAATAATATTAATCCTGATGAACTGAAATGGTATTAGTGCAGATGTCATAAGTACTTCTACAGGCATTCAGCTGTAATTTAGCATCAATTAACTAGACCATTATTTAAAAGTGTTATTTTAATACATTAAATTTCCCAGTCTGTCCTCAGGCAGTTGCTAGAGCTGCTGTTAGCTTCTCTTATCACTCTCCATTTTTCTTTCTAGCTGTCGTTCCTGTTCTCCTTTACTTGACAGTGTGTGCACTGGCACAGGACTCCTCAAGGGTGGCTGGCGGTGCACTCTCGCCTTCTGCTTAACCTAATTTAGCTGCAGGAAGCTGCTGCCAGGGACTGTCCTGCCTGTCTCTCTCCACATTCCCTCCCTGTATTCTTTTTCCTCCCTTGTAGGACGTCTAACATTTCCAGAGGTAGGATTTTGTAAATTTCAGAGCAACTTTTGGTCAATTTTGTGACCTTGAACGTGTCCTCTGGGCCATGTTGCTGCTGCTCAGTGCAGCACCGTGCTACAGGTTGTGTAGCCAGTGCCCAGAAATGTGGCACTTGTTCCTGTCCCCACTTGGAGCCGTGCAGAGATGTGCGCTGGGGTCTCTGTAGCTGTGCCAGTGCCCTGCTGTAGGGGGCTGCATGGCCTTGCCTGTCACCATGCTGTGACAAAACGGCTGCTTGTTCGAGAGCTGGCAGGGGAACGCTGGTGCCTCCAATTGCAAAACAGACACAGTGACTGCTCATTTTATCTCCCTGCTCTTGGGGAATGCCCTAAAAACAGCTTCTGCCTTCAAAGATTGGCTCTTATGATGTAGGTGTAAAATGCCCAGTACAGCAAAGCCCTCACACAGATTGTTCAGGGTTTCTATACATTTCTATAGCATAAATTAATAATAAGAATCTGATACTGGAGAGTGGAATGACCTTTTTCCCCCCATATGATGTATAAGAGCTAATCTGCGCTCAGTCACTGCTGTGGCGTAGTCTGCTGTTTTGCGTGGAAGAGTTTGGGATGCGTTAGTAGGCGTTTTCATCTCAAGAAGAACCAGCTGCTGCCTTGCCCTTTCCCTGCAGTGTGGTAACGGGCATCTTGGCTGATGCGCGGGGGAGCGGGGCCAGGATACGCTGCAGAGCGCCCTGCGGTCACCTGCTCTGGCGCTTGGGTCCATTTCCATGGGGCTCATGACACGTCCTAAGGAGCCCGATGGACAGGCTCCTGTGGCCCCCGGCAGCTCCCACCTAGTGAGCCGTATTTCAGCTCACACACAACGTGTCAAGACAGGCAAAGTTACCATTTGTATAAAGGGCTGTTAACAAATGCTTTCTTTAACCTCTGCCTCCAGTTTGCTATTCCCGTTCACTCCCTCTGGAAGACAAATTTGTGTGTCCTCCGCAAAATGACCTTAAGGGTCTACGTTGATGCCTGCAGAAGGCAGGGCAACGACTCTGTGGAGGCAGCAGCCTTTGGGTCGGGCCCTTACCAATGGGGACAGACCTCTGCCTCCCTTGTCTGTAGCAGTGTTTCTACTTGCATTGTTCTGTCGTGATACAGAGACACGTATTTTGGACTTAAGAGTGTTATTGTATCTTTTCTCCCAGCTTTACTGATCTTTGCAGTCTTCTCTGCTCTTTCTGAGTATGCCGGCCCCAGACGGTAGGCAGGGCTAGGTTGGCAGGGAGGGTAATCCCTACTGTTAAAACCAGCTGATAAGCTGAGACAATATAGGTCCTAACCCTTTCATTGGATATAAAGTGGGAGCTCCTCCTACGCTTCAGTCAACATGTGCAGTGTTAACTACAATTACTACTGTAAGCAGTTTTTCTGCAGACCAACAGAGGCTTGAGCATTAGCAGACCACGCCAAATCAGCAAATTTAAAATTGCGAAACATGGCTNGTTAGCAGACCACGCCAAATCGGCAAATTTAAAATTGTGAAACATGGCAATCGCTACCAAAACCTCCTGATTTCAGTAGAACCATCGAAACTGAATTCAGACATGTCCTGTACTGTACAGTATATTTTATTNATTAGCAGACCACGCCAAATCAGCAAATTTAAAATTGCGAAACATGGCTACCAAAACCTCCTGATTGCAGTAGAACCATCAAAACTGAATTCAGACATGTCCTGTACTGTACAGTATATTTTATTTGTTTTACCAGATGCTTTTGTGAGACTGACGTGGATGCGAGCAAANTTGTTGTACCAGATGCTTTTGTGAGACTGACGTGGATGCGAGCAAACAACTGAAGAACTCTGAAGTCGCTTGTAGAGGATGGAAATACCCATTTACTAATGGGAGAACATTTTTCACCGAGCATCCACGCTATCTTACTCCTCTCAGTAGTAAACCCCACAGGAGAGTGATGCAACAAATTTGTAAATGAAAATTTGTAACTCCACTAAATCTCTGATTTTTAGTTGCAGTAGAGATGATGGGGTTTATGTCACAGTAGAATTTCCCCACACACACACTCCCCAGTTCCCTCATTCGTCCCAGATACACGAGCAGTAATTGTGGGTGTCCTTCCTTCTCCTCCTCCTGTTCCACAAGCGCTTTTCTCTTAAACTAGATCAGAGTAAGCAGTCTTCTTAATCTGTACTTAGCTTAATTTATAGCTTCAGTTTTAGTCTTTAAGGAAGACCTGTGACCATGAAGTTTGTTTTCCATCAGTCTGATAATGATACCTCTCCCTACAGTGTATTCCTGCATTTAGTTGTATTTCACTTAGTGCCAATGTTGTGACTTTCATATGCTGTATTTTTTCCCTTTAAAGCAGTCAGGATTCTTTAAAGAGTTTTGCAAGTCATCTTTTGCAAAGAGGAGAGGATTGGTGTTTTGTGGTATTTTTGTTCTTTTTTTTTCCCCTGTCCTGTTCCCTTTATAAGAACATCAGTTCTGTTGGACATTGCTTAACCTCCGTGCTGTTCATCAGGCTGGGACTTTGATCTCCATCTGGCCTCTGCATTTGTCTGTTTTCTGCACAGTGATGTGGACTAAGATGCTTTAAAAATTATGGCCTTTTGTGTTGTTTTGCATGGATATCTAATCAGTCATTTAGTAATTAAACCCCTACAAGCTTTTCTTTATACCCCCCTAACAGCTTTTCTTTATGCGCTTCTTGGCTTTCATACAAGCTTGTGTGATGTTTGTGCTGTAGTATTTTAGATTTCTTTTGGTAGACCAGCAATATACCCCTGTCATGCTGAAAGTCATCATAAGGTGTCATCCCTCCATCTCCCTGCCTCTGAGGTTCCCCCTGTTGGACTTTCGTAGCCAAACCAGGCTGACATCACATCTTGTGAAGATTTCATCGCAGTGGGAACAGTCATTACCTTCCATCTTTTGTCTTTGTGGACATCAAAGAGTTGCAAGTCCCAGCAAGTGAGGTCCCAGGGAGTGAGGTTTGGTTCAAGGTTCCCACAAAGCCAAATTGGCAAGTCCGGTGGTTTTTCATTTGCAAATTTTATCAGGAGTCTTCTCAGACATCTAAACCAAGCAGTGACTGCTGTTTGGCTGTCTCCTTTTGACCCGGCTGCTTCTGCCCTTCTTGTTGGTGCCTGTAGGTGCTAAAGCAGTAGCTGTCAATATAACTCATGCTTTCTGAGAATGGAAAATTCATAAAGTGAAACACTGGGAGCTGACATTAGTGCGGAGATCCCAAGTGACAGCCACTACCCTGACTGTAACCACTGGCTATGGCTTTCAGAAATCCTGAAGTAGCTCAAGTGATCAAGAGGTCAAACCCTGGCATTTATGGGAGCAACGTGTGCGAGTAAATCAGTATATGTCAATACCTACGGCACAGGGTGCAGAATTAAGGGATTTCCTAGTTTTATTGTTTGAAAGCAGAATTGATCTTTTGTTCAATTTCTGATACGTGTAGTCAGTTGAGATATTATTTATTTATTTTGGTGTTAGGCATGGGCTACTCTGTAATGCTCCCTGGAGATGTTCAGCTGTCTCTTCTGTTCAGGTTTTGATATCGCTGTTGCTGTGGTTTCTGAGTACCTTCCAACCACATGTTAAGCAGTATGACTAGCATATGTCTCATTTATTTCTCTGGTCCTTGGGGATGAAACTGGTTTGGATATATTTTGCTAGTTAAGCTTTTTTTTAATTTCTCATTTTTAATGAGCTACAGATGTGGCCATTTAAGCCGGTAAAATTTGACCAGTAGCCTCAACAATGTCAATGTTTGCTGTGCATTTGGAGAGTTGCTCTTCCTAAGGGTTAATGCCGAGGCATGCCGAATGCCCACAACTCCTCTTACCTTCAGGGACAGGCAGTGGGGGCTTGACAACTCTCAAATTCAGCTCCCAAACTCAATACCACCCTATGACCAATTTGCTGAGATGCTTTCATTATGCAACATTCATATGTAAAACTGCATATTATTCGGAGGCTTGTTACGGTTCATTGAGATGAAACCAGCTATGAATTTTTATCTTTGAAGGACTTGTGGGGCTGCCTGTCCTATTTGTCAAATCTAGTAGAATTGCTTTGCAAATAGTGCTGTAAATGCGGACTGCAACTGACTGCTACTTGGGGCTAGAAGCTGCGTTGTGGTCCTGCACATGGCTCTCTGTTCAGCTGTACGCTTACGTTGTCTTATTTACAACCGTCCAACAGCTTTCAAAGTGCAGTTGTTAGAGCTTTTTACAAACAGAAATAGACACGTACTCTGCCCGGCCCAGTGAACAATGTTTTCCCTCAAACTTTTGCAGTAGAGATAGCGGAGTTTGAAGTTATGTTTTAACTGGTTACATTATAGTGTCAGAGTGGATCATATCAGGAGAAAATAATCTCTTCCTGATAAAATTTGCTGCCTCATTGATACTCAGCTTGAAATAGAAGATTACAGGGAACAGTGCAGGTCTCGACTTTGTGTTTAAACACACTTGTAATCAGATGTCTGTGTGGAGGGAGAGATCTTGAGTGGGTGTAGGTCACTCCACCTCTGTTGTTTGCTATTGCATTATTGTAGCTTGCAACTTGCTAATTTAGAGAAGATCGCTGAGCTGTTGGCTGTGGTCGTTCTCACACCAGTTGAGTGTAATCCTTGATAGAGGGTCACATCACTGCCACTTCTTCTCTCAAGGTACCCCCGGAGTCATCTGTGCATCCGTTACTGAGGCAGTAGGTGGTGGTTCCCCCAGCTTGTCCCCGGTCAGTCCCTGTGAGTCGGCCGGCTCCTGCCAGCTGCAGGGCAGCCTCGAGGGGGGCTGCGGGGACGGAGAGGTGCCCGGGGGGAGCAGCACGGGTGTGCAGCGTGCTGGGGAGGAAAGCGCGGAGGTCTTTAGGCAAGGTCCTTACTCAAAGATTTGCTTGGTGTCACTGGAGGAAGGAGAAGGGGATTTGATGAGAATGTGGTGGGTACAAGCAGGGAAGGACAACACTAACAGTGATGGCCAGCTGCGATGCAGTGGTGGGGAACCAATTCATGTCTTGGTTATGATACAAAGCTGTGAGTGTTTTCTCTGGACTGTGTAGCTGTGTACAGATACTGCAGGGTTTCTCTAGAGGCAGCTTAGTTCCAGAGCGTGTTCGGTGCTTACTCATGGAGAGCTCCAGGAGCAGCATCAGGAAGATGCTGAATTTCAGTCAGGCACAGTGACTGATTTGTTTCTTGTTTGTGAACTAGATCAGGGTCGTGATGTAGAGGCCCTGAAGATGACAGCTGATGCTTAGTCACATAGAGGGGTCTGGATTTGCAGTACGTCTTCGTGGATGGCCACTAGATAGAAATCTGCTGGAGTACTTCTCTGAGCCCATCACTTACCGATGCAGAATTTAACTGGAAACTGAGCTGTGGGGAGGAGAAATGCTCTTCGCTCACTTTACAGAAGTGAAGCACAGACAGGACTCTGTAGGGGAACGTTTTGTAATTAATTAGTTAGGACTTAGCTTCTACAGTCTTTACACAGATTAAGTTATGTTTTGAAAATCTCAGATGACTTGCTGCTATTAGGTGGAAATCCCCTTCCTGGAGCTGTGACACGTACCTTTCTGTCTGCTTAAATACATCAATATATCATCCGAACAGACACTGCCTGTGGGACTGTCCAACCACAGAGAGCTCAGGCTTTTGGTCTCTCCCAGCATTTGGGAGAGTTCACCGGTGTAGGCACCGTAGAGGCTCCGCGTTTAAGGCAAAAGCTCCTCTCTACACAGCCTCGAAATGCATTCAGAAACACTTGCCGTGAGATGGAAGCACATGAGGAAGGAGAGCGATTGATTAATAGTCTGTGTGCCTGGGAGACCGGCACTGACATAAAACTGTCCCAGACTTGGGAAGAACCCGCAGCCCCAGTTTCCCGTGGTCCCGCCAGTGCTGTTGGCTGTGCCAAGGGGCGCGCGCCGGAGCGCTACAGAAGCTGTGTGTTTCACGTGGAGCCGTTCAGTCAGTGTATCCTGGATTGCTTTCCTTCCAGTCAGTGTGTTTTAATGGCTCAAACCCAGACATCTTCTATTTGAGATATGCTTTGCTTTGCAATGCGTGAGCTGGAAAACAGTTCAGTTTAGCAGTGTTGTCTATGGATGTGCAGAAGGAGGTTGTCTTTTTTATTTTTCCAAAGGTTGTGACCAAGAGCATGTACTTTAACTAGTTCAGTGATTATTTTTTTCCCCCCTCCCTTTTGGTTCGGATTTTTGGTATAGGTGATATCAAAAGATACCACCTCAGATTTAATTGGAACGTGGTTTATTTTGAAGAGGTCATAAAAATGCTGTTTCCTACTGTGCCAATACTGTTATTAGGCAAAACTCATGTTGCAGGGGCCTTGTTAAGGAGTCCCTCCTTGTGAAAGTAAAGAGCAGCCGTGAAAAGTTGTTGGGGTTTACAAAAGTGGCAATATCCATGCGCCTGGAGGCTGGCAGAGCACAGGGCAGGAGAGCAGTCCAGATTGATACATGTGCTTAACTGTGCAACGGGAATAGACTTATAGCCGTGCTATGGCTGGGATCTGAATGGGCAATTTTTGCGCTGTGCTGCTGTATGTGGATCCCAGCACTGGTAACTCATGAAATTTCATCACAAGCCTGGTGATGGGGAGCATTTGCTTGCCAAGAGTGGGGCTTTGTAAGAAGTTTGACTCCAATTAAAAGAACAAAACAAAACAAAACAACCTCACACAATAGAAAACATAACCTCTTCATGATAAAGAGGAAGAGATAAAAGATATAACCCAAACCATTAAACTCTGGAAGGCACATACAAAAGGAACATATAAACCATACAATGCTTTTCTTTTTTTTGTAATTTCTTTAAATCTTGTGGTTGGGGTGCTCTATTTGTTTTCAGGGTCTTGAAGGGGGGCTTTGATTTTTGAGGTTTTTTTTTTTGTTTCTTGGGATCAGCCTTTCTGAAATACCTGTCTACGTAAAGACACATCTTGGTGGTCTCCACTGGGACTCATTCTCCTTCCAGAAAAATAATTGAGGAATGAACAGAGCTAAGCAAGAGGACAGGTTTGCCCTGATGGATTCAAACTTTGGCTCCGGTGCCCTTTGCCCCCTGTACCAGAGGTGGTTATGAAGCGCAGCATGTCACCCAGCGATGCTGTAGTGCCTGAGAGGTGACAAGGCAGGGTGATGGGGACACCATCCCTACAAGCAGCAACATGTCACCGTGGCCGTTGAACTATGTAGGCACATGGCCATCATCTCACCTTAGAGGAAACCCATCTGGCGGGGTGGCAGGCAGATGCTCTGTGCTGTTTGTACTCATCTCCAGGAGTCCTGCCTGGTTTCTCTGCAAGACCTACTCTGAAACAGGGCGGTTTGGTGTCTTTTTAAACAATCAGCTAAAAGCACTCCCCTATGGCGTATCTTGCTGATTGTCCATATTTACTGAAGAGAGAAATTCTGATTATATTCCTTTGGTTTTGATCACTGCAATCAAGTGAGGGTGACTTTAAAAAGAAAGAGCGGTGTTACGCGCTGCTGAACAAATAATGAGAGACTACTCGGTGGGAATAATGGGTGGTAGGAGAGAAAGGTTTTTAAAAAAAACCTGGATTCAGGAACTAAGCAAATTTAATCAATGCTATCTTTCTGAACTCTCTGACACAGCTTTAATAAAAATCTTCATCTGGCATATGAAGTAAGCAAGAATTTCATATAAAAACCCGTACAGAAATTGAGTTGGACTTCTAGATTATGTGCCTAGACGTGACATTCTCCCTTCATTCAGACTTCCTTTTATTACTGTGTGATCCTACCGTGAACGCTGCTGAAGTGGGGTCTGCCCACACAGAGCATATTGCAGCTTCAGTGCCGACGGCAGTTTCAGCATCCATCCACTCTTCTGTCTGAATTTGTTTGGGGGGTGAGGGAATCCCTTCCCTTTTGGAGAGCAGATGTCAGTCTCCTACTCTCCCGCAGCTCCCAGAAGTGAACTCTGCCTGGCTCATGTTGGAGTACAACACGAAGGAAAGGTTCTCCCCTGCAAGCACAGGATGATAAATAAACTTACAGACCTTAAACAAACTACCTTAAGCAACATTAGCGCAGACCTCTGCTCACCAGGTAACAAATGCCGTATCAGGTGTCTCTGTCTCCTCTCATGTTTTACACTCAATTACAACACCTTTGAAAAAAGTGTTTTGGTCAAGAGCAGCAGATGCTTCTGTCTTCAGCTGCAGAGTTCTTCCTGCTCTGAGCAGGACTTGGCAGAGTGTGTGCAACACGCAGATGGCTGAGGCCACCGTCATTACTGGTGCGAAAGCGAAGGGGAGGGAAAAAGCTTTGGGCAGTTGGTGGTGCGGTGTTGGGGGGCTGCGTGAGAGCCTGGAAGCTGGGAGAGGAGGGGCGAGGATTATCGGTGCTGAATAGAGATGTAGTGGTGGCCTTTTCCAAGTGCTTTGCGTGAAGTTACCTCCCACCCTTGGCACCTGGCACCCATAGGACCCTACTGTGATAGCAGTGGATTTTAAACCACTACTGGTTGCTGAGGTGCACGTGCTCCCCTGCTGAGCCAGGTTATACTTTGGGAAGCAGGACAACCTCTGTAAATGAGGAGAGGCTGCAGGCCAGAATAAATATTTGAGTGCTGGCCACATGTCTCACCTGCCATCTTCCCCTACAGCCTGGCTGGTCCCAGCGCTGGGCCAGTGCCTCCCCGCTAGCAGAGGGACTGCGAGTACCTCCTGCCACCACCCCTGGAGCCAGCAGTCCAGGACAAACTCTGCTCCCAGGAACCAGTGTGTCCCAGAGCTTGCCCTTGGTGGGGTCCTGTGGGAAGAGCAGGGGTGGTGGGAGCAGGTGGGGAGCAGACGTGTGGTGTGGGCAGGCGGTGGTGACCAGCAGGACGCAGGTGGAGTGGTCCTGGGACATGCAGGGAACAGAAACCTGTCTCAGCACTGGCTGTGCCAGCGCCTTTGCCCAGCTGCCTCTGGGACCAGGGGGTGCCCTCGTGTAATGACACTAACTGTGAGGCTTTCAAAACGCCGTGAATTGTAACAGGTGTTAGTCCCTGCTGGGTATGTTGGCAAACTGGGAACTGCTGGCTTGTTTGATAATCTCAACTATCCCCCAAAGACTGCTGTCTTTGGAAATGAGAGCAGATGGCAAGACTAGTGGTGGCCCCACGGGCTCATGCAGCTCTGAGCTTGCACCAGCGCAGCGTACTTGTAACGGGTGCTGGCCTCCAGCATTTCAAGAGAAGAGTAACTTAAGGTGTTGCTGTCATAGCTTTGCTCAGAACATCATGCTACTACCCCATAAGCTTAATTTTGGTTTTGACCATTCAGAAAGGGTTGCCACAGCCTGTATGTGGAATACAGCACGCTCACGATCACTGCTGTTGTGGTGGTTGTGGGAGGCAGGGGCTGGGGTCTCCTCACTGGCCCTGACGCAGTCCCTCCGGCGAGCTGGCATCCTCCTGGCCCTGGCACTGGTGAGACACCAGGAGTAGAGCTGAGCTGTGGCGCTGCCTGGTTCTGCCTCACCTATTGAGTGCCAGATTCAATCTGCGTTCCCTTGTGCTTCCCCCCAGAGCCAGCTGTCATCGTGCCTTCATTGTGTGGGTTTGTCAGAAAAACGTCCCCTCCTCTGCGGGAGGAAAGAGGGAGAAAAGGGGTTTTGTGCTCCTTGTTGGATGGACGAATGCAGCCTGATGAAGGAGCCACATCCCCGGCTGCCCGCAGTCAGCCTGCCGCAGCACTGCCCAGCGCAGGGTGCGAGGGCTTGCGAGCCTTCCCACGCTTGCCCTCGGACAAACCCTGGTGCGCCAGCACTTGGGAGACCTAGTGATGCTCCACCAGCTCTGCTGTGATTTATAAGCTGTTTTGTGGGTGCAAAATTGCAGATGGCCTCACATTATAACTGCGCCAGAAACAGTGAAGGGTTTTCTGGAATCGCCTTTGGCTGCAGTATTGAATGGGAAATCCTCAAAGCGCTGCGGGGGTGTTCAGAGAGACAAGGTTAAGCATGTGGCAGACGGGCATCCTTCCCCCTTTGGCTGCTCGGGCCAGGACCTCGCTGGCCCAGGCAGGCTCGTGTCTTCCTTCCCAGGGGGCAGGCTACATCTTAGAAGACAAACTGTCTGCCCTGCAAAATCAAAAGGAAAAGGCAGAATTTGTACCTGCAGGGTTTGGGGGTTGGGTTGGGTTTTTTCCCCCCCTTATAACAAATCATGCCCTGAAGTGGCGAGGCTCTGTGTCTGCCGGGCTAAAATTACCTTGTGATCTTAATGACTTGAAGTTTTAAAAATTAAATTCCAGCAGCAATTGATGTGGCAGATGTAGTTTCTTCAAATAAGGGAGAGATGATGAAAAGTAAAGTAGGATGAATAGATTATTGTTTTTATTAAAGGTATTATGGAGGAAGAAATTCTTCTCGTGAACAGGCTTTCCTTTCTTATTCCCATCCTCTCAATAAATCACTGCCATGGTGTCAGTTACTGCTGTTTGGGGATCTTGCTCAGGAATGTTTTACATTGGAAGAAAGAAATTCATATAACAAAACAAACTGTCTCTGCAATCACCGTAAGGGTTACTGTAGTTTAGAGAAAGTAAAATATTTACCATCTGATTCACATAATAGGTAAGATAAAGATTGAATGCTAAGGTGGGGAGAATAGCCTGAGGGCACAAGCCACTCCTGCCAGTGCCAGCCGGGATTAATGAACGGCTTTCGCTCCTACGCGCTTTTCTTTGCTTTGTACTTGAAAGTCTTTGCTGCAATAACTTCAGACTATAATTAGATTGACTGGAAAACTGAATTATCTGCAAAGAACTACTCAGATCACGAATTAGGTGCATGAGCTTTATTTGTCCACCTTAAGCGTGTGTCACCTTCAACAAGCAGCAAAATAATTCCAGCGCTTAATAAAATAAAAGACAGACATGTCTTAGGAAGTTGGATATAAAGACTCAGCAGTATTAGTCTAGAGAAAGACGGAGTGTCGTGGCTTCTTCAGCATGGCAGTCATAAATGAACGCCTTTGGTAAGAGATTTTGACTGGCAGCATGATTCAAAGAATAGCGTTTACCTACCTGAAGTTGCAGCACTTAATATTGGGATGAATAGATTTCATCGAACATTGTTCTTTGAACTTAATTAAGCAACGGAAAACTGACTTTCTAGGCTTGTAAGAAGAGCAGTTTTGATGATCATCTCGGTTTCTTTTTAACATGCATATTTTTTCATCCTGCCCTTATATTTGACACAATGCTCTCATAGTTTTAGTAAAGTGTGTGATAATGTTGTTAGACCAATGTGTAGGGCCCGAGCATCCTTGTCTCTGGCACTGTCATTAAAGGCATCAGATGTTTCTCCGCACCTCGGGAAGACTGACCTGTAATGCAAGTGCTCTGGAAACTTCGCAGATGCCTCCAGACACTGTACCATAGTGCTGAACTCCCGCGGGCTCTGGGGGAAAGAACTGAATTTGAGGTAACTGAACTAAATGTCCAGAGCAGCCCATCTTGCAAAACCATGCTCCGAAACCATGCTCCCTAGCTTTGCCCACAAGTAATCCAATTTTTCTTTGAAATGAGCTTGAACTGGCTACAGAGCTGTAATCTACCCCAGCTTTTCTCTGACAGCAAACAGGAGGGGGACCACCAACCTTTTAAGCCCACACTGCATGTTCCCCTTCCCCTCTGCCAGCACCGCAACTGGTAGGAATGTGTGAGAATTGATTTANCGTGAGAATTGATTTACTGGGGGGAAAAAAAAAAAAGTGTTGGTTTGGTTTTTTTTTTTTTTTTGTGGGGTCAGTTGTCAAAGGGGAAGCTGAAAAATAGGTTTGATCCATCGTTGTCCTGGGTGGTGGGGTAAGCTAGAGGCAGGTCCCGGTGCTNTGTGAGAATTGATTTACTGGGGAAAAAAAAAAAGTGTTGGTTTGTTTTGGTTTTTTTGTGGGGTCAGTTGTCAAAGGGGAAGCTGAAAAACAGGTTTGATCCATTGTTGTCCTGGGTGGTGGGGTAAGCTAGAGGCAGGTCCCGGTGCTGATCGTCTGCAGTGTCCTTCTGTCGGCAGCTCCTGCCGGCAGCACAGTGTAGTGCCAGCACCGCTGCACTGCTGCGGACTTGGGCTGAGGTCTCGGACAAGATCTGGCAGGAATTTTACAACTGAATAAAATGTGAAGTCTATAAGTTTAAGTGGGGTTGCATTTTGAATTACAGTGGAATAAATTTCCCTCTTAAAAGGAGAAATTGTCTCACTTCTGACTTTCTCCAGTGTTTTACAAGGTTACGAAGGAAACTTCTGAGCGTGTTTTGGCACAGATCACATTCTGTGGTCTGTATTCAGGAGATCTTCTTTAATTTCCCTCTACAGTTAACTTTCTCTTGGGGCATCTCCCCTGGCTACCTTTTTTGTGTTAAGCCACTAGGAAGTTGGCATCATCCTTAAAACTTCAAATGCGTTTGTAGCAAAGGCTCTTGTTGGGACATATGAGTATGATCAGATGTGAAACTGAGTTTGACTGACTTCTCCTCTTGAGATCCACTTACCTTCAGTTTAAATGAGACAAGTTGTCCTCCAAGGAAGCCTTTGAAGAGTTTCCCTTGCATGTTCAGATGAGGTACCTGCAGGAGGAAGAATTAGTTTGGTGGTTGGAAGCCTAAGGTTAGCAGACATATCGTGTGTCACTGTGATTATTTTATTTATTTTTTTTAATGAGGGTGGAATGCAGGATCAAAATTGCCTCCTGCGCTTCAGCTTTGAAGTTAATGCTTTTTTTTGGCTGCCATCACAAGTGCCCTTTTAATGAACTAACCAGTGGCGATACTGGCACCCACGTGCTACCCAACCAAGGGCAGCATTAGCACTGTGTCGAGACTGAGGTCCACACAACCTGAATGATGTGGCCTATGGCTCCCTAATGCACACGTGCAACCTGGCCTTGGGGGGGAAAAAGAGAATAACGCGATCTGTGGGCATTGTGAATGTCTGTATTGAAGAAGGTGATAACGATGGTGTGTTTTGTAGCTTAGTAAGCACTGGCCACTCCTTCCTCCGAGGAGGAGCGGGGTATCAAATGCAGGTAAGTGCGTGGTTTAGGGGGCTGCCACCGCTCGTGAGCCTCCCCCCAGCAGGCGGTTATGAATAGCCCCGTTCACTTCTGGACTCGGCATTTCCTATTCTCTTCCGGTCCGAGTTCAAATATCAAAGGTCAGCATAAGTTCACGTTACTATTTTACCACAGGAGTGTTATATGGTTATTGGAAAATAATAAGAAATACAGGGGAATAAGGTTCTTTTTAATACCTGGTTTCCTTCAAGGAGGCATCAATTGTTCTCAGAATGTCTCTGGTGAGTCTACTGTAATAGTCTCGGTCGGTATGCTCTTACACGCCTTTATAAATCTTCTAGCCACTATGCTTGCTAAGCTTTCCCACAGTGTTAGTTTTCACGGTTTGCTTGATTTATTTATTTTTATTTTTTCCCTCTTATTTGCACTGTCCCTCCTCTCTGTGGTAAAGCAGAAACACTGAAACTCTCATACAGCTCTGGTAATAAATTTTTAGTCTCTTATGAACTGCAGCAAAGTTGAAGGAATTAAAATAAATGTGGAGAGCAAACACCTGTTTTCTCAGGAGGCAGCAGTAATATCCTGCTCCTTCCTGTAAGTCCAGTGCCTTTGGGTGCCTATGGAAATACTGGACTATTACGCCTATTTAACGTGCTTAGCATTAAAGGCTGACAGAGAGGGCTAACCTCAGTATCCATAGATTTCTGGCTTGGCTTCAGCCACAAAATCTGCTTCGCTCAAAGACACCCCATTCCCCACCCAGCTGTGGTAGGAAACCTCAGTCCCCTGCTTAAACACGAGTGTCGTTGTGTGGCTTCTTTGGAGAGCACGCTGCAAACAGGAGTAATTGCGCAAAGATGGAGAAGTACTAAGTGCAAGTTGTAAAGTCCCTGTAGAGGAACGAGCTGAATGCTCCATCTTAGTACAGCACTAGCGCTATGGGACCTGACCCATAACTGGGGTTTCCTATCAAGAGTTAGTCACTTTAAGGCCTTTCTCATAAACATCTGAAATAGAGCAGGAGACTTAATGAAAACAGAAAGGAATAAAAGTCAATGGGGAAAAAAAGGCAAAGGACCAAGAAGCGAAAGGGAGCCTGCGCACTAGTGGAGTGGAGGAGAGAATAGGAAAAGAAATGAGACAAAAAAGAGAAAATGAGAGCTGAATTAAAAGTAATAAAGAGGTGGGTAAAAGACAGAAGTGGGAAGGAATTAAAAAATGTGAGCAGGAAAGTGTAAAGAAAAGCAGAGAGATGGGCAGAGACCTTACTGCCACGTGCCCTCCGAGTGGTGCTGGACAAATAATGTGTATAATAAGGTCCTGCAGACAGGCAAATCATGGTTTCCCGCTGGTGTGCACTGGGTGCCTGTGGGTAAGACCCTTGAGGCTGCCTCAGCAGGTAACGTGTGTCGGAGCAGAACAGCACACACAGCGGAACAGTTGGTGTTGAGCACCAAAGGTCTGCACTGTGTGCGTTTTGAGGGCTCGTACCACCGGCTGTTTCTGGCCTGTGGACAGAACGCCTGCCAGCGATGGATGCGTTTCTGGTGTGCTCTTGTGCACATCTCGCAGTTTCGTTTCAGCCACAAGGAATCCGGTTCCTGTGGTGTGTCACTGCCATAGCCTCCTGAGCCAAACCACAGTGGGTGGGGGTGATGGGGACACTGTCTCTGAAGCATGCTTGTCTACAAACTGCAGCTTTAGCGTAGACACACACTGAAATACCTGTTAGAGTGCTGCTATTTTCCTTCACTCATTTAGATAAAGCAATTAGAATTGAGTCTGTGGGTATTGGATTTCTCTTCTTTTACATACCTCAATAAACGCGGGACAGAGACTTTAGGACCTTGAGTGTGCGGAGTTGTCCTGCTGTTTGGTACTTAAACCACTGCATTAACAGGGTGGATTTTCTCCATTGCAAGATCAAGGACCTGCTTTGGGAAGAGGTAAGNGGATCAAGGACCTACTTTGGGAAGAGGTAAGGTTAGGGGCAGTGCTGAACACCGAGCATCAGTGGGAGGTTCAAGTGGGGATTCGAACCTCTCGCATTAGATCTGAAACATCAAATCCAAAAGCGAGCTCTCTTCAAGCTGGTGGACATTTAGCGGTTGCGTGCATGCACGGTTGCAGGCTGCAGGAGTTCGTTGCTCTCCAAAGGTCAGTCTCTGTGTCGCTCAAACCCAGCGAAACCAAAAGTAAAGAAAGAATTCAACCTTTGATTAATACCAGCTTAGTCAGGTGAGGGAAGCTGGCCTAAAAGTAGTATCTAGGTCTTTGGAAAAGTACTTTCTTAATATTTGTAATGTGGCAGCATATAAAGGTCCCAGCCACAAATGCCTTATAAGAATTTTTTTTCCACATAAAGTATGTCGGGGCTACGTACTTCTAGAGCTCCTGGACCAATAGTTTGCGTCTGGATTTGTGTACAGCTGCCCTCAAGCATCTCCAGATTCATAGCCCGTTCCCCCACTCTTCAGTCTGACGTAGGCTTATCTTAGGAAATAGATGTTTGAAAACAAACCAACAAATAACACTGTTGTGTAAAAATTCTCTGGAATGAAGGTTTGTTTTTATTTCTGTGGGTGTGGAGCCAGGGATCAGAGGCAGTAATACTCCCTATTATTTAAGATTCTTCGTTTTGAGAATTGCCCCAGTTCAACTTGGTTTCTAGTCCTTAAAGGTCACCGCTATTATTTTTATGTGGGTTTTTTGCATAATATGAACAAGAGCCAATGTCATGTGTTGGTTTTGTCCTGGACTCTGCCAAAATCATTTCCTGTCCTGGTCGTGACTTTCTTTTCTTGAAGCTTATTGCAAGTCAGGTCACACAGTCCTGTCTCATTTCTTTCTGATGGGCCTGAGTAAATCTCTCCCAGGCCGGGAGGTGTAATGACTGCACCCAGCTCACTTATCACCTCTGCCTGACTAGCTCTGTAATCATGCGGGACAGCAGATCTCCAGTGAATATCGGGTATTTGCTTCCTGCGTTCCCAGTGCGTTGATGGTAAGAGTCAGCGTTTAAAACTGCCCTCTTGAGCTTCGTGTCCCATTTCCTCCCAAAGTGCCCTTCTCTCGAGTCTATTAGACTCTTCTGGGTTTGAGGTGTTTACTTATCCAGTGGTTTGGATCAGATTTGGCTGTTTATGCCAAGTACAGAGCAGCAGGAATGTAGGAAGAGCGTGTGTACGTAGGAAAAGCACCTCTGAGCTACTGATTTGCACTTCTGTGAGCCCCGCTCTGCTCTTACAAACGCTCCCCTGTGTTTGCGGAACGGCACGGAGAACCGGGGTCACCTCCAAGCAAGGAACTGTAACGCAGTGGAAAACCCACCTCACCTTGCACTAATTGGCCTTCACAGTGACTGACTTTATGGAGGGGTCAGGGGGCAAACGGGTAAGGCGATCACATATTTCATAGGCTTCAGAGGCAGGAAAGACATAACAAGACCTGCAGGCCATATTGATTTGGAGCGAGGTTGCGCTATCTTTTTAGCTCCTCTCCAGCCCGGTTCTAACTAGCTGTCTATTAGCTGTACTTTGGGGACACTATTGTGTTTTCTAACACATCTCAGCACTACGCTGCCCCGATACTCAGTCTAAATTTACTTCTGCTGGTTGTTTTCATCATGTTTTACTTCCTTATAAGACCTGTTATTCCTTCAGAGCCGTTCTTGCCTCTCCTGTGAGCCAGCCCAGTTTCCATCTGGGACAGGCTGTAAGGAAGCAGCTCATGGGATCTCGCATCAGGCTGTCTCCTGCATTTTATCGATCGCTATTTCAGCACCGGTTTGGTGGGTTGTGACGTTGGGGCTGGACACCTAACGAGAGGCTGCTCTGATTAGGTGGCATTACGGGCGCAGGATGCCACACTGAGCAGGGATGAGTTAGTGAAGATAGGTGCTACCACTCTTGTTGCATCTCCCCCTTTAATAAATAATATAGGGGGCAGTTCACTGACAGTTATTTTGTATTGTGCTGTATGATTAACTGCAAAACACTCTGCTGGCCTCTGTCCCCCATTTATATAGAGCAAAGCAAACTGCTAAGAGCACTCTGTGATTATAATAGTTCTGAAAATGAGTGTGTGAGGGAGTGCTACATCCCCTAACTGCTAGCTTTTAGGTACCACCATGTTTTTCTCATCAGACTCGCTGGCAGACACAGCCTTAGTCAAAGCCTTCCTGCCCTGACAGCTCACTGCTCCATCCCTGAGAGAGGGGATATTCTTCAGCCATCAGCACAATCCTGCTGTCATGCTGAGGAGCGGCAAGCCCACAACGCAGCTGAAACTCTAGGAACTGTACTTAGTTCCTGGCAAAATGGATCAAAAGGGAGGGAGATGTTTATCTGACTCTTTTCTATGGGTGTATAAATATATATATGCTCAAAATACCAATGTAAGGTACTCTCTTCCCAGCTAAAATCTACCCCATTCTGGTCTGACATAAAAGAAGTAGTTCATTCCATCGCTTCAATAAAAAAGTGCTGCTTGCATTCAAGAACTACAGTCTCTGGTTTGAATCAGAACCAGACTGCTGGTGACCAAAAGTTTTGCAGTACAGCGGCTGTTCATCTGCATCCAGTATGTGCTCGGAATTATTGACCCCGCTCCAGTTTCTGGCGGACAGCCTTCCACATCACAGCGGTACCCAGCTGGCGGTGTTACCGGTAGCCCCAGATGGGAAGCCAGGGAATGGACGAACCTGGAGTCTCGGAGGCTTCCGGGCATCAGAAGCGGTCCCTTTGGATCAAGGTTAAAGCGGAGCAGTGTGGGGAGAGTTTTGATTTGACACTGCCTAAGATGTACGTGTCCTCGGTATGGGTAACTTTGCAGTTGATGTGCTGCCAGTACAGATTCAAGGGGAAGATATTTTTAAAAGCAGTGACTAACATGTCAAATTTCACTATTCAAAAACGTTTATTGTATTCCTGATATCCTTCATCTCTCCTGCGCTTTTCTCTAGCAGAGCTCGCGCCAGCCTGTGGTAACCTGAGTCAAGTTCTCATCTCGAGGTCCTTCCTATGCCCCAGCCCGTTAGGGGAGATCGTGTTTTATGTTCCCCCTTTGGCTCTGTGGCAGGGCGGGGAATGCCAGCTCATTCCAGGAGTGAGGCTGCTGAACCTAAATTTATTTTATCAGTCTCTTAGTGCTGAGTATTTCACAGTCAAAAACGTGTTGTTTTTACTTTTTCTCCTTCTGTAAATTCCTTTACAGTTAGCTTTTCCATGTTGTGTAGCCGGCCTTATTTTCCAAACGTGCGTATCACAAATGGCCGTGCTCTGTGTAATTCCAGCGCTGCAGTGTCTCCTGAGGAGTCGGGGCTTGGTGCTTCCAGCACTCCCTGCGGTAAGGAGTTGGGGGCACAGGGACAATCTTCTAGTGCAGTGGGACTTAGTATAGAAAGTGTCTGTGATGCCACACAGGCGGAGTGGAGGAAAAGCAGCCACTTCCATTTCATTTTTTTCATCATCAGTGAAACAAATTCCAGACCCCTGATAGTAAAGTCTCAACCCTTTGTTCGTTCTTCTCTTTTATTATATTTTTTTTTTTTTTAGGCAAAACTTAAGAAACATGCAGGCACCCACACACATGCACAGAGTTAGATTTCAAGTCCTAACAGGAAACGTGTAATCTGCTTGAAGATTAAAGTGCCAAGTGCTTCTCTTAAGATTGGGAACCTGACACGGATGTGATTATGAATTAGAGATTGCTTTGTGGTATCAGTGGGGAAGAAAAATGAATGTGAAAATAGAAGGGTACAGACTTGTTGAGTTCTGCAACAGTCTTCAAACAGATATGGGAAGCCTGGAGGTTTTGGATCTTAGGGGATATGTGGAGGAAAAGCCAAGAGTGTTATAAGAACACATTTTTCACTTTTGCTAAGATTTTGTGATAGGAGAAAAATAGCAATTTTGGATAAAATGTTGCAGAGCAGATGTCTGAACATGTGTCCTCAGCACTGAAGGTTAAAGGTATACTAAGTTAAGTTTTCGAAGAGAAATTCCTTGCTGCTGCAGCTTGGTGAGAAAAATAAACCAACCCTACTCCCAAAGCAAGGGTAGCAGAGAAGATATCTGCATCCTGCTACAGGCAGGTCTGCTGCTTTTTGAGGAACAGAGCGCAGCACCTGCCAGATTATCCCAAGTTTACTCCTGCTGCCAGAAGAAGTTAAAAATAAACCTTGTCAAAAAGCGCTCCAGCACAGTAAAAGGTTTGTACCTGGCTTACAAAACTGGAAGCAAAGCAGCGAAGTAGAGAGGCAGCGGATTAAGGTGCTCTCCCTGGTGACAGCTCTGCTCATCACTCCTGCACGCTGATCCCCGTTGCTGGACACTTGCCCGGCTGCTGGTACAGCTGGAGCTCACGTTCTGCCACTGAGTGTGGCTTTCCAGAGAGAGCAGCTCTCACCGGAGCTGTTTCCTAACTACAACTAAGTAAAAACGTAACCAACCTAAAAACATAACTTCACCTAACCTAAAACCTAACTTAAAACTAAATTTACAAAGTGTACAAATATCTCAAAAGTAACCCCTCTAACTTTTTTCCCTTCATAGCACTGAGAATAGTCGAAAAATGTGCTTGGTTTTACATTTCAGAAAAAAATGAAGTATTTGTAGGCTTTCCTGAGGCTTAAGCTAACTTTGGTCTGCTGAGCGATTGCTGTGCTTTTCCTGTTGTAGCTCTGCCTTGAGAGCTGGATTTCCTTGCTGTGTACATGGGCCGTCAGTGCTCATCTGAAAAGCGTTGCCTTTGCCAGGCTGCTCTTAAGCTTAAGCTTATACATTGATAATCTCACAGAATCAGGAAATTGCTGGGGTTGGAAGGAATCTCTGAAGGTCATCTTGTCCAACCCTACTGCTCAAGTAGGATCACCTAAAGCAGGCTGCCCACGACCACTACAGATGGCTCTTGAGTATCTCCAAGGATGGAGATGCTACAACCTCTCTGGGCAACCTGTGCCAGTGCTCTGTCGCCCTCACCGTAAAAAAAAGTGTTTCCTGATGTTCAGACAGCACCTCCTCTGTTTTGGTTTGTGCACATTGCCTCTTGTCCTGTCCCTGGGCACCACTGAGAAGAGCCCGGCTCCATCATCTTTGCACCGTCCCCTCAGGGATGTGCACGCGTTGGTGAGGTCCCCCCACGCCTTTTCTCCTCTAGCAGCGATCACCATGAGGCTGACCACAGCCTTCTTCCTGATGTGTTGGAGGACTTGAATGTCCCTGATCTCCTTATTGATATAGTAATGAACTGGACCAAAATCTAAGATGATGCTTAATTCTGTTGCATGGGAGAAGGGCCAGAAAAAAGGGAAGAACAAGTCCGTCAGTGTTTTTAGCATGAATTCAGGTCTGGTGAAGGAAGCCTGGAGCTGCGAGGTCCGAGAGGAGCCTTGAGTACGGCGGTGTTACGCCAGAGGCTTTTGCCACCCTTACGGTCAGCTGTAGGGCTCCGAGTTTGTGTTCTTTCTTTTAACTGCGAGGTGTTTAGGTTGGCAGAAGACCTTTTCTGCTGATCCACTTGGTCTTCATGCAACACCTGCCTGTCTGCTCAGTGGCAGTTTGATTAGTGCAGGAGCGTGCCTGATGCGTGCGCACGTACGTGTGTGCATGCGAGCAGGCACCCACAGAGTACATGCTGACCCTTCACACCCCGACTCATCACAGCCTCTGGCATTTTATCTCGCGACACGCGTATCGCATGTGCGTTATCTTAATGGGGTTCTGTTTCTCTGAAACTCTGAAGTGCTGTCAGGCTGTTATGTGTACAGAGGGTAACGAGCTGTGCTCTCCCCGCTCAGCCCCGTTGGACGTGGCAGCGCGAAGGTGGTCCGTCAGAAGCAAGGGTTTTGTCCTGGCTGCTCTGCGGAGCAGCGGCGAGGGAGGGGAACTGCTGCCTCCCCGTGCAGGCAGTGCCCGCTGGCAGAGCAAAGCTCTTCTGTTCCCTGGCCCTGAAGGGACCTCCGAGAAAGAAATTTTGTCACCCAACCAGGCATAAGCATGAGGGGTATTTTATTATTAGTCCTTCTGGTTACCAGGCTCCGAAGAGGTCTCCTGCTGTATGGGTTGTGTATGGGAGAGAGGCTGATCTCTGCACTCCCTCGCGTGCACGAGGGGTTTCTGGCGCTGCCCGCGTTAAGGAGGTGACAGTTGATGAGCAGTCTGTGGGTGAGGTATGAGGGTATATATGATGGCAGCGATGCAAAGCCACTTACTTGGAGAGTCTCTACGTTTGGAGTTACTTTAGAAAATAACTTCTAAATGGCCAAGAAGTTATGATACTGCTTGTTTTTTCTCTTGGCTTTCTAAATCCAAATACGTGTGCACGCCACAAGCTCTCTTCCTCTGAATTGACTGGCAGTGCTGCTGTGGGCTCTAAGGACAAACTGACCACTAATTTTAGGAACTGAAAGAGTTTTAATTTAAAAAAAAAGACTAGAAACAAAGGGGAAGGTTAAAAGAATAACGATATCCATTTCTGAAAGAGCAAATGTGTGATGAAAAGCTGCAAGACAGTTTCTCTTGGTTTCCCAAAAGACTTGAGACTGGCTATAGATCTGCAAGGAAGGAGTCACAGAAATAACATTTAAATAAAGAATTTGGTTCTCAGCCAGGGAAAGGCACTCAGGTTTTGGCCCCGGTGCTTCTCATTTAGCAGTGACAGGCGGCATATTGTGCGGTAGCTGTTAACAGCGGTAGGAAGCTAACCCGTGCGTGAGTGGAGCTGCGTGGAGGCAGAGCTGCAGGGCTCCCTCGCACCGCTCCTGGCAGGTGGCTAATTTGGCTGTGGGGAATTAGCCTTCACGGTGGCACTGGGCTC
Organism: Himantopus leucocephalus; assembly: GCA_003993805.1. Taxonomy (NCBI): domain Eukaryota; kingdom Metazoa; phylum Chordata; class Aves; order Charadriiformes; family Recurvirostridae; genus Himantopus; species Himantopus leucocephalus. Next base: position 3,785,348 of record RSEF01000009.1, read on the forward strand.
AGCGTGGCAGTAATTTGCCTCCTTATAATGACAAGGACAGCCCCTAGATAAGTGCGTATCCCTGAATTGCTCTTCGAGAGCAGTTTGTCTGGCATGAAGTTCACTTAGGGGCCTTCTTTCTCTTGGGACACCCATGCTGGCTGGCTTTATTTTACACTTTTGGTTTTTGCCTTCCCTCTTGGCCCTATTGCGCTCCTGTCTGCTTTCATCCCGCATCCCCTGTAATCTGAAGCAATCCAGGCAGAAGTGACCTCTGGATCATGTTTAATGTGGGTATGATCCATCCCAGGTTTGGTCTTTGGGGCTGTTCCTGGCCACCAAGTTTATGCCAGCTGGGCTCGTTCCTTGCTGGATCCACCCGGCGATGGGCTGGATGGCAGTCAGTGGCCCCTGGCAGGAGCAGGCTAGCTCTTGATCTTGGGTACCTTCCTTAACCATCACCCCCGGAGGCTTGAAAACCATCCACACTGCACTGCTTGGCTCATGGGCTACGGGGTGCCACCGCCGTAACCTTGCTAGGTACCAGGGGAGATCTCGCTCCTGAGTCTGTCCACTCCTCCCTGTTCCCCTTGGCACCACACCTGGGAAAAGCCAGCGTTCTCGCTTGCCAAAGATGGGCTTTAAATTGATGACTGATGTGGGTATTATTGCAGCAGGTCCCTTTCCCTGTTATGTTCCTCTATTTATTCTCATAAGGGCAGGATGAACCCGGTCAGCCCCAATAATAGAAATGTCAGAGGCTGCCGAGTATTTGCCGAGATAAATGCTTATTGGAATTTTAACATGGCAGGAAGCATCAATTTTGATAGTAATCTCCTTTGTGGAAGAGCTTGCTTGATTTCTTCTTATTCAGCTACGATTCTGTACTATCTAGGCTCCTTTATATAAAGAGTTCGAAATGTAGACTTTTTTTTAAAATATATTAAAAAAAATTATCAATATTGCAATGTGCCAATATTAGTTTGCTGAAGCTGAGCTCCAAGGAAGTGCTGGAGCTGCTGTCATGTTCCAGGGTTTGGGTTTTTTTTCTGTTTGTTTTTTTTTTTAACTTGTGAGAGTGTTTATTTCCAGAAGTAACAGCATAAATAATTACTGGGATTTTCAGAAAATATTTAAGGAAAACAAGAAACGTGTCACACTTCAGGCTTTTCTACCTTGGTTATATATGTGAGAAAACTTGTATTAAAATAGTGTCTACTGTTGTAAGCTTGCAGCATTTGTTCTTCCCATAGATGTCCATTGCAAGAGCACCTGGTGGCAAGGGAGGTGGTTTCTGGGATTTCTTTTTAGTCTTTCTTGTGGTTTGGTGTGGTAGGTTTTTTTTTTTCTTTTTTAAGAGACAGAATCTCTTTAGAAATAGAAATCCTAATGTCACAGCTCCCTTGCTGCAAAGGAAAGCCAACCTAGCAGTTGTTATTTTATCAGCTTACATGTTTCGAAAGCAAGTACACAAAGTTTTGATGGCAATTTGCGATGTTGGAGCAACTGGAGAAGCAGACAGGGAGACAGACTATCTGCCAGGGTTGAAAAAAGCCAATAAAGATGAAAGAAAACTGATCTCCCTAGGCTGGTATGTAGTAGTAAGCTCGGCTTAAGGCCAAAGTCGGTATCAAAGTGTCACACTTCAGGACTAAGCCCAGGAGAGAGATTTTTAGGATAGCTCTATCGGTTGTCACTGGGTTATTTTTAGGGTCCTCCTAACCCCAACACTGAGAGGCTCAGGAGTTCTGTGTGCAGGTGTATGTGCCAGATGAGGCCCATGGAGCTCTGTAGCTTTTCATCTTCTTTTCGAAGAACAACTTTGGTTTTTTTTCCTTGGTCAGGCCGCTTTGTGGGTGACTTTATGGGAACACACTTGCCGCTTGGTAGAAGATTTTCAGGGAAATCCTGGAATTATTTTTATTCTCTCTGTGATTTTTGTTTTTCTTTTTAAATATTTGGGCACAGCTATGGAAATGATCATATTAAACAGGTCGGGCGCAGACCCACAGCATATGCCGTGTAATGCAGTGTGTGCAACCAGTTGCGGAGCTTTTGTGGAAACTTCTCGATCCCTCTGAGCACTAAAGAAAAACAGGATCAGTTTTGAATCTCTCTGATGCATGCTAANCTGAGCACTAAAGAAAAACAGGATCAGTTTTGAATCTCTCTGCATGCTAAATCTCCTGCTGCTGCTCTGCATTTATTGCATGGTTTTGCTGAGGGTCAGTGGTGTCCCTGATGTACGGGTACTTCATGGTGGCAGCATCTTTGTATTCCCTTGCTTGTCCTTGCAGTGAATCCCAGGGAGCTGAGCAGCCATCCATTTCCAGTGATCACAAACATTTTGGTGTCATCCTTCTCCTTCCCTCTCTTTCCCTCCCCTGGGGTGACTCTTTGCTGGTGTGCCCGCAGCGGCATTTCAGCTGCCAAGGGACGTACGTCCTCCCGCAAGCTTGTGCTGGGCTGCTGCATCCTGACAACGGATGGCGGGGCTCTGAAGTTGCTGCCCTGGTTGCAGAGGTCACTGCCTGCCTTGGTTTCGTCCGCAGAAGGAGATCAAACCCCCAGGAGCTCACTGCCGCTGTCTGAGCCTGCTTTGGGAGTCTCTGTCTCAAACCTCCGCGCTGCTGTGCTGTCACTGGCATCCTCAAGGTCTCCATCGCCATGGGCACGGACCTCGTCCCCATTACCTTTTTGCTGATGGAGCCCAGCATGCCCACTAAGGGCATCTCGGCGTTTGCGCCACAGTCCTGCACGCTAAATGAGGCTAATTTGTTTTGCACTTCGCCGCCTAGCTCAAGTGCTCACTTGGACGTGAAGGTTAAGTTGCATTACCGAAGGATTGTTTTTTCGCAGGCGTACCGGGGAGACATGCTAATCGTTTGGCTGAGGATTTTTCTGCACATCTCTCCACACAAGCACACCTTAATCAAGGACTCACTTGAATGTAAGAAGTGCCTTCGTTAAGAGGGCTGGCATTTCAGAGATGCCCTTTGCTTAATTCCAGTTGTCTGCTTAATTAGACATTTGAGAGTGCCGTTAATTGATTGATGAACAATTAAAACAGCTCCAGCTTCTCTCCTGACTAAGATGCATTCAGCAACTAACCCTTCTTGTCTTCCCTTCTGGGAATTCGCTCTGCAGTTGGTTAGCTGTTACAGTGCCTGTTTTGGTCTGTAGCTCTAGAAAAAAGCAAAGCAAACACATTAGAAGTGTCTCTAAATAAACACACGTTAATGTTCTGGGCTTGTCATGCACTCGCAGCCACAGTTACACCCTGGGAAAAGAAAGCTGGAAGGGGAAAAAGTAAAAGCTGCAGAAGCCAGGGGTTTTCTTCCCTAGGATCTTGCATTTGCAGTTTCACATTATATTTTATAATTAGACTGAGGGTCATGGGGTGTTGTGACAGTCATGCCAACTATAAATTGCCCTTTATCAAAACAGGGGAAAAAAATCTGAGTGAGCATGTATTAATTAACTCTGGTTCAGGCTATCCGTGACCGTCAGCCTCACCCTGATTTCTGTTGCTGGGCGTATTGTAATAACCCTTTTCGTTTAATATTTAGAATCCCTGAGGGGTTTGGCAATTTGGAGACATTTAAGAGATGAAGAGGTGGCATTAAAGGGAACGTCTCGGAGGGGAGCTTGCACAAAGTGTACGTAAAGCCTAGTCTCCGTCCTGCCCCCGGAGCGCAGGGGCCGGCGATGGCCGCGGCGGACGCCGGCGTGTGCGGGCAGGTTGTGGCTGGCTGCCCCAGCAGGAGCACGTGCAGAGGGATCTAGCTATCCCGGGCAAAACAAGAAAAAAACCTCAATTAAAATTAAGATTAGATAACAGAGAGAGCAGCTGCTCTGAAGTGTGCTCTTCGCAACAGCCTTGGGGGCATTTATTCCTTCCTACTCCCACACAGCTTTGTAGCAGAGCCCTTTGCTGTGGAACAAACCCGGTTGGGAGGCTCTTGGTGTTCTTCTGGAGAAAGCAGCGGGCTCCTTGCCAAGCTCTGAGGAGCCTCTCTGCTTCTTCGGGTCATGTCTGCCTGCACTTGTAACCATGGCCTGCGGCTGCCGTGTCCCAGCCTGCAGAGAAGCAAACTGGACCTGACCGACACGGGAAGGGTAACGCTGCTGGCAGGGCTCTCGCTTGAGCAAGGAGAGATGCCCGCTCCTGCAGGAGCGCACAGGGCGCTCAGCTGCGAGTCGTCGGGAGGAACCCATCGCTCCTCTGTGCCTTATTTCTGCTCGGCACACCTTTGTGGTGTATCTTATTGCCAAGGCAAAACGTGCTTTTATGTAGTGGGCAGGAAACACGGTGTATGTACTCCCTTGGTGCCCTTACGGTGCGCTGGCCTCAGGTTTGCAAAAGATTTTGTTGTAATGATTTAAGGCCTGAGGAAAAGATCATAGAGTTATAGAATGGTTTAGGTTGGAAGGGACCTTGAAGATCA
>RSEF01000009.1:3817122-3829973 GCA_003993805.1 Himantopus leucocephalus
TAGTCAGACATGACTTCCCCTTGGTAAATCCATGTTGACTACTACTGGTAGCCTTCTTTTCCTCCAGATGCTTGGAGATGGCAGCCAGAACAAGCTGTTAACGTGTGGGTCCTGAACTTTTAACTGAATTGTACTAAGAATTATTTTTTTTTTGCCATAGTTGTAAAACTGAATTTTCCTCACTAGTTCAATCCACCATTTAGAGTTCCTCTCCTGTTTTCTTTGTAACTTTTTTCTCATTAAGTACTTTATTGGTAGCATGTGCACTTCAGTATTTTTGTAGAACATATACAACAGGGTCAAAAGCTGATGCAAGCCTGTGATTATTTAAAATATGGTCTCTTTCCTCCCAGAAACCTATTTAAAATCAAAAGAAACAATCTTCCAGCATCGTGGGCTTTTTTTATTTCTACCTCTCTGTCATAAAAAATATATAAATGCGTCATTTTCCTTTAAAAAATGGATAGGCAGGAAGGGAACTGTTTTCACAAGGTTTTGTTGTTGTTGTTGAATACCTGCTTATAGTGTATCTTTCCCCTTGCATTCTTTTATATGAAAAAAATGACCAAGAGACACATTCTTTACAATACCTACATTTTTGAGCCATGTTTTATAGTTTTCTGTCTATGCTCAGGATTTTATGGTAAGTATGCTACACAATAGACAAGAGTAAAGATCTCTGTCCACCACCTAAGATTTACACAAATAAAGGATTGCCTGAAAACTAAGGAAAAGTCATTGTGTAGCTATAGCTAAAATAAAAAAATAAAAAATAAATAAAATTCATACCTGGAGCAGAAATGCATACCTTACCTAGACTAGGAAGGAGTTTTTATTGCACAACATACTATTTTACCATATCTTTTATTCCCAAACATTTTTTTTGGCCAGCTTTTTCATAACACTGCAATCCTTCCCAACAGAAAAGCCAATTATAAGCTTAATATCTGATCTCTTGTGATATGGCACAAAGACCGTGTTGCTGATTGATGATTTTTTTCCAAGTGGAAATGAGCTGAAAGCACCATAATACATTGGGAATACTTCTCCAAATTCATTTGAGATTTTGTGGTTCTTACATGGCAGCAGTAAAAGACTAATGGAGTCATTACCCGTTCAATTTAAACATATGCCTATGTGTTCTGCTTGCAGCTGAATCCAGAGTCTTTATTAAAGCATCACGTCTTCAGGTGAACCGTCAAAGAACTGATTTCAAGTGTCAAAGAACTGATTTCAAATGTTGAAGACCAGCCAAAGTGCTGGTTTGCTAACACCAGCAAAAAAACCCCCGTGTCCAGCAAACTTTTTGCTTAAGAGCAACTTCATGAAAACCTGAAGTTACAAGCTTCTGCATGGTTCACTTGAGAATTATGTACCAGAGCACACAAAACATTATTGGTGTGCAGAGCTCTTTGTCCCATCTGTCACATCCTGATCGAGGATCAAGACATTCTTCAGCCTGTTTCCCCAAAGGAAACCATTCTGCTAGAGGCTCACTACACACACAGCAGTGTACTATGCACTTCCCCAGCAATCTGAGCCCCTCACAAAGAACAGTGTGATCACATTTGCAAGTGGTTATAACAGCACCGACCACTTTGTTGCTTACCATTATAAAAGACTGGTTGTTCTTTCTTGGGTGCTTATGCAGTTTAAACCCATAGCTTTCATCCCCTCACCCCCCCACCCCCGTCAAGCTTCTCACCACCCATCTTAAACAATATAGGACTAGCTGCCAAGAGGAGTCTCATTGTCCCTGTGTAATGGCCGTATGTTATGTTCATAGCCAGAAAATTAGATAAGCTTCTGATAAGGGGAAAAACAAGAATTTACCAAGTGACTTGTCTTGGGGTCTTGTAGCTTCTAAAGCTTTCTTGAATCTAGGCTTCGATATGCTGTCTATTTCTGGAAATAAATCTTTCTAGAAAACTCAGCCTTTTCCATCCCAAGAAGATGGACTAGGATTTAAATAAATGTTTACCTTTCTATACACTTATCTGATATGAAACGCTGACTTTTCTGATACTTAGTCATTGTTAACTTGCAAAGAATGTAGACCATAAATTGAGCGATGAGGGTAAAATGCTCAGCTCTAAAGTTAGAAGGGGTGGGAAAACGTCCAGAAGTACCAGACCAAGTCCTGATGGAATTTAAGTCAACACAAGTTTTGCCTCTAACAATGAAAAACTGCCATATTTTTTGTTATACTGGAAGGATACTCAGCATTGTAAAAAGTATTCCTCTTACTTCTTCTTCAAAGTTTTCTAAATCCAGATTTTGCTGTGTAATTTTCTTCCATTTTCATAAAAGTTCAGAGGCAGTCTTTTTTTTTCTGTATATCACCTTGTGTACTCTCCTCTTAGACAGGTAAATTGACTGGAAAAAAATATACCTTATTAAAGGGTTATGGAATGTTGGTGTTGTGTTTTCCCAACAGAAAGTTGGGAAAATTATGGTATCTGTGNCTGAAAAGGAACAGATATTTAAAAAAAAAAAAAAAACAACTCAAAAAGAAATGAAAAGTTGATATGTAGAACGCAAGGGAAACTTCAAATGACTGCTGCCTAAAGGCCTAATTTCATTAACCCAGCAGCCTAAGGTGTTGGTTAACCCCCAGTTCTCAAAACATGTTGCAGGTTTAAATTTAGATACTTTTGACTTCTGAGACTTGTTTTTTGCAAATGTACCAACAGATCTCTAACTTTCCATTAATACCAATTCTCTCTCTATGTAAGCTATTAACATGGTCCCAGGCTCTCCTGATGAACTATGAAAGTATCAAAAGTCCATTGTAGCAAAGACAAGTTTAAGAAATACCTGATCATTTTTTAACAATTAGCATTTGTGATAAAAAAAAAAAAAACAGACACCAAAAATAATACAAAATATCTTTCTCATTTTCTTAGTAATTTTCTGGTTTTAGCCAGATATTTTAATTTGAGGCTTACCTCTGCTACATCCAGAAACCAGTCCCCCATGCTCACGTACCAGAAACCAGTTCCTTCTATGGTACCAGCTGAGAGGTATCATTATCTTAAGAAGATGTGTGCCAACTGGCCCAACTATGAATCATAAACTGAAATCAAGTGCTCTCAAAGCTGCATTGAACATAAATGAGTTTGGGGAGTTTTGTTGTGGGTTTTTTTTTTTATTTGTTTCATTTTGGTTTTTTGTCTGGGTTTGGGGTTTTTTTGGGTTGTTTTTGTTAGACGAACTAATCTACCGACTTATTCTTTCTTCCTAGTTTATTCTCTCTTAGTTCCAGGCAAGAACAACGGAAATTTATGTTCCCTGACAAAGGGTAGACTTTACAGAGCATCTTGCTGCTCTGACAGTAGAGAAACAGCATAGAAAAAAGCTAAGTAGAAAAAATTAATAAAAATCATTCTGCATATCAAGTGGGTATAAAACAAACAAATGAGAGAGAAAAGGTTGTTTAAATAGGGAGGGAAGATCAATTTGGGGAATTTGTGAATAGTATTTTCTTCTTACACTCCAGTTGAACACAAATCTTGGGTTTCATCAACGACTGTAATCTTGATTTATGGAAAAAATTGTTTATAAACAGAAAAACTGCATTAAAAAAACTTTATTCTTGCTTGGCTTTTGGAATTGCTTTTGACACAGATAAATATTTGAGGGGGAAGGGAAGCCACAGTTCTGCTACCTGTTTGATTTCGTGTTTCTTCTTAATTTTAAGCAATGTTAATGACTAGTGTATCTGAAGACCTAGACCACATCCAGACTCCTATTCCAAACCTTTCCCATGAAGAGTTGCTCCCAATTTTAAAACTAAATGGAGAAATACTCACTGTATTGAAACAGGTCTGCTCTTTGGCTTTATATGTATGAACACATCATTTTTTTGTCAGAGATCTGTGTGCAGTCACAGGGCTGTGATCACATTGCAATTACAGAGACATGGTGGGATAGCTCGTATGACTGGAATGCTGTCATGTATTTTTTAGGAAAGACAGGCCAGTGGGGTGAGGTGATGGAGTTGCTCTCTGCATGAGAGAGCAGCTGGAATGTATCAAGCTCTGCCTAGGGCTGGATGAAGAACATGTTGAAAGCTTATGAGTAAGAATCAAGGGGCAGGCTAATATGCGTGGCATTGTTGTGGGTGTTTACTACAGGCCACTGGATCAGGTCTAGGAAGTTGATGAGGCCTTCTACAGAAAGCTGGAAATAGCCTCACGATCACAGGCCCTGGTTGTCATGGGGGACTTCAACCACCCTGATATTGCTGGAAAGGCAACACAGCCAGGCACATGCACTTCAGGACTTTTCTCAAGAGCATCGATGATAACTTTTTGACACAGGTGGTGGAGAAGCCAATGAGTAATTATACCTGTCAAGGGATGTCAAGGACAATAAGAAGGGCTTCTTCAAGCACATCAGTATTAAAAGGAAGACTAGGGAAAATGTGGACCCACTGCTGAATGAGGTAGGTGCTGGAGGATGCAGAGAAGGCAGAGGATGCAGGTGACGGAGGATGCAGAGAAGGTGGAGTTACTGAACGCCTTCTTTGTTTCAGTCTTTACAGCTAATGCCAGCCCTCAGAAATCCCAGACCCTGCAGGTAAGAGAGAGAGCCTAGAGAAAGGAAGACTCCCTCGATCAAGGAGAATCAGGTTGGAGAAATTTAAGCAAACTTGACACCCACAAATCCATGGGTCTTGATGGGATGCACACGTGAGTGCTGAAGGAGTTGGCAGATGTTATTGTGAAGCTGCTCTCCATTATCTTCAAAAGGTCATGGAGAACAGGATAGGTGCCTGAGGACTGGAGGAAAGCCAATGCCATGCTAGTCTTCAAAAAGGACAAGAAGGAGGACCCGGGAAACTACAGGCCAGTCAGTTTCACCTCCATCCCTGGAAAGGTCATGGAACAGCTCATTCTGGATGTCATCTCTCAGCATGTAGAGGAAAAGAAGGTTGTCAGGAGTGGTCAACATGGATTCGCCAAGGGGAAATCATGTTTGAGCAATCTGATAGCCTTCTGTGATGGCATGACTGTCTGGGTGGATGAGGGGAGAGCAGTGGATGTCGTTTACCTCAACTTCAGCAAGGCGTTTGACACTGTCTCCCATAACATCCTCTTAGGTAAGCTTAGGAAGCGTGGCATAGATGAGTGGACAGTGAGGTGGACTGGGGTTTTGATCAGTGCCACAGAGTACAGTTGGAGGCCTGTAACTAGTAGCAGTGTTCCCCAGGGTCAGTACTGCGTTGAGTCTTGTTCAACATATTCATCAATGACCTGGATGAGGGGACAAAATGTACCCTCAGAAGTTTGCTGATGACACAAAACTGGGAGGAGTGGCTGACACACCAGAAAGCTGTGCCATCATACAGTGAGACCTGGACAGGCTAGAGAGTTGGGCAGAGAAGAATGTGATGAAGTTCAACAGGGGCAAGTGTAGGGTCCTGCACCTAGGAACAACCCCATGCACTGGTACCAGTTAGGGTTGATCTGCAGGAGTGCAGCTCTGCAGAGAGCGACCTGGAAGTCCTGGTGGACAATGAGTTGACCATGAGCCAGCGGTGTGCCCTCGTGGCCAAGAAGGCCTATGGTACCCTGGGGCATATTAAAAAGAATGTGGCCAGCAGGTTGAAGGACTTTATCTTCGCCCTCTGCTCTGCCCTGGTGAGGCCACATCTGGAGTATTGTGTCCCCTTCTGGGCTCCCCAGTTCAAGAAAGACAAGAAACTACCGGAGACAGTCCAGTGAAGAGCTATGAAGATGATCAAGGGCACCTCTCTTATTAGTAAAGGCTGAAAGACCTGGATCTGTTTAGCCTATAGAAGAGAAGACTGTGAGGGGATCTCATCAATGCTTATAAATATCTAAAGGGCGGATGTCAAGAGGATGGGGCCAGACTCTTTTCAGTGGTGTCCAGAGACAGGAAAAAGGGCAGGGGGCACAAACTGGAATGCAGGAAGTCCCATCTCAGCATGAGGAAAAACTACTTTGCTCTGAGGGTGACAGAGCGCTGGAACAGACTGCCAAGAAAGGTTGTGGAGTCTCCTTCTCTGGAGATCTTCAAAACCCACCTGGATGCATTCCTGTGGAACCTGCTGTAGGTGACCCTGCTCTGGCAGGGGAGTTGCACTAGATAATATCTGAAGGTCCCTACCATTCTGTGATTCTGTGTTTCTGTGAATGTTTTTGGGTAAGAATCAGGGGGAAGGCCAACAAGGCAGATATGATGGGAGTCTGTTATACGCCACCCAACCAGGATGAAGACAGATGAAATATTCTATAAGCAGCTGGGAGAAGTCTCACAATCACTAGCCCTATTTCTCATGAGGTACTTCAACTTACCAGATGTCTGCTGGAAATAAAACACAACCGAGAGAAACCAGCCTAGGAGGTTCCTGGAACATCTGGAAGACAATTTCCTGACACGATGGTGAGTGAGCCAGCTAGGGAAGGCACCCCACTGGACTTGTTTTTTGCGAACAGAGAAGGACTTGTGGGTGATGTGATGGTTGGAGGTTATCTTGGGCATAGTGACCACAAAATGATTGGTTTTGATTCTTGGACAAGTAAGAAGGGGGGTCAGCAGAACTGCTACCTTGGACTTCCAGAGGGCAGACTTTGGCCTGTTTAGGAGACTGGTCAACAGAGCTCCTTGGGAGGCAGTCCTGAAAGGCAAAAGAGTCCAGGAAGGCTGGACATTCTTCAAGAAGGAAATCTTAAAGGTGCAGGAGCAGGCTGTCCCCATGTGCAGAAAGACAAGCCAGCAGGGAGGATGACCAGCCTGGCTGAACAGAGAGCTTTGGTTGGAACTCAGGAAAAAGGGGCAGGCAACTCAGGAGGACTACAAGGATGTTGTGAGGTTATGCAGGGAGAAGATTAGAAGAGACAAAGACCAACTAGAACTTAATCTGGTTACTGCTGTAAAAGCCAATAAACATGTTTGTATAAATACATTAGCAACAAAAGGAGGGCTAAAGTAAACCTCCATCCTCTGTTGGATATGGGGGGGAAGATGATAGTGACAAAGGGTGAGGAAAAGGCTGAGGTATTTAATGCCTTCTTTGCCTTAGTCTTTAAGAGTAAGACCAGTACGCAGCTCCTTGAGCTGGAAGACAGTGATAGGGAACAGAATGAAGCCCCGATAATCCAAGAGGAAATGGTTAGAGCAACCTGCTACACCACTTACACACACAAGTCTATGGGGCGAGACGAAATCCACCCAAGGATACTGAGGGAGCTGGCAGAAGTACTCACCAAGACACTTTCCGTCATTTATCAGCAGTCCTGGCTAACCAGGGAGGTCCCAGTTGACTGGAGGTTAGCAAAAGTGACGCCCATCTACAGGAAAGGCCAGAAGGAGGATCTGGAAAACTACAGGCCTATCAGCCTGACCTCGGTGCCAGGGAAGGTTATGGAGCAGATTATCCTGAGTACCATCACACAGCACATACAGGAAAACCAGGCGATCAGGCCCAGTCAACATGGTTTATGAAAGACAGGTCCTGCTTGACTAACCTGATTTCTCTCTGTGACAAGGTGACCTGCTTAGTGGATGAAGGAAAGGTTGGAGATGCTGTTTACATGGACTTTAGTAAGGCCTTTGACACCATTTCCCACAGCTTTCTCCTGGAGAAACTGGTGGCTCATGGCTTGGATGGGTGTACCCTTCGCTGGGTAAGAAATTGGCTGGATGGCTGGGCCTAAAGAGTTGTGGTGAATGGAGTTAAACCCAAGTGGTGGCTAGTCACAAGTGGTGTTGCCGAGGGCTCAGTATTGGGGCCGGTTCTGTTTGATCCCTTTATCAATGATCTGGATGAGGAGATTGAGTGCCCCCTCAGTAAGGTGGGTGGGAGTGTTGATCTGCTTGAGGGTAGGAAGGCTCTACAGAGGGATCTGGACAGGCTGAATTGATGGGCTGAGACCAACTGTGTGAGGTTCAACAAAGTTAATTGTTGGGTCCTGCACTTGGGTCACAACAACCCCATGCAGTGCTACAGGCTTGGGGAAGAGTGGCTCGAAAGCTGCCTGGCAGAAAAGGACATGTGGGTGTTGGTGGACAGCCGGGTGAGTAAGAGCCAGCAGTGTGCCCAGGTGGCCAAGAAGGCCTGTAGCATCCTGGCTTGTATCAGCAATAGTGTGGTGAGCAGGACTAAGGAAGTGGTCGTCCCCCTGTACTCAGCACTGGTGAGGCCACACCTTGTATACCATGCTCAGTTTTGGGCTCCCCACTACAAGACAGACATTGAGATGCTGGAGCATGTCCAAAGAAGAGCAACAAAGCTGGTGAAGGGTCTAGAGAACAAGTCTTATGAGGAGTGGCTGAAGTAACTGGGGTTGTTTAGGCTGGAGAAAAGAAGGCTAACCAGAAACCTTATGACTCTCTACAACTACCTCTAAGGAGGCTGTAATGAGGTGTGTGTTGGTCTCTTCTCCCAAGTAACAGTCTACAGGACATGAGGAAACGGCCTCAAGTTGTGCCAGGAGAGGTTTAGATTGGATATTAGGAAAAATTTCTTCACTGAAAGGGCTGTCAAGCATTGGAACAAGCTGCCCAGGGAAGTGGATGAGTCACCATCCCTGAAGGTATTTAAAAGATATGTAGATGTGGCACTTAGGGACATGGTTTAGCGGTGGACTTGGCAGTGCGAGGTTAACAGTTGGACCTGTGAACTTAAAGGTCTTTTCCAACCTAAACAATTCTATGATTCTGGTCGAAATACATGGGAAATGGGGGAGAGGGAATGGACGACATATGCAGCAATGCACAAGTTTCCATGTATCACTTCTTAACACGTGAGAGGCCATGATTTCTGACCCACTGATTTTCTAAAAATTGTGTTTGGTCCCTTGATTTTGCTAGCTCTGGCTACTGTAATTGCTTTTATTTTGCCAATAGGATAGCTGGGAGCGGCTGGGATGTCTGAGGATAGCTAGGGGAGTGCAACATTCATGACACTATTGATGGTTCTGCTGCTCACTGGACACAGGCAGCTCTGTTTGGGCAGAGCAGAGAAAGCTCCCCAAGCTGAATGACAGGACACGTAGCCCTCTCAGCCTTATGTGGCCACTCTGCATCTATCCCCAGGAATGATGGCATCTCCTAGGCTTTCTGAGGAGCAAGAATTTTCCAAATAGGAACCTTCTGTAGATTATTGCACATCAGTCCCTGGATAAAAACAGTTTTGGAGATTATGTGGTCTCACCTGGGCTGGATTTTAATGGTGATCTGGAAGGGAAAGGCTAATGGCCTAAACAACCCATTTGCTAGTTCTTATTGTTAAAATGTCACCACAACTCTTGATAGAATTAAAATATAGCAAAGTGAATACTTTTCTGTATTTGTATTAAGTACCCAAGTGCAATAAGCCACTTTATGGGCCAGTGAACTGGAAAATGAAATTATTGTATTAATGTGACTTTTTACTTATGATAGGAATGCATTGTCATAAAAATGACAGCATATTGGCTTTATTTTCACACCTGAAAATAAAACCAAAACAAGAAAAAGTCTTCTGAAGTAGAGTAAAAGGATGTTTGAAATTTTTCCCCAGCTGTGGCACTTTGTACATAGGGTCTGGAGAAGAGCTGGTTTATGGCTGATTAAAATAGCCTTTCAGAGGAGTCTCTGAAGAGAAAACATGTGCAGACCCTATGGCAGGAGTATTTGCTTATACATGGTGACCATAAGCCTCCCAGCCCACTTGGCCTCCAGGGCTCCTCATGGCAAGCCTGAGCCTACCCACCCAGCCTGAAGCCTCTCATGCCGTGCACCCAGTTCCCTGCCCATGCTCCAGCTCTACATCCCCTGAAATAGCCTGCTGTAAAGCTACACTATTTAAATAAACCCTCGAGTTCACAAGCCCTGGTGTCCCCTGGCTGCCCTGCTCCTGGCTGGGGCGGTGGGATGGGCCCCAGCTGCCAGTCCCTGCCATGAGGAGCCCCTGCCACTCTTGAGCTATGCTTTGTGCTGAAGATGATTTTTACCAAAGTTATTATCATCCTGTATCTGTGTGAAGGAGAAATGTATCTAATCTAATTTTATCTGATATCTTACATAATCCTTCCTAAGAAATAAATTAAAAGCATTGGTACTGGTAGGAAAAGGGGCCCTAGGTTTTAATTTAGATTTGGCTAATCATAATCCTGCCTCCTGTAAGAAGGTTTTTGTTAATATGAATTTAGTTCTTAAGAGATTTTTTTTTTTCTTAAAACCGTCTCGGTCATTAAATCTCTTACAAAACCTGATTTAAACAAGTAGACCAGAGGTGATCAAAACCTAGTATTAATCACTGGATCAGTACAGTTCACAACTGATACAATTCCTGGAGAAAGTTAATACAATCCCCAAAAGGGTGAGGAAATAGTGATGTAAGATCACATATGTATTCTGGTAGTTATTCAGATTTTAGGAGTGTTTTGACAACTGTAGATCTCTCAGCAATTTCTTTTTTTTGTAGATTCAACAAGTTTAATGAACATTAACAATTACAATTATTACTTAGCTCCAAAATTTTCTCTCACAGTGCCAAAAAATTTTAGTGTGCTTAGTAGGCCAGAGTAATGTTGGAAACTCTGAGGCCTTTATATTTTGGGAAATAGTTGCTTTTCCTCAGAAAGGTAATCATGAGCTGGCAGCTATGTGGTATCAGCAATCAGCAAGACCAGTGGTGAATGGCATGCAAAAATACTAATGAAATAAGCCTGTGTAGTAATCTACTGGTGGATGGTTACGAATAACACTGGCATTGTAAGATTTCTGGATGGGTTCATAAATAATTCACAGGCAGGAATAAATGTGTCAAATAATATATTCATAGTGATTTAAATGGCTTGTTATAGATTATGATAGGCCTAATAATGACTTCACTTCTCTGCTGTAAGTTAGTAACACCTCTGCTGACATCAGAAAAGACCTCCCAGCAGAAAATTGAACCCAAACTTCATTCATATTTTTGGTAAGTTTATGTTTCTAGGTATTAAATTAAAAGGTAACAACTAAGAGAAAGACCAAGACTACTTGAGTTTTCAGGCAGTGATCTGTAAACTCTTCTCTCTGTCACTGGTTAGTCCTACATGTGTTTAAAAAGCAGCAGGGGCCTCCTGGAGGACCTGGGTATTACTTATGAGGCAGAATTCAGGTGTCTGTATTCATTCAGCTGGTTCTTGACTGACTAGGTAAACCGCTAGCTCCTGGCTCACCTCAGCTTAAGGGTCGAGGCAGGCGTGTTCAGGATACGCTAAAAATCATTGCATTAAGAAAGTAGCCAAGGCCACTTTTATCCATATATGTAGTCAGGGAAAGTGGTCAGGCTGCCCCCTGTTTCATATTAAACTAGCAATAACGTCAGATTGTCAAACTCCCTAGACCGATTATATACCGAAGATGTGCCAAAGACTGTTCAGGAAAACAAAGTGCTGGATGGCTACTGGGGAGATGACTGTGACTTCCTTTTGGACTGAATGAAAACAAAACACAGGGTGGGATTTTGAAGATCTTGTTAACTTGCTTCTTCCCACAGCTGGGGATCTGGATATGCTGGGGTCCTGGTACCAGGAACATGAGACAGTTTCAAGGCAGAAGCCTCACTTGGCTACATGCAGCTTAACATGAGCAGTTTGGTTATAGCTACCACATAGGTTAGAGCACCAGATAAGCCTTAGAGAGCAGCACAGATGTTTCAAGACCTTCTTCATCCTGAAGGGTTTTGCACAGTCTCTCATGTGTCTCAGAATGATACTGCCTAAATGAAAACTATTTTAGGGAGGAAGTGAATACCTGCCTTCCTACCTCTCTCATCTGCATGAAGTTGGGGAATAGAATCACGTTTCTTAGTAATTAGAACACTTGGTCATGAGTGGATAGATGTGGGACTCTGGCTTCTTGAGTTGATACATCATACTGAATTGAAACCAGATGACAGAGGAGTCAACAAGTAGAAGTGCACGGCTAGACCTGGAACAAGGAAGAACTGGTCAGAGATGTGAAAGTCAGCAGGAGCTTTGGTTACAGTGAACCTAAGATGGTAGAGTTCAGGACCCAAAGAGAAGAAATCAAGGCAAAAAGAAGGACCACATCCTTGGACCTCAGGAGACCAGACTTCTTCAGAGAGAGCAGACCATTTCAGAGATCTGCTTGGAGGAATCCATGGGATGTAGCCCTGGAAAGAAAGGACAGTCCAGGAGAGTTTGTTCGTATTCAAGGATAACTTCCTCCAAGTTCCCAACAACTAGGAATTCAAAAAAAGGAGGCAAGAAGCAGGCCTGGGTGAGCAAAAAGCTCTTAACTGAACTCAGACATAAAAAAGAACAGCACAAAAGGTGGAAGCAGGGAAATGTGACCCAAGAGAACATGCTATCTGATATTGCAATGATAAGGTTAGAAAAGCTGCCTTGGCTTTTCTAGCCAGCTGGAGTTGAATCTGGCAAGGGATACGAAGGGTAACAAGAAAGGATTGTACATGTACATGAACAGCAAAAGGAAGACTCAGGAAAATGTGGGACTGCTGCTGAAAGCAGCAGGGGAACTGGTGAGAAATGGCATGGGAGAGGTCAAGGTACTCAGTGCCTTCTTTGCCTAAATCTTTACCAGTAAAACTGGCCTTCAGGAACCCCAGGACTCAGACACCAGAAGGAACAAGGAAGACTTACCCTCAGGCCCCTCTTGATTATTTCTGAACAGTCATAGCCACTGAGAGAAGTTCCAGAAGACTGGAAGAGAGCAAAGGATGCTCCTATATTGAAGAAGGCCAAGGGAATATGCAGGGAATACAGGCCAGTGAGTCTTATATCAGTCCCTGGGAAGGTAATGGAGAAAATCCTTCTGGAAAGCATTTCACAGAATCACAGAATCTCCTAGATTGGAAAAGACCT
>RSEF01000009.1:3830973-3842963 GCA_003993805.1 Himantopus leucocephalus
TGGTGGCATAGGAATTTTATAAGAGAGAACAAGGATAGCCTAAATTAATACCTGAAGAATTCATAGACCTGCTTTGTTCATTTCAAGTTCTTCTGTATAAAGCTTTATGGCTTGGATCTAAGGGAGCTGACTCAAGGACCAGCCGGAGTCATGCCATCAGTTAAGAAGCTCCGATGAATAGTCCTGAACTTCGACTATATGGGGACTTACAAGGTTGTTAAAGTCAGCAACTGTTCCCCTTCTGGGCTTGCTGACCTTCAAAGACTGCTGCCAAAAGTCTATTTGTGATTTTGATTGATGGGGTATCTTAAAGGGTTGATGTTCATTTGGTTAACAGGGGCTTCTTCAGATAGCTCACCAAAGAGAATAAGATGCCATGTTAAGTCCCCACTTCAGTAAGTTGCTTGTGTGCCCTCACAAAACGTGACAGACACTCATTATATGCACTAAAAGGACCAGTCTCTGAACTCAGAGGGTTTCCCCTCTCTGCATGACCTGTTTATTACTATATGAGGAAAGTGTGTGCAACTGATTTTGTCCATTTTTCTGGCACCTTTGGAACTCTGTCAGGACTCTTGGAAAATGCTTCGTAAAACCCTTGCAGATGTTTTTTTGCATCCTTTCAGTGTTTTCCCACAAGACGGAGCAGTTCTCTCAATTTTCACGCCTGAAACTCACATTTTCAACTTGGGCCCTGATTCAAGAAGGTATTTAAGCATAAGCTTTACCTGCTGAGGATCGCTGATGTTCTCAATTATCTCACTGAGTGCCGCCCTAAACTGAGATAAAGGGTAGATTTTTGTGGGAATGCATTATAGTTTTCTTATCCTGCTTTCTCACGTTGTATTACTGAAGTCATCTCTGTATTGCTTCCTCTATTGCTTATGGGTATTTGGTTCATTACAATGTATAGTTAGTTTGTTTTGGTTAAACATGGGTCATTAGTGATAGAAACTCCACTATAGAAATATTATACTTTGAATTGAGGGTCAAAGTATCTATCACATACATCTATCATACAGAAGTTTTATTACGCAATTGTTAAAACCTCTCATATATATGCAGCTTTTATCGTTCTGTTTAAAGTTTTGCAATCTTTTACGCAACAACTCAGTGAAAAATAAGACTTGCAGATAATCAATCTGATAATGAAAGCAAATTAGCCATTATACTACAGCAGACTTCCACCATGAATTAGTGAACTGAGACTGACTGCAGCAATGTAATGCTCTCTCTAATTACAATTCAGAGCTTCCCTTTCCAGGCAGCTTTAGAGAGGGTTTAACAAACAAGTACTCAGAACTAAAGCACCAAACCTGTGATCTACATAAATGGTATCATAAGCCTGAAAAAGCCCCAATTAAGCCACTAGTGTCTTTTAGGAAAGAGGGAGTCTCATGAATGTGTGCAGCGTTGCAGAACAATGGTATAACAAATCAGAAAGCTGAAAATATTCAGAAATTAACAGGTTGACAGGTTAAAAGAGGTTGAGATGTAAAGCTCAATATAACGCTACAGGAAACACTGGACATATCTAAGAAAAATATTTAGCTTCTGTAACATGCCCATCATGAATGACCTGTCTAATATTACTAACTGCTCTAGTTCACAAAGAAGTTTGGGGAGCTGTCTGAACTGGAAAAGAACTGGAACACATTTGAGACACAAGCACCCCTGCTACAGAGGGACCAGTCTATGACAGATTACTTCTGCAGCTGTAAACTGCAGTTATAAATTGCGTTTTACTTTACCATCTATCACCCCTGTGCAACTGTCTCCATACTTCCAAATAGACTCACAGAGTATATCTTATTGCCAACTTGCTTTCTTCAGTCAGAAAATTACCCGGGCGTGAAGTCCAAAATTTCGCTTCAAGGCTCTGACGGGAACCCTAGCTCATACACATCTTATATCTAAGAAAAGCATAGTGAAACTATTTCAAATATGCAGCCACTCACTTTACTATAGCACAGTCCTGGCTTTTTAACAGTGCATTGTTTTAACAAACTGAAGTTCATCAGTTGCTGTTATTCTCTCATAAGGCAAAACATTTAATTCTTAGCAGTAAGTACAGAGAGCTCCACAGTATGGTCACTCTCTTGTCTACCCTACAAACTCAGCTGACATTAATCACTCAGTTCTGTCCTAACTTTGCATAATTCTTATTAAAAACATTTAACATACTGGGAGCAAACAGATGCTTAACTAAAAGACAAAGTCTATGAAGAATATATCTTCTTAAAATGCTTATCTTCATTTCAAAGTCATACGGAATAAAAATAAATGAGTAGGGTACAAAAATGGATTTAGGTATTGCATTTTTAGCCCAGTCAAATCAAAAAAGTAAACATGAAGTTTTAAAAAGGGGGAGTGGGGGAAATCACCACTGTGTAATATTCTGACAGCAATTTTCTTGGGTTTGTTTCAGGAGAAATTACAAGATTCAGCTATTTTAATGATCAAGTAAATTCTCCACTTCTTTTTCTGGATCTTAAGATTCATCCTATTAGACACCTTCCACTCTAAGTTCTACTCTCTGAAACCCCAGAACTGATTGCTTATTTTAAGACAGACCATTTGGCATGAAACTTTATCTGTATAAGCCTGTAATGGGATCAATCCCTTCAGAAGCACTGAAAGAAACCAAGAGAGGAACAACCACCCAACCAAATAAGGAAATTACTGGTAGACTGAAAATGAGAGGGTAACAGATAGAACATAAGAAATTCTGGGCCCTGAAGAAAAACACATTTGCTGCATTTTAGACTCCGTTCAAAAAAGCATTTTGGCATATACCAAGTTTATCCTATTTCTGCAATACAGTTCTTAATCCACAAAATCCCCACAGAACTTCAGTGCACACTTAAGTTTTCTGCCAAGAAAGCAGATTTGTGAAAAAGGGCCTTAAACTTTGCAAAATCATTTGAATTCTATAAGGCCATTTCAATTCCTCTGACAAATCTCCTGTCTTCTCGTTCCACAAATGTCAAATTGTTGAAGAGGTTTCTCTTGTCTTTCAGATCAATCTTGTATAATGACACTCTTCATAAGACTATGGAAAAAAAAATGTTGATTAATCTATTCTGGGAAAGGTTATAAACCAGCTCCTTGCAAATAGAACAGACTGTTTCAGTTGGAAGGTACCTAACAATGATCATCTAGTCCAACTAACTGACCAATTCAGGGCTGACCAAGTTAAAGCATGTTGTTACTGGCATTATCCAAATGTCTCTTAAACGCTGACAGGCTTGTGGCATCGGCCACCTCTCTAGGAAGCCTGTTCCAGTGTTTGACCACCCTCTCAGTAAAGAAATGCTTCCTAATGTCCAGTCTAAACCTCCCTTGGCGCACCTTTGAGCCAATATTCTGCCTTGACCAAAAATTTTCTAGTCTTGTGGAAATATCATGCCCTAACATATGTGGAATGCAACAGCATTCCCTGGCCTGACTGTGCCACTTCACTCGATGCCTGAATGTCATCCAAGTTTTAGGACATCACAATCACTGCATTCAAGGTTTGCCACATTTCACTACTTTTAGTGCAGAGACAGTATTTATAACTACTTGCTAATTTCCTTATAAATTTCAGTTCAAATACCTTTTAACTGGAAGACTTACTACACATCTCATCTAACACCACCATCTATTGCTGGTCCTGGGCAGCGTTACACATGGAAACAGGGTCCATAGTCTAATCCTGCCAACCAACTAAAAGAGCTGTTCCAACTTAGATGTCTCTGGGATAGCATCATTCCTGCAGACATGGCTTACCTGGAACAAAGATTAAAGGAAGGTAGATGTTACTGAAGTAAGTAAGGAATAGGAAGAACTCTAAGGAAATTAATTCAAGCCGGAGAAGTCAATGACTTTAAAAAATCCCAATCAGGCTCCATTCCTACCCTTCCTTTCCCCAATGCTGCCCTGGCCATGTGACTCCTGCAGGAGGCCAGAGAAGGGAGCTCTGCCCTGAGCAGGAGGCATCTGTCCTAAGCATGTCCCTTTTTGATTTCTTAGTTCTCACACAACAGAAACACAGGTTTCATTATCAGACAGGTTAAGAACAGATGTCCTGCTACATGCAGCTTTTAAATGGAAGTGTTTAGAGAAACAGATATGCAACACTTGGAAAAACTTGCCCAACCTAATGGAGGGACGGTCTGTAAGAACCTAGAGCTTCCCAATTCCGGAGCCTGACAGAGCATCCCTGAAATGGAAATTCACTGATATGGAAAAGCCTGCCCTGTAATTTAGTGAGGCACAGCTAGAGAGAACACACCAAACAGTAATTTAGCAAAGACTAACAGAGCAAGAGACACAAGCCATTAAAATAAGAGTGGCATCGGATGAAGGGGTTTCCAAATTTAGAGGATATGTATGACCTTAAGGACTGTGTTTCAATCTTCTCTTCAGAGACCAGGTGTAGGAGATATGCTGCCTGAGGAATTTCAACATGAAAATGGAAGCAGAGAGCCCAGCATAGCAAAGGACAACTTCATAGGAGCCCTTAACCTGATTCTGAACAGAATAAATCAGTATTTACAAGCCTTATACAATTCAGAGTTGTTTAATATACTTTAGGTAATGGTGGTTCTTATAGCAGGTTCAGGAACAAACATTTTAAGTTTCTCTGCAGTATCTGAGCATTAATTTGCCAATCCTGATTATGCTATTCAGATACAGTACAATAACCAAGCAACCTGTCACACTGGCCAACATAAGCATCCATCTACATCTTCCTAGAGACAAAAGCCCTGATATTACAATTGGACCTTGAGGTATGCAAAAGTGTATGCCCATTGATCCTCAAAATATGACATTTCATTTAGCTGAAAGCTGCTACAATAGTCACAGAAATATCCAGGGAATATGCAGAATTTATTTTTGGGTCTTGTGGTTAACCGGGACAGGGTGGCATGGACTTTTGGGACTGAAAGCAGTCATGAAGGAACTGCCATACAGGAAAAACTAGACATTGACCCTGTCCCAGGTCTGATAGCACAAACCAGCATCACATGCTTTACACAAAGCATATATGAGAAGCCCTGCAGTTCACAGCTCCAGGGTATAGAATAACATGCCCAGGGGATTTGCCCAATCTCTCACAGTCTTTCCTGTCTTTAATATATCACAAGAATTTCTTCTTGTTTGTTTTTATGTCTTTGACTCTTTGCTCTTCAAATTCCATTTCAGGCTCTTCAGTTTCCTTCTCACACTGCCCACTCTGGACTGTGCCTCTGTCTCTAGGATTCGCTAGTGTTGAATTTCCAGTTTCTGACAGTTATTTCTTTTGCTCAAATAACCTCCTGAACTTTGTGTTTAAGCATATGGATTCACTTGCCTTTCTGCTCCTTTTCTCTCATGGTGCTCTTCCTATTTGCAGTGACAGATCGCGGTGTGCCTAAGTAGCTACTACGCCTAAACTAAGATTTTAATTTCTGTATTTAATCACAGCCATATATTTAAACAGTGTTCACATTGTTCTAGTAATCAAGAGGGGACCCCAAGCACATTGGTCATCATGTTTTCCAGTCTCTATATAATCCAGGCTGAACTTCAACTGTAAAACTCTCCTGTGAGTATGAGACAACTTGCATATTTAAATACAAGTTACATAAACCAGACACAGTCTTTAGCTACCTGAAGCAATTAAGGTAGACAAGTAACATTGGGATCACGGAATCAAATGTAGCAGTGGCCTCTAAAAAGTCTGTCTCTATCACATGGGTTGTTTTAGTTACATATATTGAGATGTTCCACTGCATGGTTCCAGGGGTCTCCCTCAATCAATAAACACATTATCCACAGATTAATGACAAAAGTAAATTGCCATATATCATCCCTCTCACATCTTCAGTATCCTCCATGGATTTGCCTCCTTCAGCTTCTATGAATTAATCTCCTCCACTCTTCCAGATCATTCATCACACTCTTTCCTACTCTAACTCCCTATCTCCTTATACCACACAATGTCTTTCATCTCTGTTGCAGTCACATTTCAGAACAGCTTTCTTAACTCTATTAATCTCTATCTCAAGACCATTCTTCTTACAGCCATATCACCTCCTCAAGTCTTTTCCTAACAGAACAAAAACATCTTACCACCGTTCCCTTCTCACTTTTCCTTGAAACATTCATCCCTAAATTTTGTCATTTTACATTCCTTTGTGTTTAGCCACTGAATAACACAAGTTACAAATACAAAAAAAAAGACTTAAATGCTAAATTCATACTGCTTGCCCAACTGAACTATACAGCTGCAAATGGACTGAAATCCACTAAATGGGAATTAAACTTTTTGTATGAAACTTGTAAATATAAAGATAGTTTACCATGTTATCTTTTAAATGTACATTTGCTTTTTAAAGGAGTTTGGAATACATCAATCAGCACATAAAATAACTAAATCATGCAAAAAGTTTGAAAAAAGGTCTTCAAGATGCAAGGAAACAGTAAAATCCCATTTTACAACAACATTATCTTTATAACATTTTGTTTACCATTAATGAACACCATTTGTTAGATCTTCAGTAATGTATCGAACAAAGACAAAAAACCTGGTTCTTGCTAAAAAAAATACTAAACATGGCAGTGAGATAGGCAGTACCACCTTATATACTACAATATAGGAGGGAAGGGCAGCACAGTTACATCAAAGATGCAAACTCATGAAATCCTGTCCATTTTCCTACTCTCCATTTATAGCTACCTCTGAAAAAAAATAAAAACCAAACACCTATTCTTAGTGCTGTTTACAGAAGAAACCAATTTAGTTGCCTGCTAAACACAAGCATGACAAAGTCCTACAGTGATTAATAAAGACTTCCCACATTGTACTCTAAAAGGGAAAGATCTTCTACTGAAAGCCTGTCACACCTACCAAT
The DNA here is from genome assembly GCA_003993805.1 of Himantopus leucocephalus. NCBI lineage: Eukaryota > Metazoa > Chordata > Aves > Charadriiformes > Recurvirostridae > Himantopus > Himantopus leucocephalus. The sequence continues at coordinate 3,837,855 of RSEF01000009.1, forward strand.
GAACATAAGATGTCCTGTATAGCCTGACTCCGATGGAACAGAGCCATACAAGCCCTTGGTAGGGCAGGGAAAGAAACAACGGAGGCAGAGGTTTCCCAGATTAACAGCTACTGGTCAGGAACATTTCAATAAGCGTAGAGCAACACCAGCACTCAGTACACTCACAATACGTGAACAGCTACAGCCACATTTCCTATGAGGTGTGTCTTAAACACCTAGGATAAATCTCTCAAGAACACATTAGTAATTTTGGAATGGACATCTAAAACAAAAGTCACTAGAAACTGAATTCCCTTAGGTGGCTTAGAAAAAACAATGTCTGCAGTTAAAGTTTTTAATGAATTGTTGGCTTATTAATATGGAATTAAATAATTAAATAATTTAATTTATACAAGAAAAAATCTTACACTATAATACATATTACTACTACGGCTTTACATAGCCATCAGCCTATATACATTTATCATACTTCCAACATACAGAATGCACAGTATCTTCACAGTCTTAAATATCACCCGATTATAATTGTTTTCAGGAAAATCAAGGGCATTTAAGCCTGTGCATGTACAAGGGACAGGGGAAGTAGGGTGACCAAGAAAGCATGGTAAGAGAGCTGCTTTTCTTTCTGTATGCCTTTTTAGCTGCTTCCCACCATGACCTGGTCTCCCTTCTGTTCAGTAGCCACTTTGCAGACAGGCATTCCTGGGACATGAGTCTAAACACCTTTCCTGTCAGGTTGGTGGGTAACATTTTGTTCTCCTGCTGTGTATAGATCAGCTGTTGAATACACATTTATTTAAAAAAAAATCCACACAAACCCAAACAGCAAAAGACTCAAGTTTCAACTTTCATGAAGTGTCCAATTCAAAGATCATTGAAATCAGATGCTGGAGTATCATTCATCCATGTTCCTCTAGACATTTCCTCCTCCTCTTTCTTAGAACTCTGGGTTTAAGAGTTATAGATTTGTCCAGACATTTTGTTTCCCCCCACATCTGGTAGATCTAGCAGGCTCTCCTTCAGTTGCTAAGAAGCACAGATGTATTGCAACTCAGAGCTCCAGCATATGTGCAGCGTGCTGTATAGCTGTGCTCTATGCAATAGAGCGACACTTGCAGGAAAAACTGCACTTAGTGCTGCTCTGCTGAAGCAGAGGGGCTAAAGCATTTCTGAAGTCATTGCTCTGCAACTAGCCTGGACATTCATTATAAACGACATTTCCCAAAATGTTCAGGACTTCAGAAACAGGATGTTTGTTTCCACACACAGAAACACCAAAGCGTTAGCTTTGAGTTCAGTCCCTGAGTTCAAACAACATCATTGTCAGGAATTGGTAATAAATCAAAACTGGCTTTGGGGATAAAAAAATGGCAATGTCCTTAAAGATTCTAACAATATTTCTCTTCCTGAGTCATTCCTTAAAATCTTCATTCAAAAACACAGAACTAAACTCATCTTCTTCCACAATACCATAAAAAATGAGGCAGTAGCACTAGGATTAATATGGCTTTCTATCATGTGAGCTCCTAAATAGCACCAGGACACTACAAAACAGCGTGAAGGGAGTTTGCCAGAAAATGAGCTTTATTAACAGGAGCTTGAAACTTTTGACCTTTCAGAAATATCAGGGACAGTGAACAATAAAAAAACCCTGGTAACACAAATCAGGTTGTGCTGCTGATGTCAAAAGAGGGTTTTTTCCAAGAATAAGGAAACAGCAACAAAATATGAACTACTATATAGAAGACACTTAAAGAAAAGTGAACATCACCATGTTCACTTTTGTTTCACCAACTTCCACTTTTGTTCACTTTTTGTTCACCAGAATAAACTACCATCGATAATCAACTAATTATAATCTATTTGCCTCTTCAAAGAGTACAGTCTTATACAGGAAGAAGGTCACAGATCCTATCATGTTATCCAGAGTCAAGCAAATATACCAAAAGAAGCAGATACCACTAATGGGGCATTTCCAAAGATTCTCATTAGTATGGCTACATCTGTACTTGACTGACGTAAAATATGATTCCAATGCCACGTAAGGAAAGATGCTTTTTGACAGCAAGTATCAAATCCGTATCTGGCCCCACCAAATAGTAGCTAGTGTTTTATGAGGTGTTTGTTATCTATGTTGGCAGAAAACAAAACCTTTTGCCTACAGACATGTTTGCGCATCACAGTCATACACAATTCTATTATTGATTTACCTACAAATTTCCATCGTCTTCCTGTATTTCCTTTGATACATAGTTACTCCTTGAGGTCAGCAGAACTTCCATTTCTTTAAAACCTGGGTAAAACACATCTTTTTCATCTGTTAGCTCAGGTCTCCCTCTACTATGTAGCAAAATCCCTTATACTCTATGTTGACTGTTGGTCATATGCACAAAGTTAATGAACAACTAATGAGTTAACAACATTCACTTACTGTAAACAAATACCTATATTATACAGTCCCAGACTGTAATGTAAAAAAGCAATCTTTAATTAAGCAATTAAGAATTTAAGCCATTAAGAATTGCTTAAGAAATTAAGCAATATTAATTTATTTATAGTTAGCCCTACTGAACCCAAAGGGACTGCCCATGTGCACACAACTGAACGTGTTTGTGAGTACTTCCATCATTTGGACTCCTACTGCACACACTTAAGATAAAAAACTTGAGGTCAATTTCTCCTTAAATGCTTGCAAAACTAGTGCAATTTCACTGGAATCAGCTACTGTATAGATATGAAACAGTAATCTGAGCTTTCCTCTTTTTCTGCATCCTTATTTCCCCACCACCAGTTTCTTGACAGGCGAGACATTTTTCTAGTGACAGGCCAGCAATTAACCTGCTACCACAAAAGAATAACAAAGAGTAAAACAAAATGTGAAAAATGAAAGATTCATCATCGGTATCGCAGGAAAATCTAGAAACAGCATCGTTTCCACTGGGGCTCTTTTCCCTATGGTCATATAGCCTCTCCTGTACAAATACAGTGTTGTTCAGTTATTACTTCAATTTCAGGATTTAATTTCCTCCTCAGCGCTTGAGATGCAAGTAGGAAGGAAAGCAAAGAATGAAAAATTGAAATAAAAGTCACTACACAAATCTTTTGCTTTACCTTGGCTGATGAACCAAGAGCTGCAAAAGCTTCAGCTACTTTCCCCACTCCCCCCAAGTGAAACTGAGTCAGTTTTGTAACCCCAGTTAATTTTTTTTTCTCCTCAGAAAACTGAGTGGTTTGCCTTGGCTTTTATTTATTTTAATTTCTCACTAACATGTTCTGCATCCTCAATGAAAATTAAAGCTCAAAACATTTCCTAAGATTTCAACCGAAATTATTTTCGCTGCACAAACACTTACGTTTATTAATATCTCAAGCAGAAAACAACACTTTCACATTTTGATTCAAACACCACTGTTCATTGAAAAAATATTTTGCCAAAAAACCTTGATGCAATTTATCAGTACTCCTACACTTTCCTATTTCTGGAAATGACTTTTTTCCCCCCCCTACAAAAAATCTGCCATCCAAATTCCACAAACGCTTTCCAAATGTACGGGTGGTATTTGCCTGCTGTGCTGCGTTAGCAGTGAAGGACCACTGCCCGTATTCAGTGAGCCCTGTGCGGCTGAAGGTGAGTGCAGCCAGACTGCCCGCGCCCAGGCACTTGCACATCGCTGTTGAAAGCTCCAAGCCATCTAAGCAGTTCTTATAACGACCACAAGGCCACAGGCAGAATGGTGCTCTGATTATGTGATGTTTGCTTTTACTTCACCCAGCTCTAACCATCGCACTTCACAAGTTTTATCCGCAAATAATAATTTCAAAAATTCTCAATAAGCATCTCTGTACAAATTAAGAAATAGTTAAACAATGGGCTCAAAGTCACCAAGCCAGTCTTTGACAGATGCCAGGAAGAAAAATATACATTTATATATACAAGTTAAAATTCCCTGGTGAAAATTGTTGGCTTCCTTTGTGCTATCTGTGAGTTATAAAGCACTGACCATTCAAAACACATATTACGGAATCTTAATGTTGCAATTTCACACTGGCTCTCCTGATCTAAGAAATATATACCTGCTTGAGTGAAATCAGCCTGGCTTATGTTAGCCTAAACACAAAAAGCTAGTTTCAGGCAGAACAGGCACCAACACAGGGACTACATCAACAGGAACGTTCACCTGGAGAAAGAGTAAGGCACATGCAAATGCTACACAACGCAGGAGGTCCAGGAGGCAGCCAGAGCCCTCAGACTAATAGGTGTCAACTAGAAACGGGCCAAGATCTCTGGATCACCCTAATGATGCAGCAGGCAGATTTTACCAGCAGCAAACACGCTGTATTAAACTATTGTCCCCATCCCATCCCCAGCCCTCTTGTAGAAGACCTGAGACACAGGAGGCAGGTGAATCTCTCCTGCACAGAAAACATGTTCTAAGAATATGATGTGATTTCTACCTCTTACAACAGCCCAAATAAAAACTCCCCAGACACGTCTGTCTACAGCAATAGTTTGTACAGATGCAAAGAAAACTGGAAGGACGGGAAGAGAGGAGAATCGATGGACCGGTATCAGGAGTCCAAAAGCTTAACCGAGAAAAAGTCTATTATCAGAAGCCTTCAATTCACTATTCGAAAAACTACACCTGCACTAGAGAACTGTCAGAACTGAGAAAAGCTTAAAAATGACCAAGTTAATGAGACACAACTGCCATTTACAAGCCTCTATTAATCCCAGTGGTGCTCAGCCAGTTCTACTTAGTCCCAAATGAAATTAGTCAAGCTTTTGTGAATAAAGATTGAGTAAAAACAAAGTTATGACTTAAGGAATTGGCCCCAGGATGTCAATTCACTCATGAAAATAAAAATTGGGCCCCGCATGCACACAATGCTTATTAGTACTATTAGTACTTACTTGCTGTTGAATAGGCATAGAAACGCAGACTTTTTTTTCTTTTGGACTTCTTTTTAGGCTGCTGTGATAAAAATGCCTTTAGACAAATTACCTTTGCAAAACTATAAGTAGACAACACATCAAAGCAAGCTACCAAGTGTTTACACATTTAGGGTCGTAAAAATTTGTAAACACACAAGCACATTTCAAAAAAAAAA
>RSEF01000009.1:3843963-3854007 GCA_003993805.1 Himantopus leucocephalus
GTATTTTTAAAACCATACAGTAGGCATCCTCACATCACCTGCAGGTATTTGCTGGGCAGCTCTTCAGACCATACGGCTTCTCCAATTCCAGGAGGTCTCTAACCCCAAGACCCCCATGAAGTAGAAGAATAGGACTTCCCTCCCACCTGTAGTTGACCTGCTTATTAGCACCAGGAAGCAAGAACCCAACCTAAAACAAGCCACATACACTGCAGGTGACTCCCCAGCAACATTCCTTCAAACAGGTCCACATGGTATTTTCTCTTTTCCATAACAACGCTGGATGAAGGTGTGTCACAAATTCACAAAAGGTATACATGATTAACGTGGTGAGAAGAAAATGGAATTTATCTTCTTCAAAAATTAAGCTGGAGATGGAAATGGCGGTAATTTACAAAGGTGAGGTTGACTGAACTTGAAAAGGTGCTACCTGCATTGACTTGACTAATCCTTTGGTGTCCACTGTGGTATGATAACCAGTCTAAGGAATGCAGTGAGCATTAGTGACAAATTCCCTCATCTGATACAAATGATACAGTAACTGAAATGGCTTCTGCAGACTGTAATCAGAAGTTAGCTGGCAACACTGGATGGTGGGATGCATGAACTTCTTAATGCATTCGATAAGTTTTCATTTTAATTGCTCTACTTACAGTTGCATCTTGCTTGCTTCCCCTCACTTAATGAAGCACATCAAATCCAACCATTCCCTAACTTCAGTCTAGGAATTGGATTATTTGTTTTTATCTTACATTATCAGTGTGGCTGTGACAGTCATTGCACATTCCATCCTGACCTTATCATTCCATTCTCCCTGTTTCGAGAAGGCTTGTCACTATTTTTTCATTCATAGAATCATCTAGGTTGGAAGGTACCTTGAAGATGAACAAAGTCCAACCATCAACCTAACACTGCCAAAACCACCACTAAACCATGTCCCTCAGCACCACATCTACCCGTCTTTTAAATACCTCCATGGATGGAGACTCCACCACTTCCCTGGGCAGCCTTGTTCTAATGCTTCACTAGCACATTTTTCTCTTGTTTTCAGTTGTACAAACGCATGCATCTTTGCAATAGCAAAGATGTCTTATTTACTGCTACCAAACTAGTTGTATTGATTAGAACAAACTCCAAGACCGTGTTGTGTGTAAAGCAAGTACCAAGCAAAAAGAGACTGCAAACCCTTTGAATACATGCTATTTAGCAATTGAATTAGAAGAAAATTCAAGAGAATTTAAGAAAAGAGAACTGTCTAGGCTTTTCATTTGGTATTAAAGTTGACTAGGCACTTAATTCCCTTAGGCCCTTTTAAAAAAACTTTACATTTAATAATTAATCCTGTATCGACTTTACCTTTCACAGAATCTTGTGCTCAGTAGATTAACATGGGAGCCAGACTCAGACGAACTGCTTAGCTGTCTGTGTCTTTTTAGGTAGCATCACTAAAGTAGGGTCAGCTATCCTAAAATCCCAAGGCTGTAATCCAGAAATACAATTGCACTTGTGTACCTAAACTCAAGGACTATACAGTCTCCTCAGCACATGGTTCTATCCCAAATTGCCCAGCCCTGGGTGAGGTAGCCATTCAGCCGGCCCATAGCAAGTATCTTGCCTCAGCATCTACTGCCTCCCAGCTATCCGAGCTAGCGCCAACTCCCACTGCTCCTTTGGACTGGGCTATGGGCATACACAATTTAGGACGGCTGTCTTTATAAGGCCAGTTAATTTTAAGAAATAACTTTTGCGACAGTGTATTCAGCAGACTTCTCCAAATTGAGTCCTGAAGGATCAATTCCACACCAATATGAAAAGTAAGTACCTAAATAGTTTGATTACGTCAGAGAAGCATATTCAATAGCATTGAGATTAGGGCTATGTAGATCCATCTAGCTCCAGGTAAGCAGCAGGAATGTAAAGATCTGAGGTAGAACATGATGTATTCTTGTTCATGTTGTAAAGCTGATACCACACAGCACAGGTGATGTGAAATACTGCCAAATTAATGTTCCTCTGGGAACCCATTATTCTTTGAATTTAAGTTTACCAGATTTTATCTGTGCAATCTTAGTATTGTGTTAACGTAGTTTATCTGTCTCTGCTATAGATAATATACTCCTTAATGGGTAAAAAAACCTGAAAGAAGCATTCATTGTGTACAAAAAAAAAATCACCATGATATGGATGCTTCACAAAGTCATTTTAATACATCTTGGACCTCAGCATGACCCATTTCTAACAGATCCACATAAAATAATAAGCTTTTAATTTCCTCCTCCAATGTTTCTCAATATTGTATCATTCTTTCCCATCACCAACATAAGTACAGCAAATCTTTAACAAATGACCTAGAGGGTTCTACAACATTTGTTATAAGTTACTTAATAAAAATGTTTTATTCACAAGCATCTAGAGAACTGTATGTTGATAGCCTTGAAAAAGGGTTAAAAATGCAACTTGGATTTCCTAAGGGTTTCATTGAAAGATCAACATAAATAGTAATAAGGACCCCAATTTAACACACATTTAAGGCAGGCTGTAAATAAAAGTTTTAGAGATAGAAAAACAGTAATTCTTAGATTGAAAAAAGGGGAGATTTTGAAAGATGAGACAGCCAAATAAAATGTATTGGAAGCATGCCCAGTTTAAAAATATTTTTCATTTGTACTGTTTCTAAAGTATAATACAAACAAATCCATCCTCCTAATTTAACTTATCAATAATGCACAATTAATTCAGCTGCATCTTGGGCAAACATGACATCTTTCTATGAATCAATCTCATCTCTTCTCTCTGTAATCAAACACGACAAAATTTGAATGTACCTTTAGAGCTTGGGTGCAGATTCGCAGTGGTAGCAAATCTGCACAGCAGCATTGATTTCCATGGTGCAAGGCTGATCTGCACCAGCTGAGGGTCTGGCTTTTGGCCGGAAGCTCTATTAGGCTGGTATAAAAAAAGCTAGGTATTTTGTGGGGACATCCATTTCACTAGTCCGTTTCCTACCGCCTCCCCTCTTTAAATTCAGGAATCTCTGGACATGATTCACACTGCTTATCTGTATACCTCAATGCTGAATGGAAAAAAAACCCCAACAATTACTCAATTCAACATTGTTTCCCTCAATATGCACCACGTCTTGGTTTTGGTGGGGTCTTTTTTCCCCCCGAATGCCAGGGCATTGCCAGAATCCACACTTCAGGAAATCCAGCGGATGGCCTGTTTGAAAGAATGTCCTTGTAGTCTATACACCCATGGCACGCAGCGCTCTGTCACGCCTATGAGCAGCTACGTGATCTTTTCACATTGTGACACGCTGCTCATTTCAGGCTCCTCGTTACAACACTGTTCACATTATTACATTTGACAATATGATACTAGGCACATTACTTTGCAGTACCATTTAGTGGTATCGCTGATATCAAATATTTATTCAGACCAAACTGAAAACCAGCATGATGAAATGCTGTTCATTTTTTAGGCAGGGAAGTTACCCGGACATGAAGCTCTGCTGACAGGTGTCTGAAAGGAGGCTCAAAGGATCTACCAAGTTCACAGGATATGTCAAGTAGGTTGAGGGCATCACGGACTTCACACCAAATAATATCTTTAACAGAAATAAATAATGAGACATGCACTGATTAAAGACAATAATTCCACAGTGATTTTAGCTGTGTGATCTTTGAAAATTCATCGAGATCTGTGTCTGCTTAACTCTAACTTTCAGATGAATAGGTCTCCTATGAACATGGCTTGTGTGCCATAATCCTATTTTTCCAATATCTAACCATTTCTACATCCTTTCCAACCTTCATGGCAATAAAGGACATTCTTGCAAATGCTGTGAAGAGCACACAACTACCAAATCTACACACAGCCTGACACCAAGGCTTGAAGACAGGAATTTTATGCTCCTTTTCATGATCTGCAGCAGTAGCGCTGAAGCCCGTGACAATGTTTGAGTTTAAACACCATTAACATAACCCCCTGTCTTTTTAACTGAGAGTTGGAGCTGTCACAAGGACAGAAATGGTAGGGAGAACAACGAAGGAGACTCACAGAGATATAGAAGTAGAAAGGGAGAGACGAGGATAGAAACACAGGACAGCAGTAAGAATTGCCAAAACCAGAGCACGTTTTCTTACTAGGGAGTAATAAGGAAGACAGCACTAAATTTAATCCATGCATACACAACGTACCCTTGGCAGGCATCCACTGCAAAAAGCAAACGCCTAAAATGAACTTAACTCTTGTCAGCAAGGTCATAAATTGGAAGAATTCAGGTATTTGTCCCAAAAAAAGCATTTGAAAGTCATGACTTAATCTTCTACGTGAAAGAAACAGCGATGGTTCTGCATAGCAGTACGTTACGATGACTAAAGCTGAAACTGCATTGAGGAAGCTACAGCTCTACGCTCCTTCCATAAACCGACCGTGGGTTTCCATTCCACGCTGCCTGTGCGCACGCACTCCCAGCTTTGCAGACTGGAGAATGTAAAGGTGAATGTAATGTGCTCTATGTGAATCAACACACTTTGCAAACCAAATGCTGCAGTTCAAGTAACTGCATGCCCTAGTCTGAATAGAATACTTAACATCAAGTGACTTAAAATGCTGAATTCAATCAATTGATACTTACATAATTTAAAATTATTGCTTTAAATTATTTTGAAGTTTTGCAAAAACTAATTAGAAAACTGATGGTGTGGCAAATCAAGATTAACCATTAGACAGAACTAACTTATATTTCATCCTGCTGCTGTTGATGAGATACCTCCATAAAACTTTTAAGCTTCCACAGAGGAAAAAAAATTGGCCTTCAATCATCCTTTGGTGGCTTTTCAAGGTTGCAGCTTCATCATGCCAGAAATACAATGACACCCAAGTTAACTCTGCACGAGACGGCTCATGTCTGGAAGCAATACAGCTGCATTTATTTTGTCGCCGTGCTGCCAGACTTACTCTATCAGGTCAGTACAAGCTGAGAGATCTCTGATCCGCAGGCAACAGTGTCACTGACCTTTCTTCTCTCCATTACATCCATACTGGATGTTCTCACAACCTAAACTACATCTGTTTTGAATAATCTCGTCTATCTTGGTTATAATCTTTCCCTTTTACCACCTGGGATAATCAAAGCTGACAATATTCAGAACTGAGGCCCTGATCCTAAAAGCATTAAAAAGCAGGTATTTTGTTCACCTCCACCCACAAAAGTTTCTATGTTTCATAAGAATATGTAGTAACTGGGATAAAGTTATAGGCATTAAAGTGGCATAAAAGCTCGTGCCTTTAAAATAACTACTTCACTACTAGCTAGAAAAAAACCCTGTATTTTCTAAACACTAAGGAAAATACCATTGAACATATTTTTAGACTAGCCTGTCACAATTGAAATGAAAATGCATTTTTAAGATAAGCTTTGACATCTAAACCTTTCAAAATCATTGTACTGGTTTAGGAAATCCCTGAAGACTACAGAATGCAAACGCTACCAGCCTTCTTGGTGTATCCTGCCTTTCTTGATCACGTTGAATATTTCAAAAAAGAATGCTGCCACCAAATCAAGCATGGGCTGTTGGATGTCAGCTTTACACGAGAATCTGCCTTGTGATCATGGCAATAATGTTAATGAGGCTTCCGTCTTGTCTTTTATTAGAGACATGAAGATTTTATGTGTGCAAACCTGAGAAAAACTCATGTAGGTCAAATTAGAGAAAGTTAGAGAAAACTAATTAGAGAAATAAGTTTAAACTATTTTACCTCAGCAATTTAAGGCTTTGTCTGTACACAAAAATCAGCACACAGCATGCTATAGTGTGAATTCAAGATATACCAGCCATTGTATCTCAGTCTTCTGAGGGGACACCCAGCGCATCAATCATACACTTACGTGCTTGGAGTTGAGAAAGCTTCTGGCAAGGGACCTGCAGCACACTGTGCATCTACACCTGGGCTTCATGCTACTGGTTTGTCTCCCTGTGAGGAGTCCAAGGCCACAGCCGCTGCAAAACAGCGCAGCAAACCCTATCAAGGTCCTGATCTGGCTTAAAAACAACCATTTGTTTTGCCAGTTTACCAACAGGTTCACAATACAGCACACACACACTTGTGCAAGCACAAGGGAGGAGGCAACACCGTGACAAGAACCAGCAGCCTGGGTATATGGAGCAAAGAACTACTCCCTCCATGGGCACTGCTGCCTTCAGATAAAAATGAAACAACAGCCTGAAATCAAGCATACATGGTTTTCAGGACCCCTCTTATCTGAAATTCTCTTACATACTATTAAAAACATGTAATATCTCTATAGAAGTCTTTCTGAAAGACTGAATTTTAATCAAAAATCCTGGATACTAGACACATTCTCGTTTGTTGATTTGTACCAGATTAGATGGTTTAAAACAACATCTGTAAATGGACCTTGTTGTTTGCAAAGTATCACTAGTGAAGAACAACACTTTAGGTCATTTTGTTAAACATCTGCTGTGTTGGAAAACAACAGTGTTGGAAAAGGGCACTGCAATGAGAAGATTTGGAAGAGGAAGTAATGTTTGTTTTTCTGAAAATCCCTTGAATGTTTGAACTTAAGTCTTATTATGGTCTGAGTCTCAGAGAAAAATATTATGGAGAACAGATACTTTGGAATGAATCCTTGTTTATTCATGCCCATTTATCAAACCCACATGTATACAGTAGCTGAATAGAAGATGGTTGTAAGTACTTAAGTCTCTCACAAATAAACTCCACGCACAACTCACAATGCATCATTTAAAGGAAAAAGAGACCAAGTTTGCAGAATAATGAACTGCTGTTCATTATTCAGCTGATTTCTCTTAATTTTAGCTTTAAATTCGGTCAAATCCTTTAAGCATGTATTTATTTTTAAGAATGCAAATAATCTCTTGGAAACCAATGGAAATACTTGCACTTTAAATTAAACACATGCTGGATTATGTTGGTGTTTCCGGACCCTGGGAATATATTCTATTGCTGCTTTTAGCCCATGCCCTTTCTACACACGACAGACATTTGCTGCACACAATTCAATACAAGTAAAAATTTATGCTACATTGGATTTAGATACCTTACCTGAGTGCGTGACTCTACAAACACAATTCTTCCATGAATCACTAGAGATTAAATTCAAGGCTTTCTATAGAGATGCTTCCTCTAAACTTACCTTTGTATTACAAAAGTTGGAATTAATTTCATTAGTATCTATTTTAATCATATTTATAATTCATAGTTGTTGCCAAGCTTTCTGATATTTAGCAAAAATGATTTTGACTAAGACATCTAATATTTTTAAGAAAAACCAGTAACAAAAAGAAAAGTATCTGCCATAACTTCCTGCTTGAAGCAATTCTTTGGTCTCATGGAGAATGTCTTCATAGTTTCCTAGCTCCTCAATGACTTCCCATGAAAATATTTCTTTAAAATTTTAAGCCAGTGAATTCAAGCAGGTGGGGGGGAGGGCTGCTGCACACACTACAGGTGAGACTGTGACAGTGACCAGCAGGGATGAGGGACAAAGGACAAACTCTGTTGCTGAATCACTGTACTGTACAGCTGCAGACAGCCTCCAGTGTAAGTTCCCCAGGGATCAGTTCCTGTGTCTCCACACTGACACATGTACAGCTGTCCCTGTTTTTGGGGGGCAGTTTTGTGTGTGGTTCATTTTTTTTTTTTTCTCCTTTCCTGACCGCAGTACCCTGGTGTCATATCCACATTAATGACCCACTTCCATAAAGGAAATGCATCCTGGGCTCATAAACCTATCTACAATATGCTATGATCTCTAGTTGGGAACTCTTGCAACATTTCCTACCACAATGCCATCCTTTGAGAGGCAAATCACAAATGAAGTGTTGTTATTAGAGCCCCAAAAGACTCGGTTCTTTCGAGTTGGGTTTCTTAAAGTCAGGTTTTAGTATTCGTTTTAGGATTTATGTCATAGCTGCATTTTTTTGAAGTAAGCTTATTTCATTTATTCTACGCCTGCTGTGTGCCGTTCTGTGATACCTGTTGCAGGATTCCTTTGTGTGCTGTTTCTGAACAGAGTAATAGGCAGTAGTGTATTTTAGTCCACAAAGAAGAAAAAGGACCAAGAATATGTTGTTCAAACCACAGCATATTAATGCACTGATTTCTTTTCCTGCATGCCCTCGCCTCTCTAGCACTAGGTGCTAACCTGTCTTGTTGCCATCAGCTATATCCTGCTTTTGCAGCCCTGACTTTGGTTATCATTCAGAAATGACCGAAGGAATACCAATGCAGACACCGCCAGCATTGAGTGTGATTACACCTAGATTCCGTCCCCTCTCCCATGGACCTGACCCCACTTGCCTGTAACTAACATCATGAATTCTGCTGCACATGTTAGTTGCAGCTACAGATGAAAGGAATGGCACTTTCATATTGCTTTACCTGCCATATAACTCTTCACGCATATTTTCACTGGAACTGCCAAAAATACTCCCTTCTGCCCTTTGCAGTAGAAGAGACTGCAAGACCCTGGCTTAACACGTCATAATCGTGTTCAGTCATAACCATGATCACAGTCTTGGCAGACAGAGATCACTGAGCAGAGGCTATACCAGCAGGCTCTACTGACTTAAAGCAGTTTGTTGTTTTGTTGTTTGTTTTTGTCTTTTTTTTTTTTTAAGAGTTACAACAAAGCTGTATCACAGATAAGATTCCTGAGCTGGGGACATTTTCCCAAAGGGAAGCGTACCCAGCCATCACCATTTCACACAGCCTGCCAAGTCATCCTAACACGGTAACACACTTACATTGCAGTTGATCTGGTCTGTATCTGAACACGAAAAACAAAGATTTCAACTTAACATTTTAAAAGGTGCCAGTCAATGTCTCACATTGGTAAGCACATTAAATTATTGATTTCTCCAGCTGACATGCACATCCTTCTCTGTACATTTATCTTTTTGTGTCACACAGCTAAACAGCCAGAAATAGGAATATGCAAAATAAGTTCAAAAAATATCAAGATAAATATCTTACTACTAATAAATCAAGCGCCCTATCATCCCTCCACGGATATAGAATGAATTTGTTTTTCTGTGTTTTAGGTCTGCACTTGTATCACCTCAACAATATTAAACACAGGTATGTATTTCTTTAAAATGCATTTCAGACTCATTTTTAATAAATACTGACTCCAAATTACTCACCCTCAACCTTATCTTAAGCTGAACTAGCCCAGTTTTTTGCAACCTGTTGTGCTAAATAAAACAGGTCCATGGCTCTTAAATTTACAAGGCAGTATTTATATCACAAAGTTGAAATACATGTGAATATGTATAAGTACCATGAAGTGTGGTGCTGTATTAATGTTTCCTCTATTAAGTGACCAGTATCAAGAGACACCAATACTTCCTAGAAAAAAAGTAATTTATCTTACAAAAGAAGTGGAGTTTTGCCATCAGCCAACTGCTGATTATTTCAAAGCACTCAGTGTTACTCAGATTATAAAATGACTGGCTGCTGGCCATTGTATCCACATTTCACTGTAATTTCTTTAACCCTCATGCTATTTAATTCTTTGTATTACCTTTGCATATACAGCCCTGATTCTGAAAAGATTTGTTCCTGTTCCTTACAAGGAGCTCAAAGGTCAACAAATCTACATACAGCACATGCATAATCACACGCAGCAAGAGTGGGCACCATCAGGATGTAAGTTACTATGCAACAGGAGCAAATTCAATGTTTTGAAATCTCTACTTTCTGCACGTGAAAGATGAAATAAACCTTTGTAAAATCATTTGAAAGTCTTCATTAATTACAGATATTCAACAATCACAAAATCACCCCCAGGGTTATTTCATGACAGCATAGAGTAACTTACTATGCTTCCTCCATGCTATTACTTCCTACTCCAGGGCGGTGCTAGCATGTTTCCCAAAATTACAGTGCTAGGTAGCCACCTCCTGTTCTTTTAAACCACTATATCAATATGTTAATACCATTGCAAAATCTCAGAGATCTATATTATATCCAATAAATTAAAGCTGATTTAAC
>RSEF01000009.1:3855007-3886642 GCA_003993805.1 Himantopus leucocephalus
CAAAGGGTCATCTTAATACTAAATGTTAATTATGGTAACATATTGTATCAGCTATTCCAATTTCAAGCTTTCTGAACAGAAATGACAAGGTCAGGCTTCCCTAGTGATGTTAAAGCTTCTGATAGCTATCAAAAAATTGAAGTGCCCCAAACACACTCAAATATTAAGTACATGCCACTGAATTCACTGAGATGAGTAATACTAAGTTTGTTCACATCACTAGGGCATGGGTAATATTGCATTTATTTCAGAGTACCATGCTTATGAAAAACATAATTTAATTACCTGTCCTCTGATCTTTTAACGCCTAGAAAGAGACTCACTCCTTCACGTTTCTAGGTCTAGCAATTTGCCCATTTTCAGGATGAAAGAGATGATATATTTGCCTTTTACGCTTTTTGGGTCTTCAATATACTCAGAATTGCTTTCATACCGATACACACATCTTGTCTAAACTTGTAGAATGCTGTCAGTTCCCTTGACTAGGACATGTCTTGTGTTGGGCATATTACTTGAAAGAGAGACCTATGGAGGAGTGAAAATGTGAACTTTCATCTTTTTTCAGTTTAGTTGCAAACCCTCATGCCTGCAGTTTAACAAGAATGCTCTCTCAAATTCCAGCTCTCTGAAGCAATAAGGAGTTCCAACTGCATAATTACTAAGCCAATCTCCTGTCTTATGTTTTATACCTTGGGTTTGAAATTTCTGATTAATATGAAAACACACTTTCAAAGGCAGGAAGAGCAGGCTCTGTATGAGTAAACTAGCCAGAAAACACAAGAGTTCATTTCTCAATATAAGGCCGCTGAGGGAGTTTTCTCCTTGTCCTTAAGCAAGCCAGCCACATTTTCCTAGGTGTGAAGGGCGATATATTGCTTTAGCATCTGCATACGTACCTGAAGTTTTTAACTTTTTCATTTAATGCCCTGTTCTTAAGATTGTTCTGATCAGAAAGCATTCAACTGGCTATTACGAGAATCCAAGCAGCACAGTATTGAAGTCTTAATTTTAGTAAAAATCATCCCAGTGGCTCATTACTTTTCAGTTTTGTTGCTTTGAGCAATTCACTGCATAAAGTAAATGATGTGTAAAGTGAAGAACAGTTCAATTTCTATAGACTATTAAAACAGGAATATGGGAGGTTGGGAGTAGGGAAAAATGGTCATGCTGTGATAGAGTGCTGGTCCATTTAGAACCACTGCATATGTCTGAGTTTCTTTACAGAAAAAATAAAAGTTATATTGAAAAACAAGCTCTCTTTAAAAAAGTATTGTCCATTATAAATCATACTTTGCAAGATATACAAAATACACATTATCCTTGTCTGAATCAAAATAAACATGTAGCCTTACTAGTAGCTTGCAGCATTTATTGCCACAAGATAAATGTATTTTATACAAAAGAATTTTAAAAATCACTCCTTTCCAATATGAATTGCCCATTGTTTCAAAGTCACAAGCTCAGATCAATAAGAGCACTTGATTTCCTTTCTCTGCTTAGCAAGCATTGAGTCCTCTCTTAAAAGAAAAGCCAAAAAGCAAGATCCAGGATGTACATCAATGATGTTCCTAGGAGGAGGATGGCAGCCAACATGCTATGGCAGCACAGGGAAAGAACAGTCTGTCACTGCAGGCTCAAAACCCAGGCAAGGAACAGGAAAGGTGAAAAGACTGGTGTCACCTTCTCCACAGGATATGGCAAATGACAACTATAAAATGGCAACTTTGTCCACTGAAGGGAAGTTGACCCCAAAATGCTGCTCCTTAGTGCTTGCTATTTTAACACTTCTGAATATTCAAATAGGAAGACAGCCAAAGAAGTTTGCTTAGCCTTATTTCTCAAGTACAGTCACTGAAAACAAGCTGATTTTTAGAATAAAGCATTAATAAATAACAAAACGATTGGGAAATGGAGGATATGAGATTCAAAACAGGAAAAGCATAAGTAAAACTACCAGAGACTTTGACTACATCACTTCTTGTTCTATAACATTAATGGACTATTACAACAAGCTGCTTGTTCTACTCTCAGAAAATATCTGAAGATTGACTCTCTACCAAACCCACTGATTATCAAGTCAGGAAAACAGATTATTCCATTTTAGGAATGTTTTCCTAAAAAGGCAGCTGCTGTAGTCTAGCAATTGTTCAATTTGAGAAGATAAATTCAGACAAATATTGCAAACCTCATACAACTCTCAAAAACGTTGTGCTCTCTAAACCTTTGCTGCAGTAAGCAAAAACCAATTATTCAATCTCTCTGAACTGCAAAAATACTTGGATTGTGACTATACAAAAACACAGTACTGCAGTCAAGACTTTGTGATATTATCAAGTAGGCAAATCAAAGCCAAGCAGAAATTTTCTAGTGACAGATATTCATTAGAAAACCCTGGTTCGGGGAATCAGGGCTGATTGTTCAGATCATCTTGGGCTTGATAGATTAGCTCGTCTGTTATCTCTGGGCTGCGCTGCATTGTTAGTCACAAACAAGCTTCTGACAATATCCTCTCCTACAAACACACAGAACAGATCTTTTAAGGATGAACTTGAATTACCTCCCTTGAAATCAAGGTGGAGTATTCATCAGGCTATGAGGGTACTACTTAAGCTGCTCCTATCAGAAGATGAGTGCCTAAACCCTTTAGACTCCTATCAAAACCCCATGCTTCAGAAGTCAGGACCTTCCTTCCAAAATCTCAACCTCCTTGCCAGGAAGCTCTGACTCTTGAAAAAGAAGTTTCTCAATGAGGAGAACGGGATTACTGCAGACTCCCTCTTCAGGGACATCGTTAATACACATATTGAACCTTTCCAGCTTTTTTTTTTTCCTCCTTCCTTCACATTCATCCACATCTGCAATAGGAAACTCCTTCCCATCTTCCCCAAACTGTAATGTCCTCAGTTCTCACAAAGTCCAAGCCCCTCTTTGCCCAAGAACTTTTGCCTGCTTTTAAAAGATCTCACCTACTGCTCACTATATGCCTTCAGAAACAGAATTTCACCTATTTGATCCAAGGCTTCACGCTAGGGAGATTTTGGATTTCTTCCTTTGTTCCTACAGGCTCAAGGTATCACGCAATTCTTCCTCAGTCCCAAAAGCCACTAGCCCACTATGTTGCTGTGAATGGCCACTTACAAATGCAATAAATTTGGGGTCCTCTATGTGATTCCAATGCACTGCTGGCACTCTCTAGCCTTCACATACACAATTGAAAACAGATGGCCAAAAATTCCTTTGCTGCTGTTAAGCTGGATTTTTCACTACCGAGAAATTGACCTGGAAGACCTAAACTAAAGATGCATGCTGTTGACATGGCACATGGAAAACCTGGAAGAGGTAAAGCTCTCAAAAAAAATCATTCCACTGAGCACTTCTGTGTAGATTTCTTTGTAAGCATTCTTTAGGTGGCCTTGAGTCACCTTTATTTCAAGATGTCCTATAGAAAAGAGGTGTGAAATCTGATGCTCTTCACCGCCAACCAGTAACTTCACCCAGTTTAGAGGAAAATAAGTTTTAACTGAAAATTGAGAATTCAGTAGACAACAACAGGAACAGACATATTGCTAAAATTGTGTTCCTAGGGCCTTACCTGCATGTTCTTAATTTTGCCTTCAATAGCACTGTGTGTTTACAAAATTGAAGCCTACAGGTCCCATACAAGGTCTCTGCTGAAAGATTTAAATCAAGGGGTTAACACACACTTTTCATATCTGTATTTAAAGCTCTGTAACTTAGTACTACTGTAATGATTATTTTCTTGTTTGACTTACATTCTTTGTTTCACTGGGACCTAACAAGTTAAAATTGTTTTGTTTATTTAAAAATACAGTCCAATATTTTTGAAAACAAAAGAGACATTACTTTCTTTTATTAGAAGCTGTACTGAATGAGCAGAATTTGTCAGAATGTACTAAAAAATGCAAAGAAATCATCAATAGGCAACATGAGTTACCCTACTGCCAAAAACACTAAAGCCAACCTAGTGCAGCAACCTCACAGAGATTTATTGGTCTGGAAAGAGTAAAGAGCCTCTCAAGCCAGAAGATGTTACTACTTGAAGAACTGCATTGGATCAAAACACTAGATTTAATTTCACTACGGGGACTCAATGGAAAGCATTGAATTTACATAGGTTTTCTTTCCCCAGAATATATGAAGTCGGCATCTGGTTTCTTTTATTAAAAGTAACTATTTTTTTGCTGCCCCCCCCCCTTTTTATTTAAGAATAGCTCATTGTTGTGCTGCATAGCTGAACTCAATTTATTCTGTAGGAAGACACATTTAATATGGATTTAATAAATAATATGACTGAGAAAGTATTTAAATATTATTTTTATCAGGAAATTCTGCTGCCTAAAATGAGAAACTCTCCAAGACTAGTTTGAGACATTTGACACATGCATGTAGACTCTCAGGTGTGGATGTATGTGGATGTTTTGGGATGGGCTGCGGTATATTTTTCGTAGTAACGAGCCACTGAGCACTTATCTTTTGATACCCTAATGCAATAGCTGCATTTTGATTTGAAAGTGCAAGGAACAAGTGCTGCTAGTGCTGACCTATCTGGAATTCTAACATTATGAATAAGAATCTCTCAACTAGAGATATAACTACAAATCATGCTGTTTCTGTTTTGGGGTAGATTCAGTTATTCAGAGATGTTCAAGAACATTCACAGACTTAAGATTCAGCCTAGCTCCGATTTGAATCTATTTACAATTCATGGACTTTAAACACTAATCCCACACAGGGACAGCAGGGATTTCCCAAGGACCCTGTGATACGCTGAATGGGTTCTTTTGGGAAGGATTGCCACACTTCAGGGATATTGATTGAAAAAGATTTCATTTTCCATTAAAAAAAAAATGGGAGGAGGGCTTTTTCTTTTTGTGGTGGTGTTTTTTTGTTGGGATTTTTGGTTTGTGGGCTTTTTTGGGGGGGTTGGGTGTTTGGGGTTTTTTTATTCTCCTTGGCACCAGCCAAAGACATATACATAAACTTTTGATGAATTCTCTTCCTCAACTTATAAGCAATAGTGTCCATATTACCTTAGCACAATGTGCTTTTCCAGCTATACAACACATGGTATAAGGTGATTACTCAGACCTTAGAGTAAAGATGTTGCATAGAGAAATCTCCTTGTGTAAATGAAATCACAACACCCACTCTTTTTGGCCTACAGCTTAGGCAAGTTCAGATTTACTGGTGCACATCACAGTTATTTATGATGTTTTCAAAACAGATCTTAAGCAGAGCATAAGTGATTATACCACCTTTTTTTATCATTCTTCCAGGAATGGTTTGTGATGACCCTCCCATGCATTTCAATTCAATCTATAATGTTGTGCTGACTGCACAGTGTCCCAACTTAGAATATTTTTGAAATAAATTCTGGGACTTGTTCTGTGTTACAAGGTTAACAAAACCCAACATTTAGACAAGCCAACCCAATTCAAGTCTGGTTAAAAAAACAGAGCTGAAGCTACCAGATGGTTTTCCACTGTAAAGGATATTCATGCTACTTCTATTGAATTGCCACCTCTAAACATCACATACAGATCCATGTTTTAATTAATATGGTTCCACCAGACAACATCAAATGGTCAATATCACTGGTGACAGACATGACAGAAATACAAAAAAGGATGACATTTCAAGTAGCGGAGTTAGTTTTGCTCTGTAAAAACTAAACAGAATGAAAAACATTCAGGACTTTTTGCTTCAAACACAATATGCATATTTAATAGATTCATTACTTGAAAAAATTGAAGAGTAAACCTCTAATTCCTAAAACCACAAGACCCTCCTCTCCCTTGGAGGGAGCACAACCAAGGATACATCCAAAGATGGAATCTAAACAGAGTCCAAAATTGAAAATAAAAGAATGACTAGCTCTTTAAGCTTATAAGTTATGCTGAAAACAAAACAGAAATAGCATCCAAATACTAATAAGAAAAGAACGTCTTCACACTTACAGCTCAACACAAGTATTAAAACAGTTTCAGATAGTTTCATTACCCACACCATGGATCAGTAACTGCATAGTTTTTAAATAGCAAGCCAGGATGTTCTCCATGTCCAAATTATTCTAAAGGTCATCATAAAGGTTTAATTCCATTTTTATATCCAAATCTTTATTCAAACAAATTATCACACATGTGAATCAGAAATTCAAAGGTTAGCATGTAAATAGACTTGAGTTACTTAGCTCAAGAGCCCTCAGGCTGTTGAGACTAATATCCTGGCAGACCACTAAAACTTGTACAAAATCAAAATGGTTCATCTACAGAATATTGAGTTATTTGGTCCCAAATCAACAAAGAACCTAAGCATGTGTCTATCTTTAAAGCGCATGAATCTAGGGCTAAACCTGTCCTGTGGAGTCAGCGAGTTCACCATGAATGGATGTGGAAGGAAGGAAGACAAGAATGAGTTGTCCTTGGGCATCAAGCAACTTAATTGGCAGAACAAGAATACATTCAGTGTTTAGATTATTCCTTAGACAGGCTATACTGTACAGCACGGCCATCTTAAGCTGGAAGACCCCAAGCATCTCAAGCTGATCTGCCTGCTGCAGACACTCAGTGGAGCATACTGCACCCATGCAGAGGTTCAGTCCAGCCAAGAAAGCTTAGACCAGTGATGACAGATGTGAATGGTTACACAGAAAACTGGACAACTAATTGGAAATGCTGTCAGGAGACTGAAAGCATTGGCTGTGAGTCCACAGCATGTTGTGAAGGAGAGACACCACCCTCCACAGGGAGGGAATGGTCAAACAAGCACCCTTTCCGCTCATCATATTAGCATGTGACTGGACAGCACTAAACGAAGCATGAAAATACGACATGACAGTTTACTGCGTTATGATCAATGCTGGTTTTAAGATGGCTGTTCTGCTGCATAAAATAAAAACACTGGGATATTCACTGAAGAAGAAAAGTAGGCTTTAGACTCAGGTGTCGACAGACAGTAGTTGCAACCATGCCACTGCCTCCTAGGAAGGAATGTTGTTTTAACACTCTGAAAAGCTTCAAGTCTTCTGAGACACTATCCAGGGTATTGTCAGTGCAGAGGGCACCTCTACTAAAAGGAGGAGTATTATCTTCAGGAAGTCATCTTGTTTTGATATTATGTAGTGGTCTTTGGCCTAGGCAAGAATGAAGTAACTCAATCATGTTGGTGATGCTATCTGCTCAATTTCAAACAACCCAATTCTTCTAACCAGGCAAAAGCTGCAATTAAGCCAATGTTCCTGAAAGCAGCATAAAGCCAGAGTGCCCCTGCAGTCTTTACATAAAGGGGGTTCTTGCATGGTACCTTGCACTCTACCAATGGCAGAGTAAAGCCGCAGGAAAGCAGTAGGGGCAGGCAGAATAGGGCAGCAGACAGCAATATGATAGACAGCTGCATTCCTTGAGAGTCAGATAGTGTTTTTGAAACTTCTTCGGCTCTAAGCCCCATTTTTGTTGAGTTTGAAACAAACATAGCTGTGCAACTCAATTTTTGTCTCAAGTTCCCTAGCCTGTTAACTAGGAACAATGCAGCAAAATCCCATCCATTACTTTAATGTTCTTTCATGAAAGAAAAGACAATTCATTCTGCTTGCAGTCTCTTCCCTGGCCTGAATGCAGATGTGTGGTGGTTCCCCAACATTTCAAATCAAGGAAGAGCTTGGATACACTAACGGAGGGGACTGCCTCCCTCATTCTTTGCTCATCTAGCAGCCTTATCCACTGCAAGTGGATCCCAGGTTTTCACAATTTTGGAATACTGCATGACAGGACTTTTTTTTTTAAAAACAACAACGCAGATGGGTATATTCGTGTTTGACTGTTTCCTATCTGTCAGGCCTGTAATCTCATTACACAGATTTTAAGCAACATGCTAAGGCCAGAACAGCTCCATTTTGACCCC
This sequence comes from Himantopus leucocephalus, assembly GCA_003993805.1. Classification (NCBI taxonomy): domain Eukaryota; kingdom Metazoa; phylum Chordata; class Aves; order Charadriiformes; family Recurvirostridae; genus Himantopus; species Himantopus leucocephalus. The sequence continues at coordinate 3,862,928 of RSEF01000009.1, forward strand.
TGCTTAAATAGGACCTTGCACTGTACCACCCAATGCAGCACATGTTCTGGTGGCACTTGATATGACAACAGTCCCAAAAGGTGCATTCCTGAGTGTGCGGTGGGAAGAGTGGGTGGGCTGGAAATAGGGGAGGTTGTAAACCTGCCTTTTGCTTTTAGAATTTCAGTTTTATTGATCTTGAAATAACAAGTCACTAAGAATTGCTACAAAACCCATCAGTCATAAAACAAGATAAAAAGCAGGCCTACAGAAGAAATGCCTGCTTGAGGAAAAGACCTTGATGATGGCTTCGGAAATACAAGAAAGCACATCCTTAAATAATGTTTATAGCCTCAAAACTGCTCAGTTCAGACAGATTATAAAATTAGATAAAACTATCTATTGCCTTGAGTGATGACAGGAAAATGAACGTTTCATCCTCTACAGAACCAGGAATCTTCAGATAAGATTTGTCTCTGCCATCACAAGATAAATCACTGTGGGTCTCATGCTGCTGTAATTTACACCAGTTATACCTAGTGTAACTCAAAAGCCTTCACTCAACTTACTCCATCTTCAAGTAGCTAAGAGAAGAATCAGTTTTCAGATAGAAAGAGATAACTAAGAAGTTTTAGAAGCCTTCATTAGTTCTTTGTGTTTTCCTTGAAGCTGTGCCATCCCTGGGCTTATTTTATCTTTGCTATTCATCAGACCATTATTTCCAAGCATACAGTAGGTAGATGTGTGGGTAAGTATTTCTTTTCATATAGTTATTTCTACATGTCTTATTTGTCCTTGAATTCCTAGCTATTCTTTTTTGCAACAGCAAAATCATTGTTGAGGCTAACATTCTCTCAAACCTATTAAATATATTTAGAAAAAGAAAAATTGGGGGAGGAAGCTTTGCGAATACTAAAAAGATGATGACAAACTTCATATCCCATTAGAAAGTGTCTAGATTACAAAGCAAAAAATTAAAACAAATTCTGATTTAAACCACTGCAATTACATTTCCTATTCTCCAACTGAAAATATACCAACTCATTAAAACACTCCACTCAAGTTAATAATACACTCAGAAGAAACAGCAGCTTATGCTAGCAAATGCCACTTGCATGCGGCATCAGTTCAGGTCTGCAAGAAACAGAATGACTGAACCTCAACATCCACACGCACAGCTCCCTGTCAGCAGGCCAGATTGCAAATAGGCTGATTCTGCTTCCATCTTAAATCAATGCTCACAGTGCTTAGGCTTACTTGCATGAAGTATCAGAACTCAGAGTGCATGTATGCTCTACTGGATTAGTTTGATGTCAGGTACATTGCTGTACCAGCCATAAACATCTCAAAATAAATTTGGTATTGACCAGCAATAGCTTTGCTGAAAGGATAGCAGACTGAGGATATTGGAAAATTAAAGGTTAATAGGGAAGGATGGCATCTGTTGCTAGATGAATTAACACAGTTGGAAGAAAAAAAATAAAATATTTTAGACACAAAAGTCCTTCTTCAGACACAGAACTCTCAAGAACTGTGACCAAAACCAGTCCACTTTCTCTATATTTGCCAATATAGTTGGGAAGGAAACAAAGTATCTCACCTCCTCTTATATCATTTGCAGAATTTACTCTGTGCATTTGAATATCAAAGTACTGCTCCTCTTCCTCCAGCTTTTCCAAATTTTGCTACCAAATACAAAAGCAGTAAAAGTAAGGCAGGTGTGTCTGATCACCACAGTCTTAGAATTGGGAGGGGAGGGTGAAAGCATATTTTAGCTGCTATATTTAGCATGTAAGCTATAATATTAAAGTGTAACAAGAATATTTTATTTTCAACAAAAATTGACTACACTGGATTTTGGTTCTTTATACATCTAGTTCCTCTGCTGGACTCAGGTCTCCATAGATTGTATTATTAAATCCAAATGAAAAAGAGCATGGGCCTGCCTCTATTTCTATACATAAAAAAATTAAGTACTGATATCTCACATGTTCTTTTGGCACTTTCTGACTTCCTACCACCCACAGCAGGAGTGGATGAATGATCTTTCTCACAGGAATCCATTTTTGTGAGTTGCACTGCAGGTTGCCAGGAGAAGGTTTTAAGTAATGAGCTCGAGCTGGCTCATACCAATTGAAGTTCACTCATTTGCCACTTAGCAATATATTCCATGGCACATCCCAATAAAGTAATCTTCACTCGGGAAACAGAAGCCTCCCCTCTTCTTTGGCATTGTAATTTAAAAACTTTAGTTTCATTCTATTCTTGGAGCCAGGGTCCAAGCTCAATTAAATCAGTGGAAAGATTACCAAGGATTTTAACTGCTTTTGGACCAAAACCAAGGTGAATGCTTTATTCAGTTTTGTAAAGACTGTAAAAAATAGTCTATATAAATAAATCAGAGAAGACCATTTCTCATTCCTGTGATTTCAGGTGAAGAAAAAAAATTCTTCTTGGTAAGAGCTACTTTGTCCCACACTGGCAGTATATCCACCTGCTAACATCGGCCATCACTGTTCAATAGCTTGATACTCAGAGAGCACCTGCATGGGTGAAAACTAGCATTTTAAAAGTGTATAAATCCTTACAGTAATTCCAGGATGGCAATGGCTTCAGTAGAGTCTTCTCAAGCAAGCACACTTCTGAATCACTAGTTTATTTTACTTCCAGTGCACAGATCAACTCCAATTATTCCAAACAGTACTGAAATAAGTTACGTACATGAAGACCAAGTTATCACTTTATGCTGTTTTCTGCCTTAGGTCTGCCCCTTTGCTCCAAGAAGTATGAACAAGACTTCACAGGAATACAAAAAGCAGGATCAAGTGAAGGATGTGCCTGTGGAGTTGCCCACAATAGGTCAACTGTAAGACTTATTTCACGAAGAGCAAGAACATGTGCATATCTGAAGCCTTCGATCAGCTTTTATACATTGGCAGAGTCCGACAATGAACCAAAGCTCTGAACTGCAACTTCTTGCAGTCAAACACCTTGGTAGTTCACATTATTATCATTTTTAGGAAGCAAACACTAACTCTACAAGAATTGTCACTGCTGCAGAATAAGTAGGAACCAGATAGTGGTGGTAGAGTCAGAGATATCTCTGGAGGAGTTCTAGGTGCATTTTTGGGGCAGGGAACACAGCCAGAGAGCACTCTATACACAAAGGTGCGTAGAGTCACACTATAGTGATTCTACACCCATGTAAATTCATTGCAACAACAGGGTTGAGCCAGCATTGAAAAGAGCATCCTGCACATGCCCAGCACCATTGGAATCTCACACTTGAAAGCAACGCCTTCTTTACAGGGCCAAAAACCCATGGGATGTTATTTCATTCTTATATATACCCTAAGTACATTGGGCCACCCACACAATGACATTACATCAATTTAACTTAAGCCAGTTTAAGAAGTTATTCTTCAAGTTTGAGTTGCACTGGTGCTTACTAAAGGATGTATTTTGCCTTTAGTACAAAAAAATTTTAAAGGAGTAATGAACTACTTTTCATAAGTAGTCAAAAAAAAATCAATAGCAAAGTAGTCTGGGCTAAAAGGATTCACCCTCCTGTACACAGTCCGCTGTTTCTTTAATTTCACATTCATGTGCTAGTGCCCCTAAAACTTAGCTTTTGTTGGCAATAAATTTGGGGATGTTTACATTTTCTGACAATTGTTTTACAGATTATTACAGTCGAAGAAATTGGTCTTTCTGGAGCATACCATTTAAAGAAATAAAAAATGAGAACTATTCCATAAATGCGTTCTTTTATATTTGTACATTTACAACTACCCCCAATTTTGTGGGCCATTATTTTGCCTACAGTGTTTTATATTTCATGTTTACAACATATCATATGCTCCCTTTCCACTAAAGTTTAATGAATAAGGAAGGATGCACTGTGCTACAGGTGAGTTCTGCTGAATCTGAATAGCCTCTTTCACCTTATGCACTATGCAAAGAAACGTGCCTCATATTTAAAAGTTTGTAAGAGTATATTTCAGTAATAGACCTACACCTTTCTTTGCTCTTAAAACAAAGAAAAATCTCACATTTAATGTTAATCCCATACCTACATGACAGGCTGTATCAAAGTAATACTATTTGAATGGCTTCAGTCCTTCAATGGACATGGCACCGCTGAAACTACTGAGACTCCCTCCCACCCTGGCCCCAGCTGACCACAGCACAAATAGTCCTCTTGTCATTAGGAAATAACCTGCATTTCCTAATAGCACAAAGATGCCGTTTTCCCTCCTAGCTAACAGACATGAGCTTCATTTGTCTTGTCATACAAAGACAAGAATCGATTGTTTAGACGCATCTGGATCATTCCCTGTTGAGTGAGGCATAGAAGCAGTCCCGATTTGTAACTTTTCATTTAGTACGCAGAGGAAAAAAAAAAAAGCAGCTCTTTGCCACATGCAAAAACATTTCCTGTATGGGTAGAAATAGAAGAAAGGTTTACCAGAGATATTAGACCATATTTTCTGCTATGACTTTCACACAACAACCTAGGCCAAAGCTACTAAGGAAAAAAAGCAGGATATAATACATGAGGAACTGATTAAATGCATGTAGAAAGGAAGTTCTAGCTTGGATAACTGGTTTTGGTCTGCTGGTCAGCTGTATTTCTCAGAGTGCTATTCATCCACCCACAATTACTACCTATCCAGCTGTCTGAAAGCTGCTTGATGGATCCAGAGTCAAACAGAACTCCGCAGCTAGGCTAGGGCAAGCTAAGCCTGGTCACAGAGAGAAGGAACCAGAAGTGGTTTCTGGAGCACCTTCTACATGAGGTGCCAGTGGGGCACAGGGCCTCAAGCATTCCCACAGTCAGTGGTCACCTATGGAGAACGCCGATTCTAGAAAGAAGCCAAGGAGAGGCCTTGTCAGAACACAACTAAAAGGGGAAGAAAGGGAGATCTAAAAGCTCCTTGTTTCTACATGTGCACCTCTAAAATCCTCATAGCAGGTATCTGCTATTTATTTTTGTGGAAAGGCACTATTCCTGTTCATAGACTTCTGTTTAAAGTGAATATTATGAAACCTAACAAAAGCAGTAATAGGAGTAAAGAAATTGTTACTTCTACAAACATACCTCTTTCCCACAGCAATCTAAAAGAAGTTAAAGGAAGCTCTCCCAAGAAATTGACAGCATAAATCGGGAGAAGTTACATAACTGCAAAATAGTCACAGCAAAAAGCGTAAGAAGAACTACCTGTTAAAGCTCTTCTTTCTAATAAGAATCCACTAAGACTTGCATCAGTGTCTCCATTCCAACCAAACATCTGCAGGGATCCTAATTTTAGCACGGTACATCAAAGACAAAAGTTTTAATACAGGAAAAAGCCAATCTCACAAACCTTTCCCTTTCTGATTAAAGATTGGGAGCAGATGTAGTTATCCCCAGCAGGACAAGGCTGTTGGGTCCTCTGAAAGCTGACACAACCCACCCTTTAGTAGCTGTGAGCAGGCCTACAAGACTGAGGGAAAGATTGGGGGGTGGGATGTAGGGAAGACATAACACGTAAATTGTTTAATTACAAGTCCTATTCTCACATTATTGCTTAAGTGAGCGGATAGCCCAAGATTTTGGTGACTGCCAAGACAACTGTTAATTCACTTCTGTCAAAAATAAAAAGGTCCCAAAGCCACCTGGATCGACGGTTTTTGGAAACAACATAAAATACGTGATGCAGTGGTGTAATACACAGGTGACCAGAACAGTACCTCATTCAAAATAACCACTTGCCAGTAATTCAAAATAAGCCATTCTCATCCTGGAATACAGACACACACAAGGAGTTAAGGGGTTGGAGTTCACACCTGACTCTAACCAAACTGCAGGTCAGTCTTATTCAGCCAAGCTCCAATTCCCCTTAAACCCAGCTCTCCCATGACACAGCTATAGAACTTCATTTCAGCACAGTCTGGTAGAGCATTGTTAATTACAGAAGAGGGAATAACAAGCAAATGTTAAAGAGGTCATGTGTTTATGCACATGTTTTCAATATGTCTACTAAAATACCTACGTTTGGTTCCAAGATGAACATGAAATGCTACCAAGCAGCTAACACAGCTACAGTGGCAACTCAGTCCTCCATTTAGACAGTAAATTCGACTGGAAAAGCAGGCAGAAAATTCCCTCCTTTCAAATAAAAATGGCACTGGTGGGATAGAGGCTATCTTACAGAAAATCAGTAAGGCCTTATAGATCATCAGTAGCATTCAGATCGACACCAAAAGCAAGAGCTCCACGCAACATCTGACGAACAGTCAGAGTCAATGGGGAGCTGCTAGGTAGCAGCACTAGCTAATCGTTTCCCCAGTAAAATGGATAGGAAGTATGCAGAAGATTATATTTACAACCACACAAGTCTTCCTAATTCCTAAACCTAGAATATCTGAATTTAGACAAAATGTCTTAAGCTTTCTGCAGGGATGGTGATAATTACAGATCCAGTACCTCATTAAACCTCAACTCCCAACAAAATAGCACACAAAACACATAATCCAACAGCTACACTTCCAAAATATTTACACTCCAGCTGCATGGCCAGAAATGTAGAAAAGCAATCCAAACAGATGTCCATGAAAAAGGCACAGGACAAGGAATCCATGCTAACTTCTAATCTGATGTATTGCACATATCACTTCACGGATATTTTTGTAGACGGATGATGAACAGCCATTTCAACTTACGGTCAGATGGAAGAGTAAGTTTTAGTGAGAATCATGTTCCCATACAATGGATTTGACCAGGTATCTCTACAGTTACAACACGGCAGTCTACTTTCACATTACTTTATCTCTGCATCCTTATAAATTTCAGTCTCTCACCACACTGTCATAACACTGGTCCAAATACTGCTTCAAAGCAACTTTGACAGCCACGCCAAGGGGAGGAGGGGAGAGGGCAGGAGGTGGCTCAGCTGTTCTGACACACAATCATCCCATTGCAAATCACTGATCCTAAACTATGGCAGAGCAACAGGTACAGGGACAGCATTCAGTGAAGCATTTGCTGCTCTGCACATACATTCTTCCTCCTCTCCTCCTTAAGAGAGACACAGAAGGGAAAAGCATAAAGGGGAAAAGGGGAAAATTGAAGAAAAAGAGGTGAGAAATGACTAATCTATGTATTTGTCCAGTCATGCTGTCAGTGGCTGAAACATACAAGCGTACAATTACAGAGCAAGCATACAAGCAGTTCTCCTTTCCTTACTTCCAAAGTTTGCTACAATTCTAAAAAGTTTTGAAAAACATATTTTTCTGAAGATCAATGCTTACATGAATAAACTCACTTAAAATCAAGTACACCTCTTTACAAACTAAAGTATCCTCAAAGCCTATCCGCTTCAACCGCAATGCCCCCAACTGGTGGACAACCTGAGAAGCCTTGACATTCTGGAGAAACAAAACTTTGACAAGCAAATTTTGAACTAAGATGAAGCACAGAAACTCTGAAATCTGAGCTAAAAATCCCAATATTACAAATGTGCTTGTAAACACTAAGACTAGTATCTCTTATACTGAAAAAGATGATCCTATTGCTTTTACACACCCTCCATCTGTCTATATTCCTCTGTCTCTCATGTTACAGTAACACTGTAATCTTCCTGGGACTGGCATGGTTTCTTAGGTTTTTATATACAGCACAGTGAAGTCCTAGCCCATAAACAGAATACCACACTTGACAGCAACAGCAATAAGTCATTTTCTGTTAATAACTGGAAGAAAAAAATATTTATCCCGTACTTTTACAACTATGCACAGCACACCTAACAGTTTAGCTCAGTAATGCATTATGTTACACAGCATTACTAAAAGGCATATATACAAATGGCTCTAAAAGTAAAAAACAAAAATACATCTGCATAACAGATTGTGAATTAATTTTTCTGAAAAAAATCTGAATAATTTAAGGCATTCCACATTTGCCTCCTAAAATAAGGTAAGAAAATAATGAAAGTGTATTTCCTATGCCAGTTAACCTGAAAAAATTCTTTTCATCCATTGAGTGCCTACAGTTGGCAGAGGAGAGCACACTGCAAACTGAAATGCCACACTTATTACTTGGGCAGAGCTGAGGTTTGAATATATTGTTTTCTCCTGAACTTGCCTTGAGATACCTGCTCTCTTAACCTTGTCAGTCTTGCTCAATCATTTTCTATTTGAAGTCTCAAAATGCAATAGTGAGAATGAAGTAAGGAATTCCTGTAAATCAGTCCTTTTGCATTTAGTTCATTATCCCCACTGTTTTTTCTCCTATTTTTATTGAGTTGCCCAACAGTTTCAATGTTATAGTACCTACACTCTTGCTCAAAGAACATCTAAAATTTTACGTTTAGAAGTGGCCTGAAAGAATGCCTTTCCTGTTTTCAGTCTCACAATAAAAGGACTTCCAGTACCTAAAGGGGGCCTACAGGAGAGCTGGGGAAGGGCTTTTTACAAAGGCATGTAGAGATAGGACATGGGGGAATGGCTTTAAACTGGAAGAGGGTAGGTTTTGATTAAACATTAGGAAGAAATTTTTCACTTTGAGGGTGATGAGACATTGGCGCAGGTTGCCCAGAGAAGCTGTTGATGCCCCATCCCTGGAGGTGTTCAAGGCCAGGCTGGATGGGGCTTTGAGCAATCTGGTCTAGTGGGAAGTGTCCCTGCCCATGGCAGGGGGGTTGGAACTCAATGATCTTCAAGGTTCCTTCCAACCTAAACCATTCTATGATTATAAAACAACAAAAGGAATTTAAACAATCAATCACCTTAGGAGAAAAGGATGTGTAACTGAAAGCTGAATTATCATTGAAATAAAATTCCCCATAAACTTAAGTCAATGGTCCTCTTTTTTTTATTCCAGGTAAGTTTCAGGCAGGAACTATCTTTATACACTTACACTCTGATTCAAATAATCTTTATCAGAACACATTGCTTCTCAGATCTTCACCGACATTTTTTTGCAAAATGTCAGATTAACTTAGGCAAGCGGGAACTTGGGCTTGATCACACTGAGAATGACTTAATTTCATAAGATTTACTGAAGTACTCACACAGCCAGTAGCAGAGTCACTGGGATGACGGACTTCATATAATTAGAGATGAAGCAGTAATGCTACAAGTATGGAAATGCCATGTCAGGACAAAAGTGAAATAGAGGGAGAAAACCACCCACCTTCTAGTCCACAGTAAGGAGGCCACTGAAATCTCACAACATGGTTGCAAATGAAGTGTGTAACTAGAAGAAAGAGGACACTAAACAAAATCCCAGAAACATGGTCACAAAAACATTGCCCTCAAAACAGGAACTGTGTTAAAGCCTCCCCAGGTAGTCAAGCCCTCAGATTCATTTGCTCACTCTGCTTTTGCAGGTTTTTGTTAATTTTCTTCTTTACCATTTTCTCTTGAGCTATCTTTGTGTTTTCTTTCTATCTGGACTAATTCATCATTGATTTGTTGGGCTACAGTTCCACCATGCTTTTATACTCTAGAGATAGGACCAACAGCCTGACAAGGTACTGGAAAGAACAAAGAGGAAGAAAAATGTAATTATGACAACAGACAAATGATATATTGATAGAGAGATATAAGATGACCGAACATATGATGTATGTGGTCCTTAGATTCCTTGTTCTAGCACCAATATGCCCTACCCACATTGCATGAACAACAGTTATAAATAGATAATGAAGAGACTGACCCTGCCCAAAATTGCTTACATTCTAGGTATCAAATGACAGCCAAAGCCAGACAAGCTCAGGAAGCAAGTTTACATGATGATTATAAAGGCTAAACAGATGATGTCTTACCTAGATGATTTGCTGTTTCCTTTTAAATGTATTTATGTATATTTCTCTCACCACTTCACATAGAATTTTACCATCCTTTTAAAGCCTTGAGCCTAACAGTTCTGTATTTAATTACTTTTAAAAATAACAAAGATATCTAAACAGTATAACAATTTTGCTTAACAGTCAAACCACTATAATTCTAGTAACCAGTCAAAAACTTTGATACTCATAAGTATACAATGATTACCAGTATAAGCTTCTGGCAAGACTAATATTATCCAGTTATACACAAGCACAGTTCTGCATACTGCTTTCTTGGAAAACAACCACACACTATTTCATGAATCAAACCTGCATACAATATGCAGGAATGCTTATAACAGTGAATTACTCGCAATGCTGGTGACTCCACAGTATCGCTGTCAATTGCCAATTGATATAAGGTCATTTCAATGTAATAAATNAAATCAAACCTGCACACAATATGCAGGAATGCTTATAACAGTGAATTACTCACAATGCTGGTGACTCCACAGTATCACTGTCAATTGCCAATTGATATAAGGTCATTTCAATGTAATAAATAAGACTTGATAAAAGATTTTCCTCTGCTTAAGGAGAAATTCACTATTAACAATATAGTCACTAGTTTTCGTTATCCTATAAAGACTTCTGTGGACATGATCTTCATTACTAGATATGGTTTGCAAGATAGTGATTTACATTCTATGGCTATGATTAAGTGTTCTTCCTAGGTTTTCATTAGATTTTCCATTTTATGCTGTCATAATAGCAAATTCAAGTCATCAGAATTTTCTGATGAAAGAGTGTGATTTCCTCCATTACTCCTCCCTTTGATTTTTCCTGTGTTCTTTTAAAGACTAATAAATTCTTCTTCCTAACAAGCTAAATGACAAGGCACAGCAGGGGGGATACATTAATGCAATCAGAAACGCACAAAAATTACCAAGGTCAACAGTTATTTACATTAGTAAAGCAGTTAGGGATGCTCATAAAACACCAGGATCACAGGTACTGTAGAGATCCAGGATAAAGCATAGTGCCTGTCTCAGAGCTGCCAATAAAAGGAGAGGCAAATGACAGCCAATAGATAAACATACACAGGGGAGGAAGGACAAAAAGGGGCAAGAGCATAACAAACCTGGTCAACATAACGAGCAGTGGATTCAGCATAGATTGGGTTGACCTTTCACAAGTATTTTGTTTATCATGACTTTAAGGAGAGTTAAGAATGGCATTCAAAGGAAGACAGTGAAGGCACAGGCGATTTTTTACAGTACACGCTTCTCTAACATGAAAGACAGCACAGGAGAAAAAACACAAATCCATCTAGATTTTTATATTCAGTGAACAAAAAGGCTGGCATTACTGGCCTGCGACGGTAACTGACTTTTAGATCATGAACCGCAGGTGACTAGCAGCAAGGGCTACACTAGAAAATACAAGATGAAAGGCATATTCTAGATGCAGGAGGGTAGCACCGTCAAGGAAACAACGCGATCAGGAGTTTGACCAGGGAAATTATCTTTTTAGCAGGATTCAGATAATCCTGAAAAAAAACAGTGAAAACAGTAAAAACATTGGATAATTGATTTTCATAATGTATAATATGAGAGATTAAACAATATGGGAGAAATCAAGAGGCATGGAGACTCTTAGAGAACAAGAGAGACTAGGATGAACTGTACACATTCATTTCATGTTTAATATGCACTAAAGAAGTTTTAAATATGAAGGTTTATTTGGTTGGGGTTTTTTCCCCCCCACATTTAACTTTCAGCTTGTGTGTATGTAGAAATAAAGCACATTCCTTAAATTTATGGATAGTAGATCATCGCACCGATTCCAATTTCTATGAAAAATAGAACAATACAAGACACCAGATAAGAAATACTTTCATTCCCTTGTAACCTACAGCATGAAAGTGTCAATCTGAATCTAGAACCTCGACAAAAGTGTACACACAACTTCTGAAAAGGTAGTCTTTCAGCCAAAAAAAGAATTCCTCACACCATTCACAATGTTTAGAGATTGAACACACACAAAGCTGCACAGTTAGCACAATAATCACCATTCACAGTACAATGTTAATATTTACTCACAGTATCCCTGGCACATCTCCAAGATTTTCTTTTCAGTTTGCCCATTCAGAATATAAGGTGAGAGTGTTAGGGAATATCACACTACAAATCTATGTTTATATTTTGCTGAGGAAAGGACAATTACAGGAAAGAATTTAACACCCTTTCCCTCACCCCACATTCAGACAAAGACTGAAACCTTAGCAAAGGCTTGGGCTCTAAAACCCAAAGTGGCACATAGAAGATGAGTAATTATACTGGCAATAACTATACTTTTAAACAATAAAACTTAAGAATCAAGTGACACAATGGAATTAGTAGGTAGCATGTTTAAAGCAAGCAACCTGATGCATAATTAAATTGCAGTCAGCATGTGGTCAACATTGCCAATGTTTTTTTGGTAGTCAAAAGATAACCTGGTGAAAGAGGAATTAATGAACAGTGGGCCTGACAGCAGATAATTACACCAATGGATGATGGGTGCATCTCAGCCTAGGCTCAGGAAGCTCTTGAATTATCATTCTTCAGGGAACAGTAGCAAAAAAAAAAAAGGGGGCGCAGTCCTTCAGGAACAGACTGCTCCAGCGTGTCCCCTCCACAGGGTCGCAAGGCCTGCCAGCAAACCTGCTCCAGCATGGGCTCCTCTCTCCACAGGTCCCGCCAGGACCCTGCTCCAGCACAGCACAGGCTCTCCACAGGGTAACAGCCTCCTTCAGGCATCCACCTGCTCTGGCATGGGTTCCTCAGTGGGCTGCAAGCGGATATCTGCTCCACCGTGGACCTCCATGGGCTGCAAGGGGACAGACTGCCTCACCATGGTCTTCACCACAGGCTGCAGGGGAATCTCTGCTCCAGCACATGGAGTACCTCCTCCCCTCCTTCTTCACTGACCCTGGTGTCCGCAGAGTTGTTTTCTCTCACATATACTCATTCCTCTCTTCTGGCTACTGTCACAAACGTTTTTTTTTTTCCCCCCTCTTATAGAATCTTCCTTTTAAATATGTTACCACAGAGACACTACCCCTGTAACTGATGGGCTCAAGCCTTGGCCAGCAGCAGGTCCATCTTAGAGCTGGCTGGCATTAGCTCTATCAGACACAGGGAAAGCTTCTAGCAGCTTTCTCACAGAAGCCACCCCTCTCGCAAAACTTTGTCATGCAAACCCAATACACCTATAAAGAGCTATATTTACATTTCAACAGAGAATGGCAGCAGCCCAAAAAAAAGGCTGGTTTTGTCATATAAAGACAGTCTTCTCCCGCCTAGAGCCCCACACAAGACAGCCAGCAGTGGTCCATGTGCATGCAGTTCACACACGCGAGGCTACAGCTAAAAAGGAATATTCCAGCCTCCCCTGGGCTGCATACATAAAACAGGCTTTCACTCCAGCTAGAAAACAGATTGCTTGATGCATTGGAATAGGAATGAATAGTATACAGGAGGTGGACAGAAATACTCTAATGGAGCCTCTCACTCCTATCTCTCTCTCTGTAGGGAGTCATTTTTGCATTGAGCCAAAACCAAATTATACATCTCAGCCAGCTTCCCGCTCAAAGGTCAGCAGAGTACAAAACTCTTCTTAGCAGGATTATACAAGTGGAAAGGGGTGGGTAACAATTTGACAGAATTAAAGACCAAGTACTACAGGACTACAAAAAGAACTATTTGAAAAACAACACTTCTGCATTTCTATAATCCAGCAGTAAATAAAGGCAACCAGAGACATCGTTGGTGATGGCTGGCTTTTTTTTCCTCTTTTAAATAGCTCATTGATTTTGGACTGCATCCATCTCCAGCATTGTGACTACACTTCATATAGTAATTAACTACAAACCAGAGTGCACTTCTCCAGCCAAGTCTTTTCCGTTTTGTAAATTTCATTACACTTCAACACTATTAACCAGCCACCCCTATTTTCAAGCTGATATTCCTAAGTTCAGTAAAAATAAGTGTCTGAGTTGCAGTGTTGCTGACAAATTAAAACGGAGAATGTTTTTGATTCCATATGGCTCTGAGTGCCAGTGTACCGTATTACTTATTTCTGGGAATGTTCAGATCAGCTGATGACTGGGCCCACCAATGGTATCCAGCCCAAGACCCACAGAAACCAGCCCACCCTTCCCATTCAGCAGGGAGGATGCCAGATCAAACACCTTGTGCTTAACGACTTTTTGGATTCAACTGGGCATTAAGTTTCAGGCATTTTATTGACAACCAGGAGTCCTGGCCTCCATCACTGCTACAACTAGGTTCCCTCCTCCGCCTTGTACCATTCATGTCCGTCCCAGTTACCTGCTTGTATCAGCTAACAGGGCAAAACGCTGCATGTGCACAGCCATGGCCCTGCAACTCCTGCTATTAGAAACAGCAGCAAGGAGCTTTCCCAACTAGCATCTCCCCATTCCATATAAAGCAGAACATAAGTGCAGCTTTGCCAAATGCCTTGAGTTAGGAGCGAGAGGAACAGTGCTACAAAGGTCATCTACCCTCCTATAGCTAGGACAATATGGAATGCCTGGTCCTGCCATTTGAGCCCCTCAAGGTCAAATGAATGCTACTTCAGAGAAAAGCCACAAAACTATTGCATTATGACCTACATGCTTTCATTCATGACAGAGCTTTCTCTTCAGAGGCTGTGAATGAACAATTTGTATTGCCTGCTGTAAAAACAAGAAGTGCAGCAAAGAATAGTGTGGTATGTTTTTTTTAAACTGCTGAGCTCAAAGCTTTTTACTGTATTGCTCATACCTGCTAATTTGGTGAATGAAATGTGATGTAAGTTTCAAAGTATCTTGCTCTGGGTCTCCGCAGAGACCATCAACAGAACACATAAATTACCAGTCGTTGGATTCTCATTACAGCAAATTAGCCTCAGCATAAGATGACAGGAGCAAAGCCAAGCTGTCTGTGGGTCCTTACATGGCACCTGTTAGCACTCCATAAAGGACACAGAAAAGGGAGGCCAGGTTTCTCTCTGCTGTCTGTCCACAACAAAGCTTTCCCATCAGACTATTGATACTTCTTCTGACAGTGACACTCAGCCCACGCACCCGTGCCACTTTTAATCCACTACCAATGAATCAGTTGCCTTGCCTGGAAGCTTCCCCAAGGAGTGCAGGGACTGCATGAGGTAACAGCGGGGGAATAGAAAGATGACTGTGCCAAGTAATATGGAGTATCACCACAAAGACATAAATCTAAGCTAAACCAATACATTTATTTACATGCAAGCCTTAAAAAGGTCAGGACAAAGAAAACAGTAAGTTCAAATGAGAATCTTCTGGTTATCAAAGGGGAAAGCAAGTTACAAAATGAAAGTATCCTGTTTGATCGTTCGTTTAAATAGTTCTGCTGGACATTTCAGGCTGCAGCCACAGGAGCAAAGATAGAAAGCTGGGCACATCTTTGGATGCGACAAACTGACCTGCTCCAAAACGCATCCAAAACAAAGCTACCTGTGACGAGTCAGACGGTGACATACTAGGATCATTACAAAAAGCGTATTCTCCTCTGTTATGCTGCTCCTGTTACAGTTTGGCACATTTACACATCTCATCCACTTACTCCACCTTGTCTTTGACTCCATTTGGAGCAGAGAGTCATTAATAACACCTGTAGAGCAACTAATACCATGGTTATGACTTAGGCTACACCACAGACCAGAAAATTCAGAGAAAGTGAACCCAGCAGCTTTCCATGAAACCCTCCCCCAGGGGTCTGGTTACATTCAACATGCCAAACACACAAAAGATTTTGTGACAATGTATGATTTTGCAGGAGCTGAGACTGATGACATGCTTCCCGAGCAGCCAGCTGGCCCCTTCATTCTTGCCTCTCTCCCTTCCTCCTGTCCTGTTACTAACAGGGAGGGCATTTTACAGCCTGCAGCTGATGCCAACGTGCCTCTTCCTACTCAAATCAGGAGTAACAGCAGCACCATTAGAGACAGGAGTTCAAGCAAGAAACATTCATGCAGAAGCTTGATTTATTAAGTGTTTGAGCAAGGACTGGGTTGCTAATATTGAAAAATTTAAAGGGGGAAAAATAGCTGGATTGAACTGTAGTGCTAAGGCTGTCCATATGTACGGATTGGGCTTTAGCCCACATATAACAAGCCTGCCCACAGCTGTGGTATATTTAATAAAGTCTTACAGACTAATTATTTTTCACAAGTAAATCCAGCACCTGTGAAAATTGTCTTGTTTCAGCTGTGGCCAAAGCTACACTTTCAATTTCAAAAAGAAAAACCAAAACAATCTCCAAGTCCAAAATGTCCAGTCAGCTGCAGTACCCAGGCAGCGTAGAGGGAATATTTAACTGAACTCGTATCAAAACTCCCACTCACATGAGAAAGCTCTTTCCTATTAATATCTGTGGTATCTAATTGCAGGTCCTCAGAACTAAGTGTCTTCTGACATCCATGAAAGAAAATAAGGAGATGTGAACTTAAAAAACCCAAACCAACGCATTCTCTCTATGCCCCCCCCAAAAAAAGTTGCTCTTTTCCCACTGAAATTTAATTCCCACAACTATGTTCTCAAAGCTGGACTCCTGAAAAAAACCATTTCTTATACCATATTAGTGTTGAATATTATGTTATCAGTATAGGTATAACATTAACAGTATTGTCTGCTAAAAGTGTATAAAAAGCAGTTAAGATTTCCTCAGCAGTAGGCAGCAAGGCTAACTACTGCTTTGCCTTGACTACACGAACAGTACTAAAAATGTGTATATAAAAAAGAAAGTAAATTGTGCATGAAATTGTACAAGTAAACACCACCAAATACAAATGAATAAATTGCTATTTTTTAGCAAGTCTGAGCTAGTTCTCACTGCTGCAAGAAACATGAAATCTGAAAGGCACCTGAAAGCTTCTAAAATAAGGGCATTTCTTTTCTCAGACTTTAAATGTGCTTTTGGCACACTCACACTGTATCATTCAAAATAGCAACAAACCAAAACAGACCAAGAGGACAGAGTTAATTCAATGCAAAGATCTTCCCTCTCAGTAAATGTCTCACACAGTACTACTCTTAGCAACAGAATGTTTATACAGCACAAGATAAAGAGAGGCTTTTCACTGACACCTGGGACAAAACCAAAGAACAAAAGCAGCTCCTAATGCAAGAGAGAAGAGTTACATTTTTCAAGTGTTCCCACCTAACTTAGACAGAAAGCCAGCCATAACAGTTACAAACAACCTATTTACCCACTTCCAGAAAATGCTTGTAAATTTAAACTGTGTGAAACGTCTAACTACTTCTTTCATTCCATCAAAAGGCTTCATCAAAAACAGACAATAAAGCCAGTGGCTTGACCTAAAGGGGCTGGTAGGTTAATCTATTCTGACCTTATCTTTATTCAATCATGATACTAAAAGATTGCTTGAATAACTTACCAGCATTTAACAATGCCAACAGTCACCCTTTTACTACAACGCTCCTCCTCCAAAGTACCCTCCAACCAAATTTTTAAATCAGGGGGGATATTAAATATTTTCAAAAATTAATTGTAAAATAAACCAAAATGCCACTTCTCACTCATTGGTACAGAACAGAGGAAAGAGGTAAACGATGAAAATAAGAAAATTTTTATCTTGCCCTTGCATGTCTCTTTCAGACTTCCATCATAGCTTATTGTCAATTTTAGATAATATGCTATCTTTTATTAACTGTCAATCACATCTTTTATTTATAGTATTTCACTCAAACAGAAGAAATTAGACAAAAAAGGTATGTTTGATAAAAACTGCCTTGTAACAATAAGCTTAATCATACAGACCTAAACACTTTGTATTTTAATAACTACTGGCTTGTTTTCAAAACCCATTCCATGAGGGTGCTCAGCACTAGACATAGCAAAGCAGTGAGTTAAATTTAAGCACATAATTAGGCCCACAGAAGTCAGTAAGATGGATTCATCACTCAATGATTGATTTAATCACTCAACTCATATATTTAAAGTTCACAGCCTACGCTTAAATGCCCTTCTGGAGAAAAGTCTCCAGTGCTCAACACTGCATAGTGCACAATCCTACAGAAGCATTTTTCTCCCTTTAATAGTACCATAACCATCTGTATGAAGAAGCTACATAGACTTACATCAACCTGTTAATAGCAAGGTAGCTTTGAGAACAGCAAGAGTTATGAGAACAGACTTTCAGCACTGGTTCTTTCATGCTTTCACGTTTAAGTGTGTGGCTGTAATTCTTGAAAACAGATCACTCTGCATGTAACATGCCAGGTAGTAAAACATTTTGACATGGAGAGCAAGCTGTGTTCTCACTTCACATATCAGTTAGAGCACTTATTCTTCAGCATCAACAAACAAATGCGTTTTCATTTAACATTCTACACCTGTAAATAGTTTGGCAACACAAGATAATATCAAAAGCACAACCATCAGGCACCTGAACAACATTTGAAGATGCCTTAAAAAAAATCCATGCCAATCTTTTTTAAAAATTATCCTGGGAACAAGGTCTAAGATTAAATCTATTCCTAATTAGATTTAGGCAGATGCTTAAAATACCAGTCAAGATTAAGTGCCATCACCTTTTTCCTAAAGCAGTATCAAAGAACAGGGAAGTAACCCATAAACCAGTGACTATAGCATGTGATGCAAAAGAAATTAAAGTAAAGAGCTTTTCCTTTTGATTGCAGAGGATAATTTTACAAACTACCCATAGGATTGCAGTAACTCAACAGTTCCTACCTTGAAAAGCTGTGATATGACCAACAATCATGTACTTTAGTTCAAAATTCAGTGCCTGGATACTTTGAGTCCTCTCCCTTCGAACAGCTGCCTGGTAGCTTTCTTCCATTTTTTTGGTGCAACATGTTGGTGCTCTATGTTGACAGATCTGTAAATCTGACTCTTAAAGCAAACAAGAAAAACAATAATTACAAAACTTTCCAAGTTACATCATAAACATAAATAATGCTTCTTAAATGTCAAAACAATGACCACATTTAAGATTTTGAAACAAAACACAACCCATAAGGAATGACATTGCAAAACTCTGTTATTGTCTCAAGGGCACTAATTTGTGACTTTCACCTACATTTGGATAATAATAACATATAACATCATATTATCAGCTGCTAACATTTTACATTGTTGTTAAACACATTGGCCACAAAATAATCTAAACACAGTCAAGGGCACAGAAGAATCACTGAAGCTGCACATTCAGAGGGGCATCATTTTCACTGTACACCTTGTGCTAAGGGTGTCTTAACTTGAACATGGGAGTGAAAACCATGCCTCAAATTAGGATGCATTATTCACCTGTGTAGTGCCTCAAGGGACCAACTATTCACCTCTTACAATAGGGGAAACCTCAAAAAAATCTTTGAGCNTGAAACCTCAAAAAAAAATCTTTGAGCTCCTAAGCAGCTCACCACCATCCCCCCCCCCAAAAAAAAAGGCATTTGAGTCTCCTAAAAACTACGGTAGCTGGAGTGGCTTTTTTTCCCCCCCATTTTCTCTCTAGTTTTAACATGTTCAGTTCCTTTCTCAATCAGATTTCAAAACAAGCAGCAATAGTTGCAACAAAATAGAAGTGATTTCTGCAGCAGCCTGAATTTAGCTGTCTAGGGCCAGAGGTAAGAAACGGACTCCACACGGAGAGAGACCCAGAATACACACAACCACTGGGAAATCAGAGATTGCTATTTCAATTTCTAGGCTTAACATGTAGCGAGAATCAAGGAGTCTTCACCTGAACCAAAAAGAACAGTTTTTAAACTTAGCCATATACAGACAGGTCTTCGTCTACTTAACAGTAGCCTTAAAATTTTTGAAACCAAGTTCTAGCCTGCCTACACGTAATATAAAGGCACCAAAATCACTCCCACCTCACAACTACAGAGAAAGCTGAAAGTCGATTAAAAACTTGATTTTTGTGGAATGATTTTGGTTGTTGTTTTTTTTTAATCATTTCATCTTTGCATGTGTTTCAATAAGTTTAGTGTCCTTGATTAGGAACCCTACATCACAGAGTTGTGACGGACAGTCAGGGTCTACTTGCTCTACACCATGGGATTTGCAGGTGCCAGAAAGTTCCAGATTGGAGCTCTTACAGACTACAGATAAATATATTCTGGTGCTTCACAAATATGTTTTAAGAAGAGGAGGAAAAAAACCAAGGGGCTATTAAGTAGAGCAAATTCAAATCCAGAGGCATGCATAAAAAATACCAGGTCCAAAAGTCACACAATATTAAAAAGCAGGTATTTCTGACGCAACTTCCCAGTAAAACAAGTAAGAATAGCCCAGCAGGAAGCCTTGCACCAGCGTAATTTTAGGCATTACCTTCCCTCCACCTCAAGGTAGAAATAGGGGCCCTGAGGCAAAGATGCTGCAGGTGCCCGCCTCCATCCATCTGCATCCCTCAGGCCTCGGCACCCCTCCAGGGAAGGAGACACCCCTTCCCGGGAAGGCGGGTGCCATGCTGAGGGCCAAGCTCCTCGCTCCACCAAGGGTTTTAACAGACATTTCAATGTCTGACAGCACGTGGTGGCAGCCCAGCACTGGCACCCTCGTTGCTGCCAGCACAGCACCTCAGGGCAGCTAGCCACCCCTCTGGGCCAAGGGGATCTCTGCTTTTACATCGCCGTGAACACTGCTGGCAATCCCTCCCCACACAGCAGCAACGGGACCAGAGGCAAGAATGGATGGAAAAAGCCCCGGCTCTCCAAGAGGCTGGATGCCTTCGGAGGATTTCTCACAGGCCACCATGGAACGCCTGCACCAGGTCTTGGGACAGAAATATTAATGAGCAATTACACTGCATTAATCCTCATAAGATGGCCTTGTAGGCTAAAGCAGCAAGATTCCATATACAGTTGATGATGATGAAAAGCAAGAGGGTACAAAGACGCACACTGAAAAAGCAGTAGAGAAACATCCAAACATCCAGGCTCTGCTCAGGGCCAGCTGCAGGCCACCGGCTCATTGAGACCAAAACCACAGGGAGCAGCTTCAATAAGTCTCCCTTGCCAGGAAAAAAATAAAAACACCGAGCTAGTTGAAACATCTCATTTGACTTGAAAAGGTTGCTTCCAGTTTACATCAACTCTCACTTGAAAGTGCTGCTAATTTACGTCAAAAAGGTCAAAACCAACGTGAAGTATTTCACTTTACCTACATTTTTCTACCAGTTCACAAACAAACATCAAAGTTGTTACAGGCTGTGCTGACTGGGGTTTCCATTTTGGAGGTGGATTTGTTTCACACTTTGGTATAATCTCCAAAATCGGAAAAAACAGTTCTGCCCACTCAAATCTGAAGTCCTAAAGCCCGCTGAAAGCCCTGGAGACAGGACCACCGCACACTGGCAGAAGCCGGCAGGCTGCTAAAAGCAGCAGCGGGAGGGCTGCGCACTCGTCACCGGCTGGGCACGCTCACCTGCTCTCATCTGCCAGAGAAGCTGTCCCAGGTTGAAATTAGCCTCTTGGCCAGGCTAATTTTAACTTGGATTGGTTCCCTAATCAAGTTCACCCCATGAGCATGTCTGTTCTGTCACAAGGAACTAGGGGCCAGGGAAGGACCACTTCCCTGAACTGGCACCACAAAGGGTATGTGAAATTATAGTACAGACTTCTGAGCAACTATCTCAGTTTTGCAAATCGGTGTCTGAGCAGAGGGGTTGCACATGTTACTCAGCACCTGCAACACCAGACTGCTGTTACTCAGAGCATTTCTCCCTACGAATTCTTGTTTGAAAGGCTTTTGCAAAACTCAAACCTGCATCAAAAGGGTCTGAAATACAGAGCGCTCCGTGCTGACTATGCGTGGGTCCTGGCAAGGAAGCTGTGCACAGCTATCAGTGCTGTGCATAGCATTTGCCTTTGAACCAACGCACAGAGGAACCTGCATCTTCTCCAGAAAGCTTTAATACGGGTATCTCAGCTGGAACTACACTCCTGGGATTCCCCACCCAGCTATCTCCTCTGATGAATACTCCAGGAGCCTGAAGATTAGTTTTGTTGGTCCAGAGCCAAAATGATGCAGAGAGCACTCTTAAATAGAAAGAGCACTAAGCCCCTGACAGTTAAGGAGCCTGATGTAAAACACAGAGCATTAAAAGACGAGCAAAGAGCGAATCCCACTCCCCTAACAGTACTATCAGGCCAGTACTGTCATGCACAGAGCTTGGCAATTTCACTTGCTTCAATACTAGCCTGGGGGTATCACTTTTAACACAATTATAGAAACCTAATAAAAGTTTTCAGTACTATACATGCCTGGGTGCTGAGATTAAATTAGAACTGATTAGTAGTATCTTGAAGTCTTTAATAACTCTTATACTAAAATTAGTTTATCTCATCTCTTTCATCTTAATGCAAAATACCCTCTCCAACAGAAAAAGAGGGGAGGAACACAGTGACCCAGTGGTGACCAAGCAGCATACTGCATGAACACCACTGAGACACAGGCTGAGCACTGCAGCTCTCGCCCCAGAGACCCGCAGCAATCGCCCCGGCTTAGTACATGCATTGCCGATTGGCAATAGGGAGACAACCTTAAGGGCAAACTCTTCCCTGAAGTTTAGAAACAAAGCCTTTCTATACACCAGAGAAAAAGCACCATTTATGAACGAGGGAAGAAAACTTACCATCAGCATTATTCCAGCAATTGATGATGCTAATTTCTCTCTAAGACTTTACCTGCTTTCCCCAAGATGCCCCTTATTTCCCAATAATTTAGTTTGGAAGGAACCTCTAGTTTGGCCTTTCCTGTAAAGCTGGTCAAACTATATAAGGGCTTCATCCAGCCAAGTTTTGAGCATCTCCAAGGATGGATGATCCCACAACTTCTCAGGGCCCCTGTTCCAATATTTGACCACCCTTGTAGTAAAAATAAGTGAATTAAAAAAAAGTATGGAATGAGAATTTCCCATGTTTCAAGTTGTGTCCACTGCTTCTCAGCATATAACCGCATGCCTGCAAGAATCTGGCTCCATTTCCTCCTAATGGATAGCTGAAGACAGCAGTACAGTCTCCCTTAGTCTTCTCTTCCTACGACGGAACAAACCCAGCTCTCTATTCCCACAGGTGCTCCAGCCCCTGACCATAATGGGACACTCTGCTAGACACTAACTCTCTGCCATAGATGTGAAGCATCTGCATCCCAAGATGCCTCTCTTCTTATTTCATTTTCTTATGCATGAACTTACTTACAGAGGAATTAATGCCTGGGCTTCAATTCTAACATGTTTATAGCTTTCCTAACACAAATCAATCTTCTGCTTTAGATCAGATGGAAGGATTACTCTGATGATTATATACTTTATTTTTCCATTCAAGTCTGTTTTATCCCTTGAATACTGGTTAAAAATGTGGCTAAGCTTTTTATTTTTTTAAAGTGGGAAAACTATAGGCTTTACAGCCTTACTGTTATTATTAAAAAACGGGATAAAGTATCTTGCTTCACTTTGAAAAACAAAGTCACACTCAGAAGAGCAAGAAAAATTGTACTACACTGGAGTCTAAAGCATAAGTATTTTGGAAAGCAATAACAATCCCTACTCAAAACTCCTCCGCAACCGTAAAACAATACATGCTAAAGGCATGGCCTTCAGACACCTCTGTCACAATTATAAATTACTTCCGGTGCCAAATGCACAGAAAACTACATATCCTTACCTGATGTCCATCTGGCCAGCTCTACTGAAATCATCTGTGGAGTATTTTGTTATGTGGTGTTTGGGGATTTTTANGGAGTATTTTGTTATGTGGTGTTTGGGGATTTTTGAGCGTTTTATTTGCTTGTTGAGTTGGTTTTTGTTTGGTTGGTTGTTTTGTTGGGGTTTTTTTTGGTTTTTTTGTTGGGGTTTT
>RSEF01000009.1:3902071-3917792 GCA_003993805.1 Himantopus leucocephalus
GATTCTATGAAATCCTCCTGGAGATGGCAAATAAGGCACACCTTCTCAGAATGGTTTAGGACAAGCAAGCCGAGCAGTGCTGTTTACTCCTAAGTCTCTGGCAATTGAATGGAAGCATTTAAATGGCACCAGTTGACCACATTGGGTGGTCAGAGGCACGCTTTACCATTAGCCCATAGCTCCTGTTGTACCCACAGCATCACGGAGGCCAGGGGTTCATCAGGAGTCTCAAAGGAGCTGGATGATTTACTGGATGGGGACTAAAGCAGCTACAGATCCAGGCTTAAAGAGAGAAGTAATTAAAACCACAGGTTTTGGGGTGAGAGGGATGGGCCATATTGTCACATAGCTGGGTCACCCTGCAGCGGCAGATTCTGGCTCCGTGCCCCGCAGCACCAAAGCCGGGACACTGCTCAGTGGACTCGAGTGCCACACAATTAGACATGGTCAAAGGAAACTTAAACCCTTTGTTACCTCTGGGATGATTCATGTTTGCTTGAAAGCATTAACACCCTTTAATCTTTGTTTTTCCAGGAATCCCCAGCCTCCAGCCCAGCAGCCGNTCCACCGCATACACTAACACCTTCCAAAAAGTTTATCTGCCACTCTTACTCTGAAAGCAATAATGATCATCCCACCGCCCATCCCCAAAGTAATTTTTAATAGCTCACAGTTGTTGCATCAACTTTCACTTCTAGCCGTGAGGTTTTACCTCCTCGGGGGCGGCTCTGTCGGTGGCTCACCACCGTTTGTGGGCTGTTCCAACCGTTTGTCCAGTCATAAAATTATTAGCCCATTATCCCTGGGCAACGGCTTGCAATTTTCTCTTTTTATTACTCCATAAACAGTTTGGAAGCCAACCCTTCCGAGTGAGAACAGAAACTAACGTACCACTTACACAGAGATGACCAGTGCCGCAAAGCGAGACGGTGCAAGAACACGGGAAAGCTACCAAAGAAGAAATACGCACCCTGATTTTCCATACCTGGGTCCCAAATGAACGTTCCAGGTGAACGTGCCTAGATGCCCGGAGAGCCTTGGGAAAGAAAAATACAGCAGTTAGCCTACACAGGATAGCGACAGTCATTCCAACTATATTATAGCTATACATCTCCAGCTACGGCTAGGAGAAGGGGCTTTGATGGAGGAAGGAGATTGTTCTAAATGAAAAAGAAATGCAGTTTACGGAGAGTGAAAACGAGTCCTAAATCTAAGCCTAATTGAATTATAAATAGCCTGGATGCTTTCTTTCCATTCACCAGCTTGTTAAACTTCCAAATATATGTGTATATAATCTTACGTTTTCTAAACATTTCTATTCAACTTTCTGTTTCAGCGTGACATTTTCTATTTCAAAGTTGACCTATTTTGAGGAGCGAGAAAATTAGCTGAATTCCCCCAAATCAAAATGCTTCACTCTGGGTTGAATAAAATATTGGGAAGCGTTGGCTTTTTGTTTTGGTTTGGGTTTTCCCCCCCCCCCCNCCCCCCCCCCCCCCCTTTCTCCAAAGAAGTACACTCCTCACTGGGAACTACCAGAATGGATTTTGTTTATTCTCTTGAAGTCCAGTTCAGCCACGGAAGAGAAAAAAAACCCCCAACCCTCTACACAATTTGCACAGCAATGATTTCCATTTGAATTTGAAATTTGAATGGAGGCTATCTGATCTATCCCATGGATTTGGGATATAGGAATGTGAAGTGTAACTAGGGATCGATAAATTGAGTAATGGGCTTTATCTATAACCTCCGGTAGAAGAACTGACCATAGCCGACTCCGTCCTATTGGACACAGATTTCTCTTGATACCCATCACTGCAGTTTGTTGGCAGCTTTGGAATTAAAGGTGAGGGAAGATTTTGTATTGCATGCCAGTCTGGCAGGCCAGTCTCTGGATGAATTCACTCACGGTCAAGTGGCAGCTTTTAGGAGCCATTCTTCAAATATTTCGAACAATTCCCCCGCCGGTATTTGATTAAAGAGATTTTTAACCGACGCAAGATAGCTTACAATACAGCTGCCATTGCTGTGAGGGGAAATAAAAATCTCACAACGGTCCTGGAAGCCAAAGATATATATTGGAGCATCCGTGCAAGACTGCATGTTTCAGTTTGTTGTTCTTGGAGAGGCTCGTTAACGAGGATGACTTACCCTTTGCAAACAGCGGCAACGCTTTTGGTACAGGAGCAATAATCCTCGACGGAGTTGAGAAAGGCTCTCTCAGTGGAAGGTCTGGGCAAGATGACACAGCAGGAGGTTTTCTTTCTGATGCAGTTTGTTGTTTTGCTGTTTGGTTTTTTTTGGTTTTTTTTGAGCTATCCCGATGCCATTCTCCTACTCTGCAATAATGTTGGGCTGGAGGGGAAAAAAAATAAATTAAAAATCCATTTGGATTACTATTCGCACATCTCAGAGCCTTTGCTCCAGGCTGCCTGGAGGCTGTTGGACAACTCCGCGCCATCACCAAGTTTCCTTGACAATGCCGACAAGATTTTCTTTCTAAAGCCAGACACTGAAGCCCAGATCTCCTCTGCACACAGAGCCGCTGCAAACCAGTCCTCATTTGAAGATTCAGTCAGCGAAGAAGATTTTGAAGATTCAGTTCATGTGAGGGAGTGAGATCTGTGTAGCTTTCTGATAGAGAAGCGCGGAGCTCAACTTTCCCAAACTTTTCACAAAAGGTTGTGTTGGGACTGCTCGGTGCAATCAGTGCATGAGCTGTTAATGTGGAACTCGTGATTGCTTGCAGCAATCACGGGGTCTGAAAACACAGCAGGATTCAAAGGAAGATCAGCCACTCACCCAAGGTAACAAGGACATCTTAAAATGAGCAGCTATTGAATTGGGACTGGGAGCTAATTTATCCCAAGGGAAGGTTATTTGTTAAATGCCTCTTGAAGAGTTTCTGATAGAGCCGAAGGAAGGGTGACAATTCCTCTTCACAACAACCCCCAAGGCTTACTCATCCTCCTCCGGAACGAAAACTAAAGCTTCTTGAAGGAGGGGGACAGGGACTACAGACGGCAGCACAGATGCTTCAGGTTCAAATCCCTGTTGCCTGGGCAAGACAGAGGTTCTCCAGCCCTGGAGACCAGGGCTGACACCTTCCTGTTTGGGGTGTCCCAGGGCAGTGCCCCCGGCTTGCTGCCACTCCAGATGGGCACCAGCCCCTCAAGGATGCTATATAACATCTGCAGCTACTGTAAGGATGCTCAGTACCTGTCGTTGGTACCTACCACCACCATTAGGTGCCTGCATTCCTACCCCAAAATGTCTTCAGCGGGCACTTGCGAGACAGAAAAAACCTCTCATTCAGGCAAAGATGTTTCTTCTGACTCCACTACTACTCATACCGCGATGTTTCAATAGGCAGTCGTGTCACTGATGACTTGCTAGACCCTTGGTTGGCCAGTTCCCAAAGCCAGAAACGTCACAAATGCGTCAGTCCTTATTTCTTTCCATTGAATCGCTTGCAATATTTCCCAGCCCTTCTCTTAATACCTCTGTGAGACCATCAGCCGGAGACGCACCTGGGCCCTGCTCACCTTCAGGCACTTCAGGGGACTCAGTGCGTTTCCACACGGACACCGTTTCACTCTCTTGTGGAGAAGAATCTCCTTTAAGCCGTTGGGAGGCCTGAGGACATGGTAGAGTGGGTCAAATGGAGTAAGTCCCCTAAAAGATCAAGGACGCGAGGCTGAGATGGAGAGGTTCAATTTGAACAGCCAGTTCTGGGTGGCTGCAAAAAGTCACAAGTCTGTGATTGAGAAGCAGAGTTATTTCCTCCTAGGAAGTCCGACGGGTCACGCTCCTCACCCAAACTACCAGCCCATTCAGACCCAGGCAGGGCTGAGCATCCATTTTAATCAGTCCCCACATGCCCCGAGGACGGGATGGAGACGGTTTAAACCCTTCCAGCCTCAGGTGAGCGGCCCACAGCCCTGCAGAAGCGAGGATGCCCTACGTGGGCAGCCCACCCTGGCATCGCTGCAGGAGGCATCCGGCCCCAGGGCTCCGCGCCGGAGACAGCAACCGACCCCAAACGCGAGCAAAGACAAAACCGAGGCTCAGGCAGAGCAGTAAAACACATCAGTGACAGACTCTCAAAAAGAGACAAATGAAGTTGAAATTCGTCCTTGTTTATTTTAATGTTTGGAATGTTTTCGAGGTGATTTATGCCCCTGCTTCGATGTGTTTCTCTCTCTTTGTCTCTCTCCCTCCTCCCCCTTTTTTTATTTTTTTTTTCAAAAAACAGAAAAAAAAAAATATTTGGGAGTTAATTGGATTTCCAGGCTTCGCAGCCAGACACTGTAATTGATCTCTGAAGAGATGGATTTGTCGGTTAGCTGGGCATGAATTTGACAACAGGAGAGGGAAGGGAAGAAAAATTTCCCCCTGCACACGGAGCAGAAGTGGGTCACAAGGGGGTCATGCTGGCAGAGCCAGCGTCCCAAGGCAAAGTCATCCCCCCCTTTTCCTGACCCTGTCCCACATTTCCAAGTTAAATAGCGCTTGTTACTTTGGCCCCCTCCAAGTAAGAAGAGATCTGAGCTGACCGGGACAATCCCTTTGTTTAGAGGAAATTTTTTGGCTTCTCTTTTGCTCCAGCTTTTTGAAGCTCCACGTGGAAAAATGCCTGTTATCCATGACATGGGACGCTCCTTGCCTTCCCACTCCCTCTCCTCCTTTGTCCTGCCTTGAGCGTCTGTTATCTCCAAAGCATGGATGCCACCAGCAAGACCCCCTGTAACTGCAGCTCCTGCCACCCCCCGCATCCCCCCGGCACCAGCATTGCTCCTCACCCTGGCCCAACCTTCACCTCCAAACCCACGTCACTCACCCCTACTCTCCCAAAAAAGGCTTAAACCTCCTGGAGTTCCTCATCGCAGCAGACCGCTTCACACCATCAGGTGAAGAACAGCCGTTGAGTCGGGGGGGGGTACAAGGATGCACCCAACTGCCCCTACCCACATTTCCTATTCTGCCCAACCACTTTCCAAGAGTCCCCACCGAGCCAAGCTCACGCTAGCGGGCAGGGGGGCTGGTAGGCAGCGTGACAAACCTTGGCCATGCAACAGAGGTTTCTCCTCTGCCGTAGGTAGCAAACAAATTTATATTCTCTTCTCAGCTTAGCTGCTGCAAAGAGGTCCGACCCCGCTGCTCTGGGCAGAGCTATACTGGAGGACGCTGTGCCTGAAGGTACCTCACTAAAACCTGTCACGGTCCCCTGCTCTCTGCTGCCCGTCTCCGCAGCAGATGGCAAACAGCCGTTCCCGACAGACTGCAGCGCGCTCCGGCAGCCCCCGCGGGGAATCCGGGCTCCCACAGAGCCCACCTGGGAATTTGGTGCAAAACGAGCACAGGAGCAAATTTCCTGCGGTTTAGCGTGATCCAACCTCTAGAGTGGAGGAGAAAGGCGCTTCTGGGAGGGTGCTGACTCAGCAGCCCAGCGCAGCAGGGCGAGCACTGGTTTCCCACCCAGAGCATCCTTCTCCCATCGCAGAGGCGCACCCACCCCTCCATCCCTGTGCACTCCAGCCCCGAGCTACCCGAAGATCTCGGTTATCCGGGAGAGTGCCACGTGCCAGGGCGAAGCCTCTCTGCAAAATTCCCCTCTTCAGCACAAGACTTCATTTCGAGTTTTGCTGCGCATTTATGCGAAACAGCAGTCTGGGGGTCCAGCGGTAGAGCTCACAAGGAGCCAGGAAAAACCGACAGCCTTTTCTGAGCCAGACATCCCCCCCTCTCCCCTTTTTACCCTGCGGGGAACCCAAAGGAAAGCATCCCATTCCCACGCACCTGCCAACCCGCCCGGGGAGATGAGGAATCGCGTCCCTTCGATCTGTTACAGAGGCCTGCCTCAAAAAGCCAAGCACAACCCGAGCCCGCGCACGTTAACGCCGTGCCGGCGTTTCGCCCTTCAGAACCGACCCTGTAAGAACCGACCCGGCGTTTCCGCGCTGCCGACGCCACCCCGGCGCAGCCCCGCAGAAGGATTCGCACAATGCCTAATTAAACGACGGAGCTAACTTCTGCGGGAAGCTGTCCCGGCCAAGAATTTGTGACATTTCAGAGAGGAAGCAGGCACGTACGCGGATAACAAGAATAGCCGGAGCTACAACCGCTAAATACCAACAGCTCTGCTGAAAGCGATATTAATACCGCAGGCAACCTCCAGCCATTGGAGATGATGAGAAGATCTAGCACGGGGTAGATTTGCCTCCTGTTGCCGCTCCTGGCCACCCCTCGGAGAGGACAGGGACTTACGCGGATCCCATTCCCCTCTTCTTTCTTTTTTTTTTTTCCCTCCCTAAAGCCTGTATCAGAAATATTGCGCGGTCTTATTTTGCCGTGGTTTGCCCTGGATGTAAAACTCTGCGCAACGGGAGATTTCTGGAATTGCAAAGCAAGTTTACAGGCAGGAACGCTGCTCTGTGCAGGTGTAGGATATCACTCACTCCCGAGCGCTACAGCTACTGCAGACTGTGACAAGGAAGCAGCTCGCAAATGGTCACGCGAAGGAAAACATCTGTTAGGAACTAGCAGGTACACAGATCATCTGCAAATTGCACAGCTTGCGCCTGATTTTCCCTTGCTTTGTTTAGCAACTCGCAGTGCCGCGACGCGGGAGGCAGCTGCCGGCAGAAGGCACCTCCGCGGCGCAGCGCGGGAGACGACGGAGGCGAGGCAGAGAAGCAGGCACGGCATCCCCCCGGCCCCGCGGAAGGTGTCGGTCGCGCCACATTATTTATTTAACTTTATTAAAGTTATTTAACTCGGGACCGCTCCGGAAAGTCGGGTTATGCTGTACGGCGGGCGTAGTGCCCCGTCCGCGGCAGAGCCAGGTCTCCCCTGCCCCAGAGGTACGCGATTTTCCCCTCGGGCTGGGCAGCACGCAGCGTCGACTTTGGCCTCCACCTGGCACACAAAAGATTTCCTGGTCTCAGCTGGACCTTTTACATCTGCTTTGTGTGACGGGGCTTAGATCAGGAAACAGAAGGGTTCTGTTTCCATCAGACAGGATCTCTGGTTGATCTCCGGCCAGCCTCGGGACGCAATCGCAGTTCCCGACGCCGCGTGCCACGGCTGGAGCGGAGGATCCTCCTGCGCCTCTCCTGGTCTCCCACTCCCTGCGTTCCCACCTGGCCAGAAGGACCCAAACACCTCAGAGGGAGACCACATGATGTCCAAAATCTCCCAGCCCACTCAGTATCCAGGTCTCTGGAGTCCTTCCCAGCCTTGTACAAGCTCTCATCCATCAGGGAGCCAAGGGTACAATTTTGCCTCATTCATAGAATCATAGAATGGTTTGGGTTGGAAGGGACCTTGAAGATCATCTCGTTCCACCCCCCTGCCCTGGGCAGGGACACCTCCCACCAGCCCAGGTTGCTCCAAGCCCCGTCCAACCTGGCCTTGAACACCTCCAGGGATGGGGCAGCCACAGCTTCTCGGGGCAACCTGCGCCAGGGGCTCACCACCCGCACAGGAAAGAATTTCTTCCTGATATCTCATCTAAATCTCCCCTCTTCCAGTTTGAAGCCATTCCCCCTCGTCCTATCACTCCATGCCATTGGAAAAAAGTCCCTCCCCAGCTCTCCTGGAGCCCCTTTAGGCACTGGAAGGGGCTCTAAGGTCTCCCCGGAGCCTTCTCTTCTCCAGGTTTCTTTCTCTTTCTTTTTAAAAAATGATTTAACGATATATATATTCTCTTTACTCCTTGATCAAAGCAAAGGGGGCAGGAGGAGGGGACCCATCCCTGGCCCGGCGCTGCCACCGCCAGCTTTGAGCTTCTGCTCCCCTCGGCTCTCCCTCAAGACACATCAACACCTCTGGCACGTGATTTATCTCATCAGAAGGAGTTCACCACTTCTGGCACTGAGCAGCAAGACTTATTAAGTCCCAGACACACACCTTCGCAATCGACGGGAATTTCAACTCTGACTTCATTGAGAAAAGGATCAAACCTTTTAAAATCCCACTCCTCCAACACAGCGGTCTCGCACGCTGCAGGAACCCCCACGTAAACATTGGGGCTTCATAAACATCTGCCCGTGCTTCGGGTGGGCGAAGAGTGGCGGTGAGACCGCACGTGAAGTGCTGTGCAATCCTTGTCACCCAAAAGCGGGGTCGAGAAGTTTAACATGAAGGCAGAGAAAGTGCTATTTGAGGGGAAAGGACAACATCAGCAAAAGGTCATAGACCACCCATGAATAAATTTAGGTGAGAAACTCGAAGGCGGCTTCTCACTGTCCAAACAATTAGGGGAAAAGCCAATGCAATATGAAGGGGGTTGGGTTTGTTGGTTTTTTTTCCAGCCTAGGAGAGGGACGAGATGCTTCACGGGCTGCGGTAGCAGGGAGTGGGAGTTGATGGCTCGGAGGTCCTGCCCCAGCCCTGGTTCTGCTGGGACAGCAGCGTCACTGCGGCCGTGCGGGGTGAGGGTGCCACAGAGGCGAGGTGTGTTGGGACAGACAACCCGTTTGCGCACGGTCAACTGATTTAATTGGGGAAAAAAAAAAACAAAACCCCAACAAACAAAACGCGACAAGTTTGAGGTCTGGGTCTGACATAGAGGAGGAAAAAAGCAGCAAAATATAAATCAAAAGACTACGATAACGTACAGAAGCCGCCGAGCGCCGGGGGAAGGAGAGGGCGAAGCAGGAGCAGAAGCTCTCTGCTGGCGGACCAGCTCTGGCCGTCCTGTAGCAGCCCACGCGGAAATCCATACAGAAAATCATTAAACAATTACAACCGCCATCGGAAGAAGCTCAGCCTTTGAAGACATTTCCCCAGAAACCTCCGTTCGCAGCTTTCAAATAACCCCCCGCCTCATCAGAATAATTGCCAGGAGTAAACACTTTGCAGATCAGCAAACACTAAGCCGAAGGAGAGCGAAGCGCAACGAGCCAAGGCAAACCACCACCACCACCACCACCCGCCGACCCAAGCTCTACGCAAAGTCACGGGCCCCAGACCGGGCCGCGCCGAAATACCACCGCACCAAGCGCCCTGCGGAGATGTCACCTCATCAAACCCTCGCCCGACCTGGTGACCTCCAGGGAAACGGGCTGTTTCCAGCACAGAAAACGTGGTTTTTGGTTTTTTGGGGTTTTTTTTTGTCATAAAATAATCACTCGGTGCCAGCTCAGCGGTTTGCCAGAGGAAACGATCCGCCTGAAAAAATTACCCAGCCAAAAAAGTAAGGCCTAATACACCGCCTGATTTAACGCACAATATTATCGCTCCCTCCAGACAGAAGCTTCTCTTATTTTGAAGGTGCTTAAGCACCTGATTTCGGTTAGGCCTAAATACTTCTTGAAAAGCTGGCCCTTCACGCAGAACCGAGATAATCTTTGAAGACACAGCAACTCAACTGGCTTTGCTCAATCAAGCTCGCTGCTATTNATTAAAAAAAAAAAAAAAAAAAGTTCCCGGGGATCACATTTCCACCAGAACTTGTTAACAATTTATAACTACCACCTTAATCATTAAAAACAAACAATGGGAAAGGAAAAGAAAATAAAAAAAATTCATTAAATTAATCCCTGATCTGGAATCCCCAGAAGAGAAAATGAGGTTTTTTTCAAGACTGTGAGAGTTAGGGGCCAACCTTCCAGATCGTGCGAAACCACGACGAGCAAAGGGTACACGCACGCGCTGCCAGACAGCATCTGAGGCTGCTGGAGGATGGGGTGGGGGTTTTTTGCATTGCTTTGAAGCGCTTTGCCGTCATTCTCAGCGGAGCCTGGCAACCACATTGTGCTCGAGCGAGGCCGCGTCCAAGGCAGGATGAGCCATTTCAGCTTTCAGAGTGATTGCCGAAGGAGCGCGGGCTGCGACGAGCGTTGCAAGTTTGTGCGCTGGAGCCGTACCGCCCTCGGGAGAGCCAAGCCCTGAAGAAACACCGCGAGGTCCCAGACCACAACCTGTCCCCCCTGGGCTTCTGGGATGGCATATCCCCATATCCCAGGGAGCTCTGGCCGCTCTGCCTTGCTGTCTTCCCATCAGAATCAGCATCCCTCCCACCCGTTCACGTCTCTGACAGCCGAGCGGGCCCCTGGTCCCATACCAAACTCATAAATTAAGGCAGCGAGACCCGCAGGAAACATGAGGAGCTTTTATTAGACCAGCTGATAGAGACAGAAACAAGGACGCGTCTTGGATGCAAAGTCTGCTCTTGTCTCACGAGACTCCAAGCCCACACACTTGTCAGCTCTGGGTTGACTCCCCCCACCCCCAACCCGCCCTTTTCCCGTTTGGACTAATAAAGGTATTAACTATCCTGCAAAAGCCACAGTTCACCACAGTTACGCCCCCCCACCGCTAAAAATAAATGGCCACGTTAAATGGAAAAAAAACCACGGCAGAAGCAGGAGGGGGAAGCCTCCTTCAGCGGGGTACCGGGGAAGGTAATAATGGCATGGCGATGAGATCCCGACCTCAATCCCGGCCCAAGGGCTTGCCAACACCCAGCTCCTGCCCTGCGCACCTACGGGTAATCGCAGGCGATGACGGGAATGGATGGACTAAGGCGTGACGGCTGGAGGGAGACAACACCCTCCCCAGCTAACTGCTCGGATGCATGACGCTGGACTTAGACCCGGTAGGGTGAAGCTTGGAAAAGCCAGGATTTTTTTTTCCACTTGGCCGAAGGAAGCATCCTTCTTCAACGGAGCCACACGCACGCACAGCTGAGCGGACTGGTCCACCCAACAGAGGGCACTGACACACTGACCAGGCACCAACCTCTCCCCGTCCTCCCCAACCAGCGCCGTCTTCTCCTCCCCTCCACACCAGGGGTGACCTCCCGGCTATCGAGCTCTCCATCGCGGCCCTGGCAGGGGTTGCCACGTCCCCACCCAACACAAATCAATGGGGCGTCACCTCCGCGGGGCGAGGACGGGAAGGGACCGTCCCAGCGCCGTGCCAAACCGACTTCCTCGCCGGTGCGGTCGCGACGCGAGGGGGCCGGTGGCGANACTTCCTCGCCGGTGCGGCCGTGACGCGAAGGGGCCGGTGGCGAGGAGCCGTGGTGGAAAAACCTTGGGGGGTGGGGGGGCATGGGGGAAATGGGGGCCTTCACTTTTTCAGGCTGTTAACTGTAATTAGCCTGGTTTCTGAGATGTAATTATCTCGCAATCTCAAAGCAAACACCCTGGAGGAAATTGCACAGTTAAAGACAGCGTGGCATTAAAAATAAATTATGAGAGTCCTGCCCGCTATTGCTGCGGATCTGTCAGCGTTTTCACTCTAAAAGCCCCGGCTTGGGGGGAGCTGGAATCACCCAGCCGTGACTTTCCCTGCCAAACTGTCTGCCGAGACAGAGGATCGCACCCGCGGCTCTCTTACAATGCGGAATTACAAACAACCCCTCCCCGATCGGGAGGCATTCAGCTTTGTCACAGCCCAATTACAACATTGCTGCGCTTTGGGGGTGGGGAGGTTGTTTTGTTTTAGGGTTTTTTTTTCTTTCCCCCCCCCCAGGGGAATTAAATTCTGCAGGCTATTTAATACCGCGCACGAACAAAGCATGCTAGGTGTTCGGAAACAAGTCAGCCGCTAAGAGATCACAATATTCCTTCCTCTTGCAGAAGGAGCTCCCAAGCCTCCTCTCCGCTGCCCTTTTTGTTGCTGGTTGAGTGATTCCCGTAATTAGGACTATGCTTTATCCCAAATAGGAATAGGACAAGGGGGAATGGCTTCAAACTGGAGTAAGGTAGATTTAGATGAGATATTAGGAAGAAATTCTTGCCTGTGCGGGTGGTGAGCCCCTGGCGCAGGTTGCCCAGAGAAGCTGTGGCTGCCCCATCCCTGGAGGTGTTCAAGGCCAGGTTGGACGGGGCTTGGAGCAACCTGGGCTGGTGGGAGGTGTCCCTGCCCAGGGCAGGGGGGTGGAACGAGGTGATCTTCAAGGTCCCTTCCAACCCAAACCATTCTATGAAATTGCCACGCCAGGGACTCATCCAGGAGGCGGATGAGCCCAGCAGGTTCATGAGCTGGAGTCAATGGGCAGCTGGATCCCCCCCAGAGGCTCATGGCTCGTCCTTTGCTTGGGGAGCTCCTTCGCTTGGCTCCCACCCTTTGCTCAGCCTCCAACTCCAGGGCCAGGCCACCACTCTGCAACGCCCGGCTGAAGCGTGGGTGCAGGAAGGAAGGAAGGGAGAACTGGCTGGAAAGCAGGGCTGAGCTCCTCACGCGGCTATGGAGCATGCAATGAGGCCACCAGGGAGGACTCGAAGCTTGCTGTTGGCTTACTTGTCTTTTCCATCCACTGCTGTAAGACAGCAGCTCTGACTCAGACTTACCCCTAAAGCTGTCTCAGCTCAGCAGAAGACCCCACCAATACCATCCCAAAGCACCTTCCCTCGTGGCACTCCTCTCCCATGGCAAGTCTCTTCAGGTGGGCAAAACTTCAGATCACAAGAAGGTGCGGGTGACCGTGACAGAGCACATCCCCCAACCAAGCCATGCTGCGTCACACAGAGAGGAACATCCCGGCAAGGAAGCAGTCCCTTAATGGCTTTAAAAGCTGTAAGCGACACTCAAACACGTCCTTAACATCTGCAGAGAGCTGGGACATGCCACCATGGCTCCAAACCATCACACAAAACACCACCTCATTCAGTCTGCCACAGCCGAGGTGGACGAGGGACTCCCAGAAACATGCTGAGTCCCTGGTAAGGTGCTCTCTCTACAAGAGATGCCCCAAAAAAGACCACCACTGTGCCTTTCATCAGAAATACAGCTTCCCTCCCTCAGGAGTCCTGCAAACGGGCTTCTCCAAGAGCAGAGCCCTGCCCTATGTTGTGGGTAATTAGTGGGCGCTTCTGGAGAACGAGATACAACCTCCAGCAGCACCAAGCCCCACTTAGTTAAAACCCTAATACTTCTCACAGTATGAATCAATCCCAGTGTCTCTCCTCTCCACGTATCTAGTCGCTCACAGGATGCAAAGAACAAGTCTGGAGAGCCCATTAAAAGCCACTCGACTGGAAAATAGTTTCTGGCCTAATTCTAGCACTGGGGTCTTGGTCGGGGAGAGAAATCTGACAGCAAGAGCGTGTCTGCGGGGAGGAGGAGGCAGAGCTGTTAACTACTTCGCCAATCTAATATATAGCACTCTCCAAGAGTAATTAATAATTAATATACGTAGCCTGCTTAAATCTGTTGACTCTGTAAACCGCAGCCTCTCACTTAAAGGACTCTCGGCATGCTGAGACAAACTGAAGAACATCCCCCACAGAGAGACTCGGCATAAACAAGAGCAACGGCAACTCCCAGCTACTCAGCCCGAGTTTTAATCCCTCTGCTTCTCTTGCCCTCTTTATCTTGTTTAATTAAGCATAATTCCTTAGCAGCGTCTCCGACCGGAGGTGGATGGAGAGTCCACTATGAGGGGACGTGGGTCTCTCGTCACTTCAACGCTATTACCAGCGCTTTAGTGGGAGCAGTAAGGTCCTGGGTTGGCACAGGACACTGAAGCCACTAAGTCCAACCTCCTTCAGAGGGTCTGCTCAGATGTTCCCAGGCCACAGGCGACACGCTGCATGCCAGAGGATGTGCAGGACAGCAGTGGAGACTCTCTAGTACAAGCAAATGCGGCCAACAAACGGTAGCCTTGTCTCCTTTCAAGTACTTGGGGTTATCGACCCAGATGTATAGATAGATTTATCCGATTCAGGGGTTGGGCTTATTGCATCAAAGATCAATTAGAGCTTTCTGAAGACTGAAATGCATCATTAGAGCATTGCAGCTCATCTTGTTGAAGCCCCGAGCTTACCACAGCTCAAACCGGTGCCCTCTTTTGCAATGGCCAAGCGGTGAAGGTCTTTTTGAGAAGGCTGAAGCTCTGCACACTTCCCCCAGGGACAGCCGACCATATTAAGACGATGATAAACTGGCAACCGGCCCTCCCTTATTCTTCCCGAGTAAGTGTCCAAGCACGGCTCCCTGCCTGCTCTTCACTAGCCTCCAGGCTCACTCTAAACCCTGCGCTGCGCTGGCACATCACAGCTCCGCAAGGTAAAAGCATGGAGCTGGATGGTTGAAAGTCGACGCAGGCATCTAGTTGGGCTCACAGAGATGCAACGTTGCAAGCTGCCGATGGAAACCTGCCCCTCCGTGAGCATACCGCTCAAGGTCCACTCCTCGAGTGACCTCCGGGTACCTGTGAACTACAATGGCCCAAAGACAACATAACAAAGCCAGGGCAATAGCAAGGTCTTTCTCGGAAGAAAAGGCTGCTCAGGCCCACGTGAAAAGGCACATTTTTGGTCACAAAACTCCAGTTTGCTGCCTTCACTCCAACCAATCCTCCTTCCTACGGTTCTCATCCACTTATCCCTCATTCAAAAGCCGCAGATGCAATTCACAGTTCCCCTCTTTGCCCCTCCTCCCAACATTGTCACCATCTTAATCTGAGTTTCAGCCACCAGAAGATGCCTGATGTCTAGGCACCGTGCTCATGGTCTCTGTGGGATCGGGGTCATATGAGTTAAGAGAGTAGGGCTGCGTATCAACAGCATGCTGAAATCAAGCTACGAGGCTTGGTAACCCACTTCTGGTTACACGTGTCGAAAGGTGGCGAGGTGCAACAGGGCAGGACAGGTTTTCTTGATGGGAACCACAACTCCCGAGGAACAAGAGCTCCTCCTCTAAATGTCACAAACCAGAAGAACTTGAAGGTCTGGACCAAGAATCAGGCACTTTTGTGAATCTGGCCTGTGGGATCACCCAAACTGTCCTAATTTTGTCTCTGTAGAATCATCTCCGGGCACAAGCTGACTTCCACAGAAATCACAGATCACCTTTTCTTTTGACTTTACTCAAGACTTGAAGGAGACCCTCAATAACTTTTAAACATCACGCATTGCGGTAATCTGATATACACACAGACGACTTGTTTGGTAGCAGATCTGGGTCATTCATTACATGTGTATATTACTCCTTCTACTGTATTCCAAGTTTCGTACAACTCGAAAAATTCCTTTTTCATTATAAGGACCATTATTCTATCATCTGCGTTACGAGTTGTATTTTATCATAGTTACGCTTTAATCTGGAGATAGTCTTCTCAGATACAGGAAACAGTTTAACTCAGTAAGTCACGCTTTATGCCTTCTTTTCCGTGTAAACTCTGAATTCTGTTTAGTTACTTTAATCAGTATTCAACGAATACAATCCCATTGAAATTTGTTTTTCTTGCCAAAGTGTAATGGAAAAAGGCCTGCTTGCTAGCATTCAGATGCGAGCACACCTAAAAATACCTAATATCAGGAAACAATTATACATCTTCTCTTGAATTAATAATTTGCATTTAGAAAGGAGGAAAATATGCCCATAAATAATTTTTCCCTAGCTTCCTATAAAAAACAAGGACAACCAATGTGATTCTGTAGTTAAAAAGTACCGAGGACGTGGCTGTCCTGCAAAGTTGTTTTAAACACTGAGAAGCCAAGCCTTGTGAGAACGCACCACCGGAGAATGTGGCAATTTTTGCACTGTGGTGCAAAAGATTGATATTTTAGAGAAAAAAACCCCACCAAACCAACCCAAAACTTATTACAAACTTTACTTGTTGTTTGCCTCTGTGTTTGTGCATATTGTCTTTACATTCCAAGCCAATAAGACCTTCCCTCTGGAGTCTCATAATGAGATACTTAACAGTTCTGGTTCCCTCAAGATTTCAAAAACTGAAGAAAAAATAAGAATTTTTTTTTTT